>OZ026618.1:43940867-44019867 GCA_964020975.1 Hermodice carunculata | reverse complement strand
ACTGCATCAATTTCAATACACCTGTTGCATGGTTACTCTACTACTACTGTTCAGCAGATTGTACCTGATGACCCATGATTGATGCTGTCACAAAACACTATCCGAGGGGGTTTCAAAACAAGCTCTAATTGGCACCCAGACAGATTTGCTTGCAAATATATCCATTCTAGTCTTTTAATTGATCTTTGTAAATATTATAATGATTTTCCCCCCATAATATCAGTTATCATAATTTGTGTCCCATAATATCAGGGATACTTACATTATTTTATTCAGTGTTATATTTCTATCAGAGTGCTATCCACACCCCTTTGTGCAGTGAACAATAGGTTTCAGCAACTCCAGTGACAATTTGCTCAAAGCTAGCATAAATATGGTCCAGAGTTGTTCTAATGTCTGTAGTATATCCATTGCTTATTTGAGCTTTGGAACTACGGTGTGTGAAAAAGTTACTGAATCTAATGTGGGGCCATTCTAGGTTAAGGCTTAATTCAGGTAACCAGAGCAACAATCAAAATCTTCATTCTCTATTTTGGTTTGGTGCTATAGACAGGTACAAGGAAGTGTTTGTGACAATTGAAAAGTATGTCAGGGTCACATTACAACTATGTGCAGGCCCTTAAGAAGTGTGTAAGCATGTGGTGGGACCGCAGACCACAAAGGACTCCCAAGTTATTGCAGGAACTACATTATGTCCTTGAACTTTGACCTTAAAAACTAGGTCAAATATAGATGATTGACCTTGCCTTTCAATAGGGGTTTGAATCACTCCATGAAGTTCTTCTATATACAATTCAGATTGATAGATACAAGCTTTCAATATTTAGGGCAGTAATGTCATCCACTGTGTGACCTTGGAAAGTAGGTCAAGGTCAACAATGCTTGAACATAAAACAGGCCTTTTAGTGGTGCATAATCGTGCAATTTGAAAATCCTATCTGAAAAACTTTTTTTATCTCCCACAAACCAAATTCTGCAAAAGATACCCTGTGACCTTGAAAAGTACGTCAAGATCACCCAATATTACAGGTTACTGAAGTTTTATAATGGTGCATAATCATGTGTATTTTGGAAGTCATATCTCAAAACTTCTTAGTCATAGCAGTATCACCATTAAGCACTTCACCATTGACCCTTAAAAAAAAAGTAAAATATAGAGGTATGACCTTGCATGACTTTCAATAAGCTTCTGAAACACTCTATGAAAAGTGTAAAATTCAGATTGCTAGATGCTGGCTTTCAAGCATTAGTGCAGTAATGCTACTTTCCACATGTGACCCATGTGTGACTATGACGTACTTTTCAAGGTCATCATTGTTAAACTCAAAATAGGCCTTATAGTCACTGTGGTACATAATTTAGCACTTGTAATTTGAAAGTCCTACCTTAAAAAAAATATTAAGTAATAATCCTGAAACAAAATTTGGCAAAAAATATCCGATGACCTTGAAAAATATGTCAAGGCCACCCATGCTTACAGGTCACCAAAGTTTTGTAGTGGCACATAATCATGTGCAATTTTGAAGTCATATCTCATAAACTTACTTATAGCAGTGTCACCATTGTGCACCTGACATTGGGCTGATGATTTTCCGTTTTTGGTTCAAGGATTTTCCGTTTTTGCCCTATCGCCATTCCGTTTTTTTCCCAAAAGCCTTGTTGGTCACCAGAGTGACCATGCTTGGGCTTCGCGGCAGCCATATTTCCTATTGAAACTCAAGTTCACACGAGAGTTTGAGTTGGGAGATTTATGGCGGCGCCCTGGTAAAAGTGTATTTGTAGAACGGAAATGGTTTAGAGCTTTAATTTTAGTGTTTTAAAAGAGGAAATGTGCAGATTTTTCTACATTTTGTGTTGCTTTAATTGATTTGTTTCTTTTACTGGGAAATTTTTACCGATTTCCGTGTTACTCATTCCGCAATTCCGCCGGATTTTCCATGAAAACAGAAAATCATCAGCCCTACTGACCTTTGATCCTTGAAAAGAAGGTCAAATATATGACCTTGACTTTTAATAGTGTTATGAATCACTCCATGATGCTTCCTTTGTGTAACAATCAGATTGCTGGAGGCAGGCTGTCATGAGTTAGAGCAGTAACGTCATTCTGCATATATATGTGACCACTATGTGACCTTGAAAGGCACGTCAAAGTCAACCATGCTTACACATTGAATAGCAGATAGATGGACGTCTCCAGTATGTTACACCTATGTAGAAAAACATGACCCATATTCATAAATATCAAACCCAACAATGACAGCAAAGAGATTCCAGAGTTACCAAAGCATCAACATTCATCTTCCAATACCAATGTGAAGAAACAAATTTCACTCCCGACTTGAGACAGGCAGTCATCCATAAAAGGCAACCTGTGGTTTTCAACAGGTTCTCTCAACCTTTGAAATATTCTTCATTAAATACAGACTAAAGTGTTTCCAATATGTACAGGCCCAACCACTAAAATTCCAAATTTTATCACTTCTGCCAAAAATAAAAAGAGAATTGGTAGGCCTATCACTTTTTTGGCTCTTCTGACTAGTTCATCAGCTGAGTTTATAGCAAACGTAGAAAGTAGGCCTATATCGTTTTTGTGATATCTATGAATCTGGAACATTATGTAATTAATAAGTTGAGTGATTGAATCTGTGTTATAGAGTATCAAATGCAAGGAGCAGACTTCTACTAGACCCTCTCTATACAATTGAAGTTCTACAGACGGACATCTCTAGTATGATACACCTATGTAGAAAAACATGACCCATATTTATTTCACTCCTGACTTGAGACAGGCAGTCACCCACAAAAGGCAACTGTTAGACAGACAGACAGACAGTGCAGGGGATGACAATATCCTTCGGCCTCATATAAAGCCAAGGGGTACAAATTCTTCCTACCTTACCAGTTTCAGCTCACCCCTGTAACACCTAACATGTGTTCACTTCAGGTTGGCTTGCTCTTAAGACGCCACAAGTGGGCCATGCTGCAAATGTTCTCTGAAAGGTCAGTGAAGATCTCAAAGTTGGGGGCAACCCATTTGTCAAAAGCTTTGGCTTGGAAGTATATATGTCTACCACTTTTGTCTCCAGATCAACAAATGTAGCTAATTTGCATGTTTCCTTTTTCTTGGTTCAGGGCCAATTCCTGTGGCTATGTTTTACTGCTATAAAACTTAAGGGTATATATCAGGTTACGCGTGAGTCTTACAAATGACTTAATAAAAGTCTGAAAATACGTTAAAAGTACCATAAACTATATATTTCCTGAAAGCTAATAAATCTGGAAATAAGTTGATAGCATTTTCATTTTTACAAGTTCTTCTGTGTTGACACAACAATCAGGTAAAGTGATCATAAAAAAATCACACAATTATTAAATCTACTTTTTTATTTTGAGCTTGAGCATGTGCATTTCTGTTGCAAAAGCTAGCAGACATGATTTTCTACACAAACGTGTCTCATTTTTGTCATTGTTTGCGCTATTGTGGAGATACTCCCGTTCAAAGTTGAAAAGATGACATTCCATTCTTACATCAAAGGTTTTGACTTTTGGCTCGCTGTGGAGGGAAAACCACTCAACATAGAAAAAATCTGAGACACGTTTTTAAATATTACATTCTTGTGAACAGTTTGCCACAAACCCCAGGTCTTTATGAGCAAAACTGACGAAGTTGATTTCACAAGAAGTTGAGAAACAAAGGCCAGGAATGATGCCGAGAAAAACGCTTTCAAAGCAAATGCCGACTTCAATAGGACTTAGGCTATTCTTTGGGCCTTTGATCGCAATGACACCTTGGTATTCCGTTACGCACTCCTACCTGTTGAGTAAATGGACAAGTTTGGAGCATCAAACTTCAAAGAATGCTTTATTTTAGAGGTTTTACATCCAAAAATGTTATAATCATGCTCATCTGTCACTTTGGATTCCATGTTGGGGTTTCTCAAGTTTAACCTGATTGGCCGACAAATGACTGACAGGTGGTTACGGGGCAACCGGGTTCTACGATGTTTGCCGTCTTGCGTGGGGCCCAGTATAGGTGTCAGTAAATCGGAACTTCAGTCTCAGTTCAGAAAGTTTCTATCAAGTTTACAGGATCGTTGCTTACATTTGTGTGATTAGAAAGTGCTATAGCAAAGATGCGGAGAAAGAAAAAACCTAGGGGCAGACCGATGCCCGCGTCAGTTGCAAGTGAATTCAAAGCGTCTGATCTAGGATCATACTACAATCAGTTCCCTCCAGTGGAGACGACCCTGCAACCCGACGTGAGCCTCACGGAGACCCCGGGCGAGTCTGGCATTGCATGGTCAGGGTCGAACGAAGTCGCGGCCAAGGTCACGGATACTGATTCGGTGAACACCACAACATCCACAAGCCAACCCGGTCTGGACAAACGCTTCTGCAGTGCTAGTGCCCAGAAACTCGGAGACTTTGTGGTCCACGAGGCTAGATCTACAGATTGTTGTGAACAAGGAGATGTGAATGAACAGCCAGAGGGATACCGATTATGGGACTGTTCTCAGTTGCAGGCTTGTATTGATGCCGCTGCTGTGTGTGCAACTTGTAAAGTTGGAACTCTGAAACTGAGCGAAAGAACAAGTATTGGAGCAACAAGAGGATGGAAGTCTGAGTTTATATGGATATGTTCAAACGAGAGTTGTACACAAAGCGATAATGCGGTTTGCCTGCCCAGCTGATCGTAGTCTGCTTGTGCGGAGCGTGCGCAGAAGCGCTCATACCTGCTGTATGTAAATGAGGCTCCTGTTAGATTCCTGCAGGGTGGAGCTTAGAAGCTTAGCTAGTCCCCAGCCGAAGCCACACCAAACAGTGAGAACCAGGCCCAATACTTTTGCCAAAATTCACAATTTTCCTTTACACAACCTGAAATCTGATTCCGGCATACAAAACTTAAAGGAAAAGTGCATAACGTGTGAAAATAGCAAAAATGATGGTTTAACCCATTGTAACCTGATATATATCCTTAAGTGACAGACAAAGGACAGACAGCCATCCTATAACCTCAGGTAACTGACAGAAGTGAAAACTGGTTTAATTTTCTCTAAACCATGTAAAAACCGAATTCATAAACACCCATGATCGACCATTTTCATTTGGTTATCTGATTTTGTATCTTGCAGTACTTCAATACATGTATCCCTGCAGTCTGTATGTATGAAATGTACAAAGCAAACTGTGCATACATTTAGCTTTTTACAAAATTTGCCTGAGGTATGTACACTCAAACAAAATGCTTATATTAATGTCTTTGTTCCACAGTTAATGAATGCCATGCTTCAGAAACAATTTGGTGTGTCCCAGGTTCATGTAGCATTCAATCAGGAGAGTATCAGTGTAAATAAGTCTGTCCATATCTAGTTATGCTTGTACATATACAACAAAGTGGACTTTTTCCATTTAGGCCACAGACCAGAGTTATAAATCCTTCTATTTTATATATTAGCATTTTTCAGCTAAAAAATCAGCATTTTGGTATTTTAAAATTCTGTGAAAGGCATTTTACAGATAAAAATGTAAGAAAAACACAGATAGATTTTTGTCATATAATTCCAAGCTCGTTAATTTGTGATAATCGAAATATGAAAAAACACCTGGATGTCAGCTTTATACAGGTGTATGAACTGTGCTCTTGCCAGGGTCACATCATTGTCCTTCTTCACTATAAAGCTCCCACCTGGCTTGGAAGACAGTGCACCTACATGACCACCAATGAAGCAACTCTGTGATGCAGCAAACCTGACTTAGCTAACTTTATTTAAACAGAAGCTACAGCATGCTGAAAATACAGTATTTTCACAATTACGGACTATCTCCGTCGGGATGCCAACCAGCCAATTACAACTGTGGTCTGTAACCTTTTAAAGATTAACCAGCAAAGAACAACTATGTGTACAAAATAATGGTGAATCTAAACATTGTTAATGTATACACAAAGATTTTGATTACTGTTGGACAATTATATGTATAAAACAACAGGGCTGTGTGAACAGCCTATGCTCAGCTGATCTTGACATTCATCACACTTGCAACTCTATGAACTTCAGAAAGGATCTAGGTCACCCATGTTCTGAGTAAGTCTGACCTTTATACAAGAACACTAACATGTGCAACATCAAGGTTCAAGTAGTTCTCAAGTTATAATGAAGAGTAAAATTCATGTATGTTACACTGTGACACCAGAAATGAGGTCAAGGTCATTCATGTACTGTCCAAGAAAAAACAGTAAATTCTGTGTCAGTTATCCTGTAAATTAGCATTAGAATGCCCATTGACTTACATAGTAATCAATAGGAAAGCTGCATTGACCGATAAGTAGCCAAATTGAAAATCCTTAAAAATCAGGAATCCAAAGCAGTGCCACCTAGTAAACAACTTTGTTTGACCCTTCCACAAGAGCGTATCCATCACAATTCAGCTTAATCTGAGTGACGGTTCTGAGAACAAGTTAAAAAAAAAAAAAACCATACAAAAAATTCTTAAATTTTTTTAAATGCAGCACCACCTGGTGACCAAATTGGGAACTAGGTGTCCCTGGGAGTGTCTATGGACGATATCAAAGCAATTGGGTAAGCAGTTTCAGAGGAAAGGAGTTTTTAAGGTTTGCCCCAAAAAAGAACAAAAAAAATCATAAAAAATCCAAAAATCAATAGAGCGTGACCATTTGAACAAACTTGGTAGAGATCCACCAAATGCACATCCCCACCAAGTTTGAAGTAAATCTGGCCAAAATTATAGTTATAACCATTACAAGAAATTCCCATGTAAAACTTTCCCACTAAAACTTTTCTCAAGATTTTTGAAAAAAAAATCATAAAAAAATCCAAAATTCATTGGAACATGACCATTGGAACAAACTTGGCAGACACCCACCCAAGGTATATCCCCATCAAGTTTGAAGTAAATCTGGGTGACAGTTTTGGATAAGAAGTCGAAAATGTAAATTAGCATTAGAATGCCCATTGACTTACAAGGTAATCAATAGGAAAGTTGCATTTACCGAAAAGGAGCCAAATTGAAAAAAATCCTTAAACATCAGGAATCTGAAGCATTCCCACATAGTGAACGACATTGTTTCACCCTTCCACAAGGAACATATCCACCACGTTTAAGCTTAATCTGAGTGACATTTCTGGAGAAGAAGTCGAGAATAGCTGTAACAAAAAAAATTATGAAAAATTGGAAAAAAATTACAGCGCCACCTGGTGAACAAATTAAGAACTAAGAGTCCCTAGGTGTCTTCCTGTGTGATATCAAAACAATTGGGTAAGTGGTTTCAGAGAAGAAGATTTTTTAACATTTGTCCAAAAAAAGAACCAAAAAAATCATTAAAAATCAAAAAATCACTGGAGCATGACCATTTGTACACATCTGGTAGAAATCCACCCAAGGTACATTGCCACCAAGTTTGAAGTTAATCTGGATGACGGTTTTGGAGGAGAAGTTGAAAATGTGAATTAGCATTAGAATGTCCACAGTAATCAATAGGAAAGCTGCATTGACCGATAAGTACCTTCAAGGAACATATCCACCATGTTTCAGCTTAATTTGAGTGACGATTCTGGAGAAGAAGTCGAAAATAGCTATAACACACAAAAATTCATAAAAAATTTAGAAAAAAATCGCAGCGCCACCTGGTGAACAAATTAAGAACTAGGAGTCCTAGGTAGTGTTCCTGTGTGATATCAAAGGAATCGGGTGAGCGGTTTCAGAGAAGAAGATTTTTTAAGATTTTCCCCAAAAAAGAACAAAAAGATTCATTAAAAATAAAAAAAATCACTGGACTGTGACCATTTGAACAAACTTGGTAGACACCCACCCAAGGTACATTGCCACCAAGTTTGATGTGTATCTGGCCAATGGTTTTAGAGAAGAAGTCGGAAATGTGAATTGTGGACGACGGACGGACGGCAGACCCTCACAAAAGCTCAGCAGACTGACAAGTCAGCTGAGCCAAAAAATAGTAATAAAGTTCCTATTGCTCCATCTTACTTGTCTGTTTCAGCAGCAAAACATGACCAAGTAGCATGCGCATAGCAATTCTTAATCCCCCGCCACAGAATTTACAGAAAATTCCGCACCCTCACTGCATTGTTAACTTATTATAATGAGAACAAGTGTGGATGGAGGGTTATGCTACAGGAAACATGGCCCACACAAGCTAAAACTTTCTGGTGTCAAAAGTCAAGGTAACACTAACAGTGACACCAGTGCACCATTTTTGTCTTATTTCCTGAATGCAGAAGAACCACATTTACCCGGCTTTTACATATTACCCAACATTAAAGGCAACCTTCCACCACCAGAGAGACCAATCTTAAGTTACATGTAAGTGCCAATGAATGTCCCTGAGAAAACAATTTCTGGCTTGGTAGATTTTTTTCTCAGACCAACAGTAGAGAATATTCTGAGCTAAACCAAAGATACAAATGACTTCATTAACAAAATTGAGTCCCTTCTTCCTTTACCAGAAGCCTCCATCCTAGTTATATTCTGTGGTATATTCAGCTGAATACACAGATAATACACATACATGTAGTTGAGTGTGACCTCTCCAATTAGTCTTTTAAGTTGATAAAATGTATTCCGCATGTGCTCGGGTAATTTTTATGTTCACGAAATGCATAAATGCCACCAGATCACTTGTGATTCCTGTTCTGGCTTATTTTGTACTGTAAAACAACACACTGCATGATTACGCTGAAAATAAAAAGTTGCCCTACGGCAACCAGGGAAACATCTAAAGTTACCCAAGCAAATTTTAAGCTGTCTGGGGCAACCAGACACATCTTAATTTCAACCACTGGTTTGTGGCCATAAATTTACTGTTGGCAGTCAAAGAATCTGGTGTCTATTTGGCAGAAGTCATTGGATTCAGGTTTTACACTCTTTAACTCATGGGCATGACTTGCAAATCTTTCACCATTAGCGTGTTGGTACATACTTTTGTGACCCAAAGTGGGTTCGTGACTACTCTAAATTTGTGAATGTAAATACTGTTGTGACCCCAGAGGTGACTCCATTTAAGGTGGTTCTGCTATGCCCCCCCCCCCCCTAACTATCCCCTTTTGGGCTAAATAAAGATAAAAGTATCATATAACCTATAAAACAAAGTATACATTTCTGAAAAGGACATGACCAAGAGATCTGAAACATAATGAAATTTATGATGATCCTTTATTTATATTTGTTATGTAAACATCCTCTTCTTTGATCTGAAATTGTGATGTGACATGGGTATGTAAATGTGGAAATAACTTGTTACTGGGTCAACAAAATTGTTTTCACTGAATTACTCCCAACACAAGTGGCTAAAAATTGATCCCATACATTTTCTTGATTGATGTTTGTTTTTGAATTATGAAGGGGAAAATTTCACAAACCCAACAAGTTCAAAAGCAGCAATTTTGAAGCACTGTAACTGCAAAACAAACAAACACAAAACAATTCTATGGGGCACTTTTTTAACCACAAAAACAGTTTGCAGTTTGATGAAATTGTTAAGAAGTTATTTCCCCTTTTGTTTATCCATGTCATACTGTACTTTCCAATAAAAAATGATTGTTAATAAAAAAAAATAATAATAATAAATAAATCAAAGGGTCACAATTTTAATTTGTTTGCAACCAATTGATCATGACCTTTCCAAAACTGTATGCTTTGCTGGTGCATATGAATACTTTTTACTTGGTTTAGCCCAAAAGGAGATAGCAGCCCTACTTTACCCAGTCATAGCAGAACACTTTTACTGCGTGTATCCAAAGGTTCTGTGTAGTTTTTCTCATTACTTGTTTTTCAATAGTCTTGGCAGTTAATCCAAGACTGGGTAGTAATGTGGTTATTTGACCTGATCTGGACATTACATCACTTAGTTATATGTATATAGCGACACAACTCCTTTTTGGTGATGCACTTACCTGTGCCCTGAACCTCTCTTACAAGTCACATACCAACTGCTTTCTGTGTGCTGATGTTGTTGGGGGGGGGGGGGGAATGACTGGCAGTTTTTGTACAACATGTTTTATTCTTGTACCCTTTTTCTATATGATTGATGAGTCCACATTGACCTTTTTTTCTGTCAATAAAATTACTCTTAAACTCATCTTAACTTATTCTTGACCTTCTTCATTGTTCTTACAAACTACTCACGCAGCTTCCTTTGGTCGGCCTGCCGTTTCCCAGCGCCAACTTTTATAACTAACACTGTTATCTTGCCTAGCCTCATCAGTCTATAAATTGCCAGGCCAAAGAAAATTTGGAGCCAAGCTTGACCTTTCAAAGTTTTTTCTGCATTGCTTTTCAAGGCATTTTTGCAGTAAGGGAATGAGCTGTGAGGGAAAGCAAACCCTGAGAATTTGAGTACCGTCCTGAATTTGAGTAAACCCCTAGAATTGTCGGCATTTGTGAGCTCTAGCTTCAGGGAAAATAAACAAGACAGTTTACCGTTAAGCATTTATCAAATTTGGCAGTAAACAAATCTGGCCAAATGGCCTCAAGTTCACAAAATGGTGAGCTGAACTAAACAACAAACTGGTAAACTGCTAAGTGAACAAACTGTTGACCTTGCCCCCTGAAGACCATTTGACTGCCACCCTTCAAATAAACATGTTCACAAAATACATGTACAATACAACTTGGGTGCGTATGAGGATATAAAAACATAGCAGACACTTCTGAGCTGCCTCACAGCAAACAACTGAATGATTCAAAATTAAAGACACTGGTTAATCGGGGAAAAGTGTGAACAAGAGGCCCATGGGACTATTGCTCATCCGACACCATGGCGACACCTATATCTTCATTTCAAAGTTGCGAGTCCTCAAGTGGCTTCTGAACATATAAAGCTTATGTGATTTTAGTGTCTCATTTGTCCACCAGATGGCACATTGCTCCACATGTATCATAGCTTATTTGTCAATTCCTGTGATGGATCTTGTTGCATGTGCCGAGACAACAATGAGTGAGTCCTTAACTTTATGTCCTCAGTCACCTAGGGACAGAAAATCAAGGTGACCCAGATTTTTTTTTTTTTTAATTTACAAAAAGCGGGAGACAATTTACAAGAATTGTGTTCAGAGAACAGATTACCCTTCACGCCCACAATTTTTTTTTTCCTGAATTTTGCATTTTTTTGGTGACACTTTGCAATAGAATACTTTACACACATTTGCCAAATTGTTGTCTATGAAATGAACAATTTTGGATGTGCTCTTGGGGCAGGTCCTGGTGAAAGAGACCACTGTACTGTGTATCACTCATACGGCCATCAAATACATACTTCAAAATTTTCAAAACAAGTTTAAATATAATGAGAAAAAGTTGGTTTTCAACAGAAATGTGGTCCACTATAATGTGCATCTCCGACAAGACGGATGGACGATGAAGGGGACGACAATATGCTCTGGCATTTTATGTGCCGAGGGTAAAAAGCGGGAGAGGGGGCAACTTTGTAAAAATGTCATGGTAAGAAAAAGCAGGAGATCTCGAGGCAGAAGACTTGGAAGTATAGTTACATTATTTTTTACATGTTATTATTTCCAGTTTAATGTATGACAGTAGCCTAAAATTTACAAAGCTGATAATATCGTCATTGTAATATTTGATATTGGGCATAGCATGATAATCTACTGCTTTATCCAGTAATTATAGATCTGTATCAGTCCTAACAAGTCTCCTTTAAAAAAGAAATTGGCCTCAAGGTGAAGATAAATTTACAAGTTCATAAAGTGAAAAGAATGATTTCTGGCAATTTGCGCATCTGTACTATTGGACACCCTTTGCACGCATGCATGAGGAATGTCGTACACTGAAGCTTACCTCATGAATGCATGCAATATGTATACAGGAAAATAAATTCAGTCAAATGACCCTGATGTAAAATTCTTTTGAAACCCCAAGCAACTGTTGTCAAATAGGATGATGTGAAAAGGATTTCTGGCAGTATGCGCAAGTGCAGATTAGTATTGCCACCCATGGCTGAAACTTTCATCTGATCTAGTATTGGTCGCCCGTAGCTGCTAATAAGAACAGGAAAATATGAACTGGATGATAACCTGATCCATATCCCTCTAGCTAAAATCCATATTGATCAGCCTTGACCTTATAGAGCATGGATACTTTTTTTTTCTTATTTGGGAGATCCTGTCCTTATTTGGATAGAGCTGTGGGTCATCAAGTCAAGGACGGTAGCAGGATAGTCTTTTGTCTGAATCCTAAATGATTTGCCAGATATACATTAGGCCTATAATTCAAGGATAAGAAAGTCTGGCTCCTTACAAAATATCTGAAAAAAATGGGACAGCAACATGGAAGGTATCCTTCCTCTGTCAGTCAAACATCTGCATCAGGTTGCGTCTCATGGCTGCCACACAGGCCAAAACATGCCCCTTCAGGTACCTGCAGCTTGTGCCCCAGTTTTGCCCCCTTCCTCTCTTGGTCAAGCATATCTGCATCAGATCACGTTAGTACAGCAACAGCCACGTCGGGATCATGCAGTCGATGTCTCTCACAAAGCTGGAAGGCTATCGTTAATGTCCCTGTCACCTGCATGGGCCATGGTGGACAGCTTCCCCATCACACTCTGCATGGTTGGTTTTTGTGTGCCTTTATTTTTCTTTTTTTTTTTTTTTAAGGACCATAAAAACATAATCCTTAACCAACTTAATTCCAACCCCATACCGTGTAATGTATCTGTTCAACAATTTTATCATGTTCACCATCGTAACAAATCCGCCTTTCTCCACATACAGGAAATGAAGATGAAGCAGAACCAGACAGATAGACCAGAGGACCCCCAGCTATTGTTCGACCTGATTCCTGAATACCTAACCACGCCATTCCAGAGCAACAACAAACCCAAGACCCAACCCTAGACCAGACTTTTAATTTCTGTAATTTAATGTAATTTTTACATCTAATGCTCACTATTATGGACTACTCCAGAAGTAAAAATTTTTTTTTTTGGCATTAATTGTGCATGAGAATAGATAACTCGCGGGACTATATTTCGTAAGGAAGCACTACTAAGAAATTCTATCATAATGACGAGTAAGCCACTTTTTAATCTTTCTTACATCATTTGAGGACAGGAATCAGAAAGCACTATACTCCAGAACAAACTGTTTAAAAATCAGCAATGACTTTTGTACTCACTGACCTTGAGAAATCATTATGACGTCACACCGGGTAACATTACTGGAAATTATGTACCTCCTCTTTTGCCAAAATACTTACCCAAGTTTAATAAAAATACGCTCCCTCCCCTGAAGAAGGGGAACTCCTCACCAAAACTAGTCGGGAATTAAGGGAGCCTCATATATAAAAAGCATATTCTTGTGGTCATAGTGATTTTTATTTTACCTTTCTCAGTACCTATGATAGAACTGTTGGTATTGTCGGCTACACCATCTACCTTTGGACTTTTTACAATACCCCCTTGCATCAGTTCAGATCCAGACCTATCATACCCTTATTGACCATTTAGAGAGTGTTGCCAAATCTCTTTCTCTCTCGCTTTTTTTTTTTTTTTGTAACTGAACTTTTGACCAATGTTGCTCACATGTGGTGACATGATCACTGTTTTATAAAACCTAATCTTCCCTGCATGAGAGTAGTGCCCTTGTGAATTTCAATTGTTTTCAGAAATAAAAACTGTTATATTTAGCATGTACATCATGTATTTTAATCATTTTTACTATACAACTGTACCAACCTGGTCCTTGTGTACACTACTGCAAGCCAAGACAGCCTCTTTCATGGCCCGATCACTCCATGAACTTGGGTCTCCTGGCTTGCAGTATTGTACACTTGGTTTGTTTTATAATTTTTGTATGTGTGCACCTAGGCGGGATACAGAAGTCAAGACTTAACATGGACCTACTAGAGACTCTGGTAGGTCCATGGACTAAACAAGGCCAAGTGATGTCTGTCAGTGATGATAAATTAGTAAATTTCAGAACATTCATTAATACTGTTCAATGATCAGCTGAACAATCAAGAACAATCCACAAACAAGGTCACAAACAATTTGTTACCTCCAGATAACCAGCTGAGATTCTTGCTGCTACAACTGAATTTGATCAACCGTCACTCGCAACTGGCATGACTCCACGAGTGGCTCACGATCGAAACTTCTCATAAAAATAAGGTACATGTACGCATCCGCCATCTGGTGGGTAAAACATACAGAGACTATGATCTTCAGTTTGGACCAGCCAGCACATGTATGCCATTGTCATTGACAATCGGCCTTCTATCTGTTTGTGTGTACAAACCAAGAGTCACATGTGGCATTGACATTATTAACAATGTATGCCATTGAAAAGTTCTATTAAAATATACAAAGAAATGTGTTTACTTACAGCGTTATGTCCCAAAGGGACGACTTTGGTTTTGAACGACCTCCCCGACCTCCAGTCACCACTGCTGCTAAAATACTTACATTATCACTCAAAGTATACTATGACGTCACAACGTGCT
The DNA here is from genome assembly GCA_964020975.1 of Hermodice carunculata. NCBI lineage: Eukaryota > Metazoa > Annelida > Polychaeta > Eunicida > Amphinomidae > Hermodice > Hermodice carunculata. The sequence goes on along the minus strand of OZ026618.1, from coordinate 44,005,380 downwards.
GCCCTGGATAGGGATCACTTATTAACTTAGAGTATTGACTGATAAGCCATAAGGAAACAGACAAATCGTTATCAATATACATATCACATCATGCTGATATTCCATGGCAGGATTTTTGTTTGTTTGTTTGTTTCGTTTTTTTTTATTTTGTTTTTTTTTTTGCTTTTGTTTTTTTTTTTGTTTTTGTTTTTGTTTGTTTGTTTGTTTTTTTGTTTTTTGTTTTTGTTTTTATTCTTGGGGGGGGGGGGGGATACCAAGTATATGGTGCTGTGCCTGTGCTGTAACCTAATTAGCCCAATAGGCCTAACTATGATATATGGCTTTATTCAGGACATTAAAAATACACATACATACACACACACACACACACACACACACACACACACACACACATAATTACATACATACATACATACATACATACATACATACATACATACATACATACATACATACATACATACATAGAAACTTATTTCCAATGGCCCATATGAATGGGGTCCTCAGGGGCGTTCTGGATAAGGAGGACACAAGTTTGAGACTTTAACATGAATTTTCTCATTTAATAAACATGTAGATTTGTCTTTCGTTGTTTGATGATTCGTTATATAGGCCTGCGGCAAATCTCAGAAAAGGGCCTTATTTAAGGAGTTTGGTCTACCCGACTGCCTTATAGCTGTAACATACCTCATTCTTTTGCAAATCGTCTGTAGATTTCAAATATACCTGTTGTGGAGCTCTCGTGTGGTCCAGTTTTACGGTATATGCAAATTAAGAGACCTATATAGTAGAGCAGCTAAATTTTAAAAAAAGGCTCATTTTCAGTTTTCGTTCAACTGGAAAAATAACCGGCTGGATTAGGTATCAATCAAAAGATAAGAACCTGAAGTTTAAATTTAGGTAAAGTTTACTATCAATTTCATGGTCAATTTGTATTTATATTGGTTACCATGGCAACGAAATTAAGTTTTCATGAAATGAAGGGAGAATCACCTCATTAACCATAACTTTATACGCATACAAGATACCACCTCACAACTTTACATCAACATACCTTCTATACAGGGTTTTTAATAAAAATCTAGTTTGAGATAGTAAGTGTCAACAGTTGGTTGCCATGGCAATAGAATGTTTGTAAAAATCACTTAAATTTGCATGTAAACACTACAACTTATTTATAGTTTTATGGCACTAGAATGTTTGTAAAAATCACTTAAATTTGCATGTAAACACTACCACGTATTTATAGTTTTAAATAATTTTCATAACATTTGATGTTAAAATGTAAAAAGATTCTTTCTGCACTAACAATGAGGTTAATTGAGTGAAGGAAGACTGTTTTGGGTAGCCTAGCAACGTTCTTGCAAATGTTTACATTACTCAAAATGAGCAGATCTTTGAGGATATTGCAAAAATTGGTCATATGGCCAGTGCTGCGCATTGCTGAGAAATGATACATACAAGTGATAATATTGCCAGAAAATCAGTCCTTAAACAAAAAAATTCTTAGCTAAATTTGGTATTAAATGAAAGATAAGAACCTGTAATTAAAGGTTACGTAAACTGTACCATCGATTTACTGGGCAACATATGTTTTTATTGGTTTCCATGATAACGGCATTTTTTTAGTAGTCCAGGGAAAAACACATTTTTAACTATTACGTAATGAAAATGCAAGGTACCACTTCACAACTTTACATCAGCATACCTACTATACAGGCATTTCCTAAGAAACCAGTTTGAGATTATTAGTGTCAAAGTTGGTTGCCATGGCAACGGAATGTTACTAAAAATCACACAAGTTTGCAATCAAACATCAGAAGCTTGTTTCTAGCATCAAACTTTAGGAATAATTTTTATCAAATGCGCTGTTAAAATGTAAAGAGACTCTTTCTCCACTAAATTTGATGTAAATTGAGTCAAGTAGGAGTGTTTTATGGTCACCTAGCAACGTTCCTCCAAATATCGTGATTATTCAAAAGCAGATTTTTGTTGATATTGGACACGTATTATCAACCGTGTTGAAACTGCTGAGCAATGATACATGTGATAATACTACCAGTAGATGTTTTTATAAACTTTCCATATTTCCCTGCAGTAACTCCTGTCGTAAAGCAACATTAATTTGTCTTTTTAACAATAGAATTAAATAATTTGTTCCAAATTTTGTGCCTTTTTCAAATATTTTTTCATTTAAGTGTAATTTAAGGTATCCATGACACTGAGCGCATACTTATCAAGCATATATATATTACCTATTATATCCAGCAAAAAGATGGTAAAATTGTCAGAGCTCCCGAAGAAAGTCCTTACCGCATGTGCACTTAATCAGCGCAATTTTGTTTGAATTATTTTTGTCAATGTAAGAAACCATTTTATATTCAACACAATGTGCCTCTCTTTTCCCATTCCTCAAGAAAATATTCAGACAATTAAGAATGGCAAAAAAGTCTCAAAATTGTTACATTTAGTTGCACTTCTAGAACTTTTGTCACTGCCCATTGGCAGATGTCTCAAACCTACATGTGATTGGTAGAACTCTGTATCGGTCTGCAATAGTTTGGAAGATATGGAGCTTTTGAAATATTAATTGTCCCTAATTTGCATAATTTTAAACACCATGACTATTCCAAATCAGGTGCTTAATTTCACCATGGCAAGTTTTGTGATTGACGGGATAACAGTATCCGAGAAAAACTCCAGACAAATTTGGTCGTAAAGAAGAAAGTAGGAAAGAAAGAAAGAAAGGAAGGAAGAAAGGACGACGGAAAGAAGGAAGAATGGAAGGAAGGAAGGAAAAAATAATTCTTTGAAAAACAAAATGTCTGGGTTTGCACCCAGACATAAAAAAGCCACTAACGTGTGTCCTATAGAACAAAACTTGCTGGAGATCTATCCAAGGTACATCTGCAGCAGTGGCAAGTCTACAGTGCATCCAGTAAACTGTGTTTCGGAACATTACGTATACATGTATTCACAGCAGCCTATCACTGTACCAATGGCAATGTGCTCTCTCTTTTATAATCACGGTTTTTTGTGAAAAATCCGGGGCCGGGAGGAAGCATCGCCTAGCCGCTTTGATGGACACCAAGTCAAAGTAATACCCACCACCTTTGAATAGAGTTCAGTCAGTGGTTTTAGAGAAGTCGGAAACAAAAAATGACTAGAAAAGATTTGCTTCACAGCAAATCTGTATGGGTACCTTCAAAATGAGAACAGTTTGAAATGCTACACTTTGCCATTATTCAACATAGTCTAAAATTTGTGTATTATGCTAATTTACATAAATTAGAATGCTATAACTCTCTGGCTCTTGGTTCATTGGATGTGGCCATGTCACAAAAACTTATAAGGTAAAGTTTGAATGACACTACTATCTGTAATAGTTTTGATAGCTATTCAAAGACTTTCATTTTGTGTATTTGCCAATTTTGCATAAATAAAAATCCTACAACTTTGGTTTACGGTTCATGGCATGCGGCTTTGCCACATACCTAAATACTGAGGTCGGAATGGCACCTCTATGTATAATAGTTTTGAAGTTATTCAAGATTTAAATTTCTTGTATTCATCTTATTTGTATCAATAAAAATTGTACAATTTTGGATGCTGGGTCATTGTATGCAGCTATGTCACAAACCCCAAAATTAAAGTGAATATACCATCTCTATCTATAATAGTTTTGAAGCTATTCAACATTTAAAATTGTGCATATCCACCTAATTTGTATAAATTAAAAATCCTATGACTTTGGTTCATGGTTAATTGGATTTGGCTTTGCCCCAAACCCTTATATTTACCTTAGAATTTCATCTCTATCTATAATAGTTTTGAAGATATTCAACTTTTAAATTTTTAGATGCCCCTCATTAACATAAATTGAAATTCTACAACTTTTATTTACTGTCCATTATATTTGCATGTGTCGCAAACCTAGATGTGCCCATTAACATTTTGTGTTTATCTGCAAAAGTTTGAAAGATATGGAGCTTTAAAATTTTAGAAAGGCCCTAATTTGCATAATTTTAAACATGTCGATTATTCCAAATCATATAAGTCAACTTCCTTACTAGCTCCGTTACCATGCCAAGTTTAAACATTGTAGCTTGCACATTGTCTGCCAAAAGCTCCAGACAAGTTATGTGGTGGAAATAAGAAGAAAGAAAGAATAAAAAAGGAGAAATTTTGAAAAAACAATATGTCTGGGATGACATTAATATATATATATATATATATATATACTTGTTCTATATACTCAGTTGCCCACTCTGTGTTAATAAAGACAAAATATTTTGAAAAGCGAAGTGATTTGTAGTAACTGAACATTTAACAATATTGAAATCGGAAATGGCGATTTTGGTCTTTTTGTATGTGCCAAAAAGGCTTGTATAATGCAAATATATGCATATGACATCATTCTACAAACACAGCTTTATTTGTAAGATAGTTTTGGTGCCTCAAGGAACCTAAAAGGTACGGTTCTGTAATTTAAGATAATAAACCTATATTGAAGAAATCTATTCGATTTCATTAAGGTTATGGTTTTGCTTTTAAGACGTAGGTATCTATTTTTGCTCATAGCATAAAACTGGACCACCTGAGAGCTCCACAACAGGCATTTTCTAAAAGTAGACAAAATTTTACATCAGGTAGGCTCTGTTGTAGCTATAAGGTAGGCGGGTAGACCAAATTCATATTTTAGCCTCAAATGCCGCAGGCCTAATAATGTCTGTTGTTGGTTTTGCCCTAGAAATTTTTAGGTATTTACTTATTATTATTTTTTTATCTATAAGAAAATTAAAGTATCCGGGTTTACAGAGCAAATGTGAGAAAATCAGATAAAGACAGACATATTATCCCCTAAACCTGGAGATTTAACTCTCACGTGGCACACATCAATAAATTGATAAGACCAGATAGAGAAGAGATCAGGTTCTTATACATTTCCCTCTTCTAGGGAGAAGAAGTCTCATCAGGGTGGAAATGTGCAGATAAGTGAAACATCAGATAAACATTTACAAAGAGAAAAGTTATTTTTTTACGATTTTACAGTAAAAATTCGATTATGTTGTTATATATTCATTTTGTGTACTCCAAATAGACCTGGGTGTACACAAATTCACTGAAAACTGTGTGGATTATCAATTCCTATTATTTGTCAGTTGGAAAGACTGATAGTCCGATTATTTAATACCATACAAAGGAATTAATGAAAATGATCAAACAGCATTATAATTCATTTGAACATTACATTCCTTACTTCCATGTCTTTTTGAATGGAGTAAAGGACAAGTTCTGTTTCATTTTCCCATGGGGGTGATTCTCTTCACAATTTACATGTGTTTATGTCTTGATATACATGTAATTTGAGGCCACAGTATTTGTTTTGATCGCAGTGAAAGGCTTTTTCGTATAGGTAACTGTTTAATTGATTAAACAGTCTATATGTATCAAATAATAGCTGCTGATCCCATTCTTATGTTTATCAATTTACACTACTTCCAACGTAAAAGTCACAGAAACGAACGCATGGAATCTATGCAGCCCCCCCCCTCCAAAAAAAAATAATTTGAAATATTTTTGTACAGTTTTAGGATGTCAGCCGAGGCCCAATATGTACATTAGATAATTGATATATTTGTCCGCCTTTTCCTGAATGTTGCTGTTCGAGATAAAATGAAAAATCAGACAAACTGGGACACACCCAAATGCCACAGGAACTGGATTAATTCTAAATTCCGTCTAATTCACAAGCACACTTCCCAAGTGCTGTCATGAAAAAGACCAAGCTGCTTCAATGTATTAAATACATATCACAAAGAGAAGCTAAATTATGAACGGATGAGGTTGTTACGAACTTCGTCTCTAAAAACACTTTTCTTTTATTTTGTTGAATGTGACCAGTGCGCAGCACATTAAGATTTCAAATTAATTATAATTTCATAAAATAAATAAATATCGAGTTTTGGACAACCAACACACATCTTTTTCTTTGCAATATGTTCTCTATATTCGTCACAAGAAACCATAAAGCTTAAGTGTCCAACTTAATGTAGTGTCTGACTTTACCCATAATCTCCCTTTATAAAACCATTGATACAAAATAAGGGGAACTCACATATTGTAAAAACCAGACAAGGGCCACGACGGCTAATACGCCCGTCTGTGGTGCTGTGTCGTGTTTTTTCTGAAATGTAACAGTAGACTTTGGTTAAGGAGAGTCTGACCGGTTTCGCCCGTCCTGGGCTCTTCAGAGACAACCAAAGAATGCCGCGAAAAAAAAAAAAAATCACATATTGGTTAGCTTTTGTCAAATTTTGAAATGTATTTTACTAAAAAACCTAATTATCTATCACAAGTCACTTGGTTAGGTTTTTGACTCCACAACCAGCACATTTTAAAATTTATTAACCATGAAAGTTATACTCACAGTATAGTTACTAGAAGCGGGGGGGGGGGGGGGATTCTGCAAAGTTAATATCTCGTGGCTCCCAAACCTGGGCATACGGCATGCAGCTAAAACTTTAACTCCGCAACCATGTAAAATTAGAATCGTCATAGATTCATCAAACTTTCAAGTATTAAATATGGGGTAAAGTGTATTGGCTTGTATAAACTCTTCTAAGTTATTGTTTTATATGGAATTCAGGATTAGGTTCAATTTACGCCGAAAAAGCTCAACTGGTTGTTTTTCATGGTCTCACCGGGGGCACTCCCATTGCTTGGTACAATGTATATGTGCCGCTACATAGTCATAGGGTATACTTTTTCAACAAATTAGGATTGGATGGGTTATTAAAACAAAGACACTTGGTAATTACAGGGTTTAGAAAAAGCCACTCACTGTACAGGCAGGGTGTCTAGTGAACCTGGCCCAGACAGGGTGTTATTTTTACTTTTTGCCGTTCTGTAATTAGGCCAGGATTTGCTCAGTGCGCGACACCATGTACTCGGAAACAGATAGCAAAAACTGTGTTACCACAATAGTACCAGCTAGCTTACCTGCACCATATTTTTTAATTCGCCATATACAATACAGGTGTGCATGTGCATGTAGATCTACTCCGTATAGCAAAAACATTATAGACAGGGTTAATGCTTTCATTCACATTTGGTATTGAATGGATGAGTTGATAATGCTAGTACAGACTTGAGCCCATAGCTGAATATACCCGTCACTATATTAGGAAGTGGCAAGTGCTCCCCACCCCGCACCCCCGGGCCCACAACATCATTCGTTTTTATCACAATTCAAGGTTGTTAATATTTGCTAGCTTGCCTGCGGAAGTTGGCTTTCCCCAAGGAAATAACATAGTAGTTGACCAGGCCCTAAGAATATAAACAAAGAGAAAAGAAGATTAGCAAATCTGTCTGGGTGCCTTCAAAACGAGAATAGTGTGAAATGCTACATTTTACGATTGTTCAACATGATCTAAATTTTATTCATTAGCCTAATTTGAATAAATTAAAATGCTACAACTTTGGCTCTTGGTTCCTTGGATGTGGACATGTCACAAACTTATAAACTGAAGTTTGAATGGGCTGGAATGTCACATCTATCTATAATAGTTTTGAAGCTGTTTAAGATTGAAATTTTGCATATTCACCTAATTTGTATAAACTAAAATCCTTTCACTTTGATTCATGGTTCATTGGATGCGACTTTGCCACAAACCCATAAATTAAAGTTGGAATGGCATCTCTATCTAGTTTTGGAGATATTCAAGATTTTATTTTCAATGCCCCAAATTAGCATAATTTAAAATTCTACAACATTCATTTGCTGTCTATTACATTGGCAGGTGTGTTAAACTCATATTAGCCCCGTGATATTTTGTGTCTATCTGAAATAGTTTGGAGGATATGGAGCTTTTAAAATTTTAATTGCCCTTAAAATTTGCATAATTTTAAACATAATGACTATTCTAAACGAGAAAGAAAGAAAGAGTTCTTGGGAAAACAAAATGCCTGGGTTGGCACCCAGACATAAATATGGCTGGACGAGTACAGTGAAAAGCAGCTTTCTGGTCTCGAAGTCCAGGAAACTGTCCTCTATGTACAAAAATTTCAAATGAGAATTGAATTGCAAAGTGCAACACGAGGTTTTAGATTCATTCGGCGTACTTTTATAGAATAATATAGATGTAAATTAGCAAATATTAACAGAGAGATGAAATCCAATGACAGAACATCAAGCCATAAGGTAATGTTACGTTACGTTTGGTGCATTCGAATTCTGGTATTTAAAACACGTCAATGGCACATATGAGAACAAACATGCAAACTCGCCAAGGATTATATTGACAATCTTCATTTTTGTAAAGATAGATGTCTGTCCGTGATAACTGTGAGCACATAATTTTTACAAATGTTTCCAAGCAAGTTATCTTGAGCATCAGGGTAACCAAATGATGGGCAGCATTAGCTATAACTGTGATCAAATACGTACATAGATGTTACTTGATTGTCTTCTAGGCCTATATCTTGATTTAATGGAGAGGATACGCTTTGACAGTTGTCCAGAACTTTCTTATTTATATCGTCTAACTTAATTACATGGCTTTTTTTTCCTTCTTTGTTTGAAGGGGGGGGGGTACGGATTTAATCTACACTAGCTAACTTAAGATTTTCATGTAAATGATGTGTATGGGAATTGTATTTTACCCAATATATTCCGAATATCGCTTTCTTTGTGGACATAGAATTGAGTGTTTTAAGGTCTATAATATAATTCCTTTTATGGCAACGGCATGCTATTCCAGAATTGTAAATATCAATTTTGGCCCTAATTGGAACAACATCATTAAAATTTCCAAATGATTGTTGTGTATTTAGATCTTTATGTTTCATGCTTATTTATTTCAGCCCAGAAAACATATCGTGACCTGATATTGACTTAAAAATTTTGAACATTCTTTTCCGTAAATACTTTCATAAAATAGGTCATATTTTCCATTCTGAGGAAGAGAATGCGGATATGCCAACAGCCCCTCGTCATCACGGATAATACCTGGCCTGAAACTGAAAGAATATATGACCATATTACCGCATGTGTCTCTCATTGAAATCGAGCTTCTTTTTCTATATCCTTTGTTTAACATTTGTGTCGATCCCCATATGGTCTATATTAGGTGTCACTAAATTAACATTATCAATGCTGGTATCTGTGAAATGTATTCTTTAGCCCAAAGTGTATCGTGCTTTACACAGCCTTTACTCTCTTCAGCACAAAGGTGGCTTAATTCAATTCCAATACACAGGTAAACCAGAAAAACAAATTTACATGATAACAAACATATCTGCGTTCCTGAAAAAAAAATACTATTTAAAATGTTAAACTTTTGTTCAATGACGATAGGACCAAAATATATTCATGTCGAAGGCGATCGTGCGCTGGCAGCTACCCCCCAGCAAGGAACGTGAGAAGACAGAGGACACATCCATGTATTAAGCAGGATTCATTATGTTTCTCTAACAAAAGATCAAAATTTACTGAGACAACAACACTACAGTAACAACAAGCTTAAGATAAGATAAGATAACATAGATCAGATGAGATGTCTTTATTTAAGACACATTGGTCCATAGAAGTACTACAGCAAGGTAATAATTATATAATATGAAAACAGTACCTTCCAACATAAAAACTGATATAGGTCCATAGTGATTGCTGCCATTTCCTCCAGTATGATGAGCACAAATAGGCGTCCGTATTCCTTAGCTGAACGATCAGCTCAATACAAACAACTCTTAACCAATCTCTGCATGAAGCTGTAAATTGCTTTACGCTGCAGCCCACAAAAGCCTCAGGACAGCAATATACTATACTAAATTGAATAAGTTATACACTCAAAATATTTACATATAGTCATTTTTTGAGAGAAAATATATTGTTTCTGCATGATTAGGTGACATTCCCTGCTCATGTGTCCTCATTATGCTGTCGGGGGCATAGGTGTGTTACCTAGTCCTAGCAATTTAGTCTTGCAGAACAGGGTTGTAGTTTATAGGCCTATCGATTCATATAAATCCTAAAGTCATTTGTCGGCCAATCAGGGTAAACTTGAGAAACCCCAACATGGAATCCAAAGTGACAGATGAGCACGATTATAACATTTTTGGATGTAAAACCTCTGAAATAAAGCATTCTTTGAAGTTTGATGCTCCAAACTTGTCCATTTACTCAACAGGTAGGAGTGCGTAACGGAATACCAAGGTGTCATTGCGATCAAAGGCCCAAAGAATAGCGTAAGTCCTATTGAAGTCGGCATTTGCTTTGAAAGCGTTTTTCTGGCCTTTGTTTCTCGACTTCTTCTGAAATCAACTTCGTCAGTTTTGCTCATAAAGACCTGGGATTTGTGGCAAACTGTTCACAAGAATATAATCTTTAAAAGCATGTCTCAGATTTTTTCTATGTTGAGTTGTTTTCCGTCTACTGCGAGCCAAAAGTCAAAACCTTTGATGTAAGAATGGAATGTCATCTTTTCAACTTTAAACGTGAGTATTTCCACAATAGCGCAAACAATGAAAAAAGTGAGACACGTCTGTGTAGAAAATCATGTCTGCTAGCTTTTGCAACAGAAATGCACATGCTCAAGCTCAAAATAAAAAAGTAGATTTAACAATTGTGTGATTTTTTTATGATCACTTTACCTGATTGTTGTGTCAACATAGAAGAACTGGTACAAATGAAAATGCTATCAACTTATTCCCAGATTTTTTAGCTTTCAGGAAATATATAGTTTATGGTACTTTTAGCGTATTTTCAGACTTTTATTAAGTCATTTGTAAGACTCAAGCGTAACCTGATATATAATATACCCTTAATTGAAGGTTGAATGACCCTTTGTCTATTGTACTGGACTCTTTGGGTCTAGAACCACTTCCCAGTTGACGTTATCATGTTCCACAGTCAAAACTCTGTACACTGCATAAGCTAACCTGTCTATGTCTAACGTTATAGCTTTGGTCCAAATTAGCTAGTACTGTGACCTACTGCTGCAACGCAGCGATCGCACTCCCGCTCTCTACTTGGCAACTGGCCTTTCTCCGTTGCTGGGTGGGTCACTCGATTCTCGGCCGTCTCACAAGGTTCTGCAATAGGTTTGTTGTGCGTCGATTTTCTGCAATCTTCCAGCTGTTATACGGAAATAATGTGGGCACTGGATGTTCCTGTGTCGGACCTTTACCCCCAACAAAAAATGTCTTGAACAAATTCTGTCAAATTCCCTGGTGGTTCATAATCTTTTGGTCTTTTCACCATATTCAACCACTCCCGTCGTTTCTGTGTTTTTTGGAGGAAAACCGTGGAAAGCTTACCCCTTGCATCCAGGACTATTGATCCAATTTACCCAGTTTTCTTGTGTCTGGCTTACAGTCAGGAACTTTGCACTGTAGACTGTCATTGTAGCTTGTAAATACCTCCGTCGTACGTTGGAAAATAACGATCAAAAAATAACGATGTCATTTCCCTGTATTTTAACTGTGGCGCTATATGGCTGCTATATTGAAACGACCTAACCTGCCGCAAGGTGCACCGGGAAATGACCCTGGCGCTTTAGCGGCTACGGACGGTACTAGCTAATTTGGACCTTAGGTATTGTCCATAATGCTGATGCACGTTCCTCTGTAGATTTTCTCACGTTTGTCTGTAGAATTTTGGCATAAGCCCAAATATGTCAAAGGGTGTTCAGCTGTTAACTGCTCAGAACATGTTTCGGAGCATGAACCCGTACATGTCTCTCTGAGTAGCAGCCCCTTGTCTATACCAAATATTCATCTAAGACAACCCACATAATAATGAATAAATATGAACAGAAATACGACCAAACCTCAAAATTTCTTACAAAAATGTATTATATCCAATGATTTCTGAAATATTACTGTCAGGGAAAGGATAATCAATTACTGGATTCAAAGTAAACTCATCAATTTTGTGATAGAAATTAGTGCCAAACCTGTCACTTGAGACCCGAATATCCAAGTCGAGGAGCATATCTTTGAAATCCTCTCTATTCTTACCTGCCAGTGGGATGTCTTTTGGGTAAATTTCTTCAGCAATTTCATTAAAATTTTGCACATGCACATTTACACAAGCAATGTCATTAATATACCTTGCATTGCTTAATAATTTTGTTGCCAAATGATAATCTTTTTGCATCAGTTTATCCATATACTTAAAAATAAGCCAGGTTAAATATAAATCAGCGAGTAACGAGGAGCAGTTGCTTGCCCATTGGAATGCCCCTTATTTGTTGAAAAATCAATGGTCCACATTGAACAAAAGTATTATCCAAAAAAAATTATAGCATCTATTAAACTTTCCGCAGCGCAAGATTTAACGTAAGTTTTGAATGTTTATTATGTGACCAATATGATATCTTCGAATATGAATTAATGTTTATGTATGGCTTACCATTATTTTTATACATTGGGTGACTAACTCTGAAAGATAACGTCGGACTTTATCTATTTGTAGATTTGTGTAAAGAGCAGAAAAATAAAAAAAACAAAATGATACTTTCGCTTTCCAATCCTTGATTTTTGATGAAAACTCGAAAGAATTGCTAATACACCCAAAGCAATTTAATTCACTGTTTCTAGAAATTGCATCACAGTATTTACGGAAATGATTGTTGATTCCAGGCAAACACAGTGTTACTTCGTTTTGATACCGGTAGTTGTTTTGTTATCTATTTTGAAGCACCAGCTATGAATCTTGATTTAAAAGTTTTTTTTTTGTTTTTGTTTTTTGTTTTTTAGTGTCATTTGGGTATCCAGAACAAAAGTGGTATGGAGGAGTCCTCTTCAGAAATTTTGATTTTAAAATTTCTTCGCAGCTCACCTTTATATTCATCTGTCAGATGATCAATAGATTGTTTGCGCAATAAGTTTTTAAGTCTAAGATACTGCTCATATACCAATTTATTTTTTCAAAACATTAAGATAATATTTTTTTGCAGATGATCCCAACATTGTTACCTGTCTAATCAATGTTAGTGATCACAAATGTTTCCAGCAGTTTTTTTAACTGCTTTTTTTTTTAACTTTAAGCTGGGTTTAAATTTAACATACTGAAATTATTAATGTGGGGTTTGTGACAATAAGTTTGTATTTCTAAAGACTCTTTTCAAGTTTGTTAACCATCCATCAAAATTTTGAAATTCTATTTTTTCTTTCTTTGTGAATTTCATACAATAGGAATCAAAAGCATTACATATATCCTCAAATATTGTCAATGTTCAACTTAGGAGATACCCGAAATTTTATACAATTTTCCATCAATTCTTTTAAAACTGAATTTTGTATTAGGTCTATATCAAATTACTTGTGAATATATGTTTGTGGTATGTATCAACAAAACTGGAATATCTATTATTAGACCTACAGTCACAATTTTGATTTGCTGCGATATCCTCAAGAGTAATTGAAGCCAGAAATTTCTTGTTGCTCGTGAGACTTTGTCCAATATTACCGTCATATTTACAAGAAATAATTGGTGGTGGGGGTGAGGTGGGGATCTTTTATTTTACATTCCTTGGGAATCATGTTATGAAAAAAAATCAATATGAAGAGGGACTCAATGTTTAATGAATCAATAATTTTGTGTTTGAAAGGAATGATGCCAACATTTGATCAATTTTTTTCTTATTAGTATCTGGTTCCCGAATAGTTGTTGTTGTGTGAACATGTAAACCATTTCAGAAAAAAAAATGTGGAACTGGATGGGAGTTCAGAATAAGTAAGGTAATAATAGATTTGGAATTCTCAAGCATATAAATTTTTCAACTGTACATATTCTACAACTTTCATTTGTATTTCACTGGATGTACCAATTGCACGAACCTGCAAATTGAATTTGGCTTCACACATATTTGGAAAACGGGATGCTCCATCCTGATGGTCTTGTGGTCGCGCAAAGTTGAGCAGACGATTCTTCCCATCATGCACCGGTACACCTGCAAAGAGCAACATGGCTGCGCAGGGCATGCGGCGACTTTTCTGTGAATATAGACTCTTGACAAGAATGTATTGTAATTCATACTATCAAAATGCCAGGTTAGTATATTGATTTATGTCATCTTATATGTGACAGAGAAGAAATAAGTCACTGACTGCTGTGTGTTTCCATGTGACAAGAACCTCATCATTGATGGCTTTGGCCTGAAGACTTGAAGTTTGATTTTGAAGTGATGAGCAACATCATTTACAGCTGTCATCAGCCACCACAGGCGCTCGTAATGTTCAGTCAGTCAAGCATTCGTGCCGATATTAGAGGCGAGGGGAGGTAGAGAGGGTGGACCTAGTCCTAGAACATGTATGTGCAATGGACCACATAGTCATAGGGCCTTATCTGCAGTAAAGTACTGTGTATTTATACTTGCCCAGTGGACAATTAAATTTTCAGTTATAAATAATAATTTGTTATTTAAAGCCCAACAATTAGCTGGAATACTGACTGAGCTAGCGGGAAACGTAAGCAAGATGGCTTATGTTACATGGGGCTGGGTGGAAAGTGTAGTATTGGGAAATGCTGAAGGTGTCGACAAACATTGGCAAGCTGTGGTTCTTTTCAAATAAATATATTTGTAGCTCCTAAACTATTTCCAGAAATATTTGCATATGGGCCGGACAATTATTCAGTATTGACTGAGACAAGCCTTGGCAAGTTATATATTTTGCACACATGTCAATAATCTTTAATAGTTTATTGACTTAGTATTGTGTTAAATAGGTACATTGACAGCATGTGGATATTCACCTGCTGGCATTACCTACATATACAGGCTGGCCGCAGGTGGCTGAAATTGGTGATGCTATGTTGTCGTTGTGGATTTTTTATTACAAAAATATTAAATAGTGTTAAGTTACTGATCTTCCACACAATTGTTGATGTTGTTTTTGATAAATAGTATTTATTTCTTGTTGACCCATGAATACAAGCCTTGACTGAGAGCACTATGTAATTTTGTGCTTTGTAGCTTAACCATAAGGTCTACATGTATTTTATGAGACAGTATTTTTCAATTCCTCTACATGTAATTATAACATATATGATTTTTGTGTTGAGTGTCAAAACATTCAGTTATAACATGTAATACAAGGTACAAGGGTTAGTGCCGTGTCCTCTTTTGAAATGGACTTGATTAACAGTGTTACCACATAGCCTTGGGATTGTCATATAATTATGTTTTGTCAATAGGATGGAGATGAATTGTCAAAATGTTGAGCATGATTTTTATCCCATGTCAGCCATACTGAGTTTTTGCTGCATGCACTTGACAGGCCAACAAACACCACATATACATGTAGTGACTATATAGCCCACTTCCAATCAGGCCTTACTGCTTTCACATTATGAGAGGTCCCAAGTACATGTATTATGTTGCTTGTCTGTGTCACTGTGTTTTGAGCAAATCATTTACTTTGTTGATCTGTTGATGTGACACATTGACCTAATATTAATCTGGAATACCTCCCCCCCCCCAAAAAAAAAAAATCTGGTAGGTGTAATTGGGCAACTGAAATGTATACAGCTTGATAAATTTTCTTTCCATGTTAATTATTTTACTCAGTATGACAATTGAAGCAAAAAGTCTTTGCTGCCCATATGTCATCTGGTGCTATTATCAGTGATTATTGTCATTCAAAACTTGACATGCTATAAGAGCCCACCAAAAAGTTCATCTGTCCTGTACCTTTAAAGAAAGGCGTAGTGCTGCTGTACTTTTACTGAGGCTCAAGGCCTGAGTTTGGAATAGTGAGGCCATCACTCAAAAAAGCAAATTTACATTGGGATAGATTAAAAACTTGTGAAAAGCCCAACTGCTGAAGTCTGACCAGTTTCGTCACCTGGGTAACTCATCAGGAGCTATAGGTTAATGGGTTCCAGTATGTGCTTTATAAATCATTGTATAAGATACAGGCTGGCAACAAGCCACTTTATTGGACATTTGTACCTGTAAAACAACAATGTATGTAGTCAAAACTGATGTTTTTACAAGGTTAATCCTTCACTTTTAGCATTGTACTACACGGGCTAAATGACTTGACACTGGCATGTCAGATCAAGCACCCATATGATCTCTGGTCTTAAGTTGGGAATTGAAGAAAATATTCGGCATGGAAAGCGACTAAATGGATGAGGTTTTGCTAAGTCCAGGGTCAGTGCACTTTCACATCCTAAGTCTGTCAATATTTTGTAGGTGCATACAAGGCACAGAAGCTCCCCAAACTAGTCAGGATGTCAAACCACCAGGGAAAGTGAAGCAGTATGCAGTGAAGAAATACGTTGGTCATATTGACCGATTGGAGGGAGCATTTGAGAGGAAATACCCCAAAGCATACAAGGTGTATAGGGTTTTCAAAGATGGTAAGAATTAAAAATCTGTTGCATGCTGACCATTGTGTGTGTCATTTCTTCATTAATCTACAAATACATTAACAATAAGCCAAGTTGACATCCCAGTTTCACCTAACTTGTTAAGTTACCCGGGTAACTAGAATAAAACTACTCTTTTCTTATCACCTTTAAGGGCTGATTTTAGTCAATAAATGAAACAGTATAGCCTGTTGATAAGAAATGCAAGGAAACCACTAAGTAAGCAAAGCTGGCATCCATAGCAGTTCTTTCAGATTTTATTTCAAAGCTGTACATTTGTTTGTAAAGTGAGAGTGCAGGAGTCTGTCAAGGCTCTTTGGTGAGAGAAAGTCATCGCCAGATAATGTCATGTGGCCCAGATAGAGGCTGGGCCTCATCTGGCATGCTCTGCTGATATGTCTGCTTGACTTATTAAATTAAGTGAAATCTGCAGATGTGTGTTTCATATTATCATTTCAAGAGCTCCAGATTATTGAATAAGTAGGCCTACTGCATCTTTGTATTATCCGTGATTAATTATGCCTCCCTTCAAAGAAGGTGGGGCATATAGCGTTGCACATGTCGGTCGGTCGGTCGGTTGACTTGGGTTTCCGCACAATAACTGCAGAGGTTTATAAGGTAGGACTTTTATATTGCACAGGATTATATTCCATATTTGGGGCTAGACGAAGTTTGAAGATGAATGACCTTGGCCTCATTTTAAAGGTCACAGAGCCACTTTACCGAATATGGTTTCATGCTTTCTGCATGATAACTTATACCTTGGAGCTAGAACTTTTATATTGCACAGCTTTATGGTTCTTTGTAAGGGCTAGGTTGAGTTTGAAGGTGGGTGACCTTGACCCAGTTTTCAGGGTCACAGAGAGATTGTAGAATTCCTGTGGTTTCCGCACTATAACTCAAGAAGTTTTTTAGCTAGGACTTTGATACTGTACAGGTGTATCATTCTAGTCAAAAGCTAGGCAAAGTTTGAAGAAGGTTGACCTTGACCCAATTTCCAAGGTCACAGTGGTACCTGAGTTAACTTTGGTTTCCGCACAATAACTGAAGATGTTTTTAAGGTATGACTTTTATGTTGCATTATAGTCCATATTTGGGGCTAGACGAAGTTTGAAGATGGATGACCTTGACCTCATTTTAAAGGTCACAGAGCCACTTTACTGAATATGGTTTCATGCTTTCTGCATGATAACTGATACCTTGGAGCTAGAACTTTTATATTGCACAGCTTGATGGTTCTCTGTAAGGGCTAAGTTGAGTGTGAAGATGGGTGACCTTGACCCAGTTTTCAGGGTCACAGAGTGATTTTAGAATTCCTGTGGTTTGTACACAATAACTCAAGAAGTTTTTAAGTTACGACTGGGATACTTTACAGGTCTATTGTTCTTGATTAGGGCTATAAGAAGTCTAAAGTTTGGGGACCTTGATTCAATTTCCAAGGTCATGTTGGTACCTGAGTTAACTTTGGTTTCCACATGATAACTGAAGAGGTTCTTAAACTAGGACTTTTATATTGCATGGGATAATTGTCCATATTCAGGGCTAGGTCAAGTTTGAAGATGTGTGACCTTGACCTAATTTCAAAGGTCACAGAGCCATTTGGTTGAATACTGTTTCTGTATGATAACTTGCATTTTAGGTGTAGCACTTTTATATTGCACAGCTTTACGGCTAGTTTGAGTTTGTAGATGGGTGACCTTGACCCAGTTTTGAGGGTCACACACAGACAGTAGACTTACTGTGGTTTTTGCACAATAACTGAAGGTCAAGTGAAAATGAGTGACCTTGCCCCAATTCCAAGGTCATAAAGCCACTTTGCTGAATATGGTTTCTGAATGATGACTATTTTTTCAGCTATAACTTTTATATAGTTCAGGTTTTTAGTTGTTTTTTGAGGGCTAGGTTAAAGTTTAAAGATATGTGACATTGATGTATGATCAACCTTCACTAATTTTGTAAGGTCACGAGTGCCCCATCTACCACTATCAATAGGGTAGCGAGGGCAAGGGTAATGAGGGCGGGTGGCATCTATATTTTACAAACATCTTGTTCTTCATTATTTTCAGGTGAAGTAAAAAAAATGCGGTGGCAGTATGCATTTAGTATGTTGAACGAAGTTAAACACAAAAATGACAAGAAGAAATTTTGCCCATTCACAGTGTTATGCTCATTATTACTGACAAAGTTCTGCTTTCAGACTTTAAAGGTATTTATTTTAGGGGATGCGTGCTATTTTGATGTATGTAAAAAGAAAATATATATGTTTCTTGCGTTGTAAATTTATAGGAGTCTGATTCAAACTTTGAAACCACTCCTTGAAATAATGATGTGCACATAACTTCCAAAATTTCCCTGATAGTCGTCATGAACGTAACATAGACCCTGTACATGTATGTCAGTTAAGTTTTTAGCTCAGCTGACTTGTCAGTCAGCTGAGCTTATGTTATGACTAGCAATCCATTGTCTGTCCATCATCCGCAATTCACATTTTCGACTTCTTCTCCAAAACTGTCAGCCAGATTCACTTCAAACTTGTTGGGGATGTGTCTTTGGACAGTAAGTCTCTACGAAGTTTGTTCAAATGGTCATGCTCTGGTGATTTTTGGATTTGTTATGAACTTTTTTGTTCCTTTTTGGGGCAAATCTTAAAAAGTCTTCTCCAAAACCGCTCACCCAATTGCTTTGATACTGCACAAGGACACTCCCAGGAACTCTTATGTTTGACTTGGTTCAGCAGGTGGCGCTGCAATATTTTATCCAAAATTTCCCTGATAGTTATGTTATGTGTTTTTGTTGTATTTTTAACTTCTTCTCCAGAACAGCCCCTCAGATTAAGCTGAAACTTGGTGGATATGTTCCTTGTGGAAGGGTCTAACAAAGTTGTTCACTAAGTGGCACTGTTGTGGATTCCTGATTTTTAACAATTTTTCCAATTCGGGTAACTAATGGTCAATGCAGCTTTCCTATTGATTGTGTGAGTCAATTGACATTCTAATGCTAATTCACATTTTCTAATTTTTCTCCAAATCCGTCATCAACTTCAAACTTGGTGGCAATGTACCTTGGGTGGGTTTCTACCAGGTTTGCTCAAATGGTTATGCTGGACATTGATTTTTGGATTTTTAATGAATTTTTTGTTCTTTTTTGCACAAATCTTACAAAATCTTCTCCACAACCGCTCTGCCAAATGGTTTGATATTACGTAAGAACACTCCTAGGAACTCTTAGTTCTTAATTTGTTGACCAGCTGGTGCTGCAATTTTTTTTCAAATTTTTTATGAATTTTTGTGTGTTTTCGTTACTTGCTGCTTCTTCTCCAGAACCATTTCTCAGATTAAGTTGAAACTTTGTGGATATGTTTGTTGTGAAAGGGTCAAGGAAAAATGTTCACTAGCCTGTACGTGCTGTGTGCTTTCCAGAGATGTATAAATCATATGCAATACTTTATACATGTTTGACTGTGTTATGGTCCAATAAATGATAGGCCTACTGCTGAATATCAAATATTGAAACCAGAAATAAAAGGATCACAGGCTTTCCCTTTTGCATAAAGACTATCTGTAGTTCCAACAGGACAACACAAGTCTAATCCACAAGATCTTCCCATGTTGAGTTGTGTGTTCAGCTGAATACATATAAAATTATGTACTGATTGTGGCCTCTCCTTTTTTCATCAAATCAAGGTATCAAAGAATTCTTCAACGATACAAAATTATACTACAGAGTTGCAACTGACTTATGGTCTGGCAAAAATATTAACACGTTTACCAGGGCTGAGCTGGAAAATTATAGAGTGGTAAGTTTTCTTTTGTTCTTGTTTTAAGTGTTTTGTTAAAGGTCAACTGTAAAAAAATATGGATTGTTCAATAACAGAATTTAATGTACCAATATCATGTAATCCTGTAAGGATAGCATAGATCTGTGTGTATTACTGAATGCTAAAGTACATGTGAAAGGAGATATTAATCATACCAATGTCCATGTATCGGCAGTGTGTAGTTTCACTGCATTATCACTGAAAACAAATCCTTGTAAATGGATGTAAAAGCAAGGAACTGCTACAATTTACACATCAAATGTATGCTTTTGTTTTCCATCTAAATTTACCAAGAATATATGTGTCTCTTATAAATTTACAAAACACTGAATGTATATAAAGATGTTAAATGTTAAGCATTCATAAACAAATCAATGTCAAAATAAGTTAGGCACATTTTATTCCTGTGAGGTATTTGTGCTTTGTGAAAAATATTACCAGTACAAACCTGTGTACAGTCCATGATATAGTGCCTTCCCCAGATGACAGACCCTGGATGACAGAGCTACTTGGGATTTTTTTTTTTTTTTTGGCTCAGTTGACTTGTAAATCAGCAGAGCTTATCTTATGGTCCTCCGTTTATCATTGTTGTCCATCAACAATAGTATTCACATTTTTGACTGTTCCAAAATGATCAGTCAGACTCACTTCAAACTTCATGGGATTGTGCCTTGGGTGAGTTTCTACTGAAGTTGTCAAAATAGTCATGCTCCAGTGATTTTTGTATTTACTTGACTTTTTTTTGGGGGGGGGGGGAGGGTATTTTTTTGCAAAATCTTAGAAAAGGCTTCTTCTCCATTGCTCTGAAGTTGCATTATGACACTTCTTGGGAAACCCAGACCTTACATGTAATTGGTTAAACAGATGGTGTTGCAATTTTTTTCTTTATGTTTCTTTCTTTTTTTTTTCTCAACGTGTTTTTGTGTGTTTTCGTTATTTCCGTCTTCTCCAAAACTTTCTTTCAGATTGTTCTGAAACTTGGTCAAAATTAAGCTTGTGGAAGGGTTAAACAACAATCTTTACCAGGTGGTGATTATCTGGATCTCTGACTTCTAACGATTTTTGTCAATTTGGGTACTTGTCTGTTAATGCATGCATTCCTGTTGATCACTACATGTAAGTAAGTCAATTGGGATTGCAATGGAAATTCACATTTTGGACTTCTTCTCTTAAAACATCACCTACTTTAAATTTGGTGTGGTGTACATCAGGTAGTTGTCTACCAATTTTGGTCATATGGTCACGCTGCAGTGACTTTTGAATTTTTTAGTTTTTGTTCGTTTGCGAGCAAAATCTTAGAGAAATCTTCTCTAAAACTGCTTAGTCAATTGTATCGAAATTGCAGGCACTTCTGGAGACCCCCAAACCTTAATTGTCCAACAGGTGGCAGTGCAATTTTTTTCTATTATTCTATGAGTTTTTGCTTGTGTTTACAATTTTTCTCTTTTTCTCCAAAAAGATTACTCAGACTGTTCTGAAACTTGGAGGAAATGTAGTTTGTGAGAGAGTCAAGCTAAGGTGGTGATATTCTCCAACCCCAATTTTTAATGAATTTTTCAATTTGGGTACGTGTCGGTCATGCATTCTGTTGATTACCATGTAAGCCACTGGGGATTGGAATGGAAATTCACAGTCTGTGTATCTAAGGTCAGCTGAGTTCTCTTGTTGAATTATGGGTGTTGTAGTATGCACATTATATCATGATGCTAACCCTGTACACTTTGCATTTGTGTATTTTGTATAATTACACAAGGCATAGTTACACAGTATTATATTGATATGACTGTAGCCTTGTACATTTTAGCATGGATTTGTATGATTAATCACAGTTACACAATAGAGTACTGATATAACCACAGCCCTGCACACCTTGCATGCCTTTTCTTACTATCAACTATATACACAGCAGTATATCAGCTGATGTGGTAGAGTGAGGGTCACTCTGTTATAATATTTAATTGCTTGGTTTCCACCTCCCTGGGTAGATTTTGCTAGAAATAAAAAAAGTAGTTTAAGTTAATTGCACAATATTTATTCACACCTTGTTATTTTGCTTCTGCCTGCTATTGGCTTCTGTTTGTGCGATCTTTTTGCTTCTTTCTGTCTGGTGTCTTTTTGTCTCTTTCTGCAGTGATTTTGCCAAGAGCTGTCCAGACTAACGGTTTTCTCGCCTAACAAAACTTGTGCTTGCAGCACATTTCTAGTACTTGATCGCGTTATTTTTTTTTGTAATTTTGGGACAAAACATGATAGAAGGACTTCTCCAAATTGTGCTGAGAATGTATGCTAGAAATATTGAAAATGTGTTCTTCTGACCTTTATATTTTACTAAAAAGCTTTAGAACATACTACTGAATCTGGGATGTTTTGTTTATTTTTATATATGTGAATTCAGTAGTCCCTCTTTTGAGAGACCACCCCTAGCGCAGACCAAAAAGCGGTCGTATAATGCAGGTGGTCGCTCATTGGAGGAACCCCACATGCACGACCTATTAAAACGGCTCAAATCAAATACCACCTCACAAGTTGCACATGCAAGTTTAGTATATGCCATCATTCATGTATTTTCAGCATAGCATGTTACATTTGTCAAATATGAAACAGTTTACTTCTACCTTATTAGGGCCAATGATTTTCTGTTTCCAAAAAAGAGGAATTTTGCTTCATCAGCAAAAAATTTTCAAATTTCGTTTCAGTGTTATATATTTATATATAATTCATATAAGGAAATATATCAAATTCCGTTTCAAGGATGAAAAAAATGCACAATTCCGCTTTGATTTTGAAAAAAATAGAAAATCATTGGCCCTACCTTATCATTTGCAATGACAGTTATACCAGATTACAAGATGGGGATATGTACAGTGACAGAAAGTAGCTGCAGATACAAAAATTGGGATTGAAATAAACATAACAATGAATATGTACAGTGAAACCCCATTATAATGACACTCAGATATCCGACATATTGAATATAATGACACAAATTTTAATGGGAAAAAGTTTATTTTCCTTATTATTTGATTCATTTGTCTGACATACACTGTATTAAGTTATCTGACACATTTCTTAGGGAACAGATGGTGTCATTATAACAAGATTTGACTGTACATACATGTATATGTGTGTGTGTGTCAGGATGCATGTGAATAATACTGCATATGCTGTAAGTCTTGAGTTTGTTCCTCTCATCCTATTCCTTGACTCTGCCACAAAAGAACTTTATGTCATATTAATTTTTGCTTATCTTTGTTCCTTAATCCAAACAGGAATGTTAGTGTTGCATTTTTTACCATATATAATCACTGTTTTATTTAATTCATGCTTGTCATGTTTCATGAGCGACAATGTGCAGAGTTTTTCCAGATGTCCTTGAAATTCCTTGGTTTATTATTTTTGAAAGTGAATGGCAGGCTGTCAAGCAGCTTTGGATGATTGCCGGTCAGCCCTTACAGGTTGGGGTGGGAAGATATTGCAATAACCTAAAAGCATACATGCAAGTTGAAGGACAATGCTCTTGATGCAATTTCAAGGTTACCAGATTGTTTTCTGGTGATAACTTTCCAGTGTGCAGTATCTGCAGAACCGGGAAAAGCTAGGCTCACAAAACTTTAGTACAATGTAGATGATAACCCTTAATTGTGAAGGTCTGCACTGAGGTAGAAGGACAATAACTTGAGCCAATTTCAACATCACCAGAGTCAGCCATTGATTTTCTTGTACAGCATTATCTGTAGAACCACATGATGTAGCATCACAAAACTTTTATAGTTGATCACCGATCTAACAGCCAACTTCATGTTTGAAGAACAGTGACCTTGACCCAATTTAATGCACATGTAAACTCAACTACAGGAAATAATGCTTTTTACCAATGTTCCTTGCTTGAATTATATGTGTTGTATATGTAATCGGTGGTTCACTTTCTGCATTTCCTGTAGGTGGCGCTTGGAATTGAATTCATTGAAGCGCAATAATAGTTTGAAATAAAATTGTCAACATCAGTCAGGAAACGTATAGCCTGGACCATAGTTTCAAGCACAACAGTAAAAATACTGGCTGATGTAGCTGAAAAAAAATATAAAAGTTACATGGTTACTGAATGCACCTGCCACAGAACTAAAATTGAAAAATGTGCAAAAAAGGTCAAATTTACAGGCGGCTTACATAAAGCACAAATAGCCAAATGGATGACAAGCTACTTGGTGTGGTAAGGTGGATTGCTGGCTTCCAGTATAACTTGTTAGATGCATGCACAAGTAAATTTTTTTGCCAGCGTATGCTGCATTTCGGCGGCAGACAGCGGTGGCCAGTGGCAGACAGTGGTAGTCAGCGGCAGAGAGTGGTGGTCGGCCGCAGGCCCGCCGACCGCCGCTGTCTGCCGCTGAAACCCAATTGAAACTTCTGGGGCTCGGCGGCAGACAGCGACACATGGCATTGGCAGAGAGCCTTTCGCCGCTGTATGACGCCAACCACCGCTATCTGCCGCGCTGGCTACCGCTCTGTCCTCACAACTGCGTTATATTAAGTGTAAAATATGAATCCAAGTGAATAGGCAGGAAAGGAAACCATGTGTACCCATTCATTTATGGCTCATAACACTTCAGTTGCTTCATTCAGTCATATTAATCGGTTCATTCACCTATATGCATGTACACATCAATAAATTTTATTTTCATTTGCTCATGCCTGACAGTTAACTTGCATTCACATGAATATTGCATTTACATGTAGACATAAGAGGCAAACAATTCTATTTTCACATATCATGTATTTATTGAGTATAAAGTGTATATACATCATGTGCAGGGAAAGAGATATACAGAGGTATTCAGAGATGCATCACAACATTACAAATCATCATGTAAACACATCATTAAGTAACTTTGTAAGTTATATTTAAAAAATGAATTACATGTGTGTGATGTACTGCATAGGTAAACAGTACTAGTGCATCTATAAAGTCCACACTAAAAACCTTCCTACCCGATACCTGAGAAAAGAACCAGAAACCCCTAGCCCAGTGGGCCCATGCAGAAATCAAGCGAAAGACCCATCTGGTCCTAGAAACTCTTCAGGCCCATTCTATTAAAAGGCTTTGTTTGACCAAACACTTGCATTTTTGAGGGATGTGAATATACACATTCACAAAGTTAACAAAATATGTGTACTGTTGGTATCTATAGCTTTTGCCTTTATTGAGGACACATTTAACATTCAGTGGAAGTCATTCCACCAGGAGTGTACTGTATTCGATGCACCAGCTTGAGATCAATTATGGTTGGGCTATCCCTTTAAAATATCTCACGTAGCAAGTCTTTAATCCAAGATTTATTTATTTTTTAAATTTAACATGTGGGCAGTAATTGATACATGAGAGTACCTATTCAAAATGTGTCTCATCTAGTGACATTCATATATGCTTTCATATACATGTATGATCCAAAAGTATACAGTATGAACACAAATTTGATTTGTCTTTATACATGTCAGACCCCAAATATTTACTAGCTGTCATATTCACATGCAGGCAGGCACTTAATTATGCAGTAGATGTGTGACCCAATTACTGCCCACAGTTTGGGTGCTGTATGGTTCTGTCCTAACTATGCAGTAGCCAGCAATGGTGTGAACTTAGAAGTTTAAACAATGCATGTATACTCAGGACTTGCTTCAGTTCATTCAGTTGTAACAACAGCCTGTTCTACCTGGTAGAAAATCCTCCCTGTACAAGGGCCTTTAAACTTGAAATCTTGCACATAATGTTAGGTGCATGAGATTAAGTAAATGCAGTTTACAACCTGCTCAAGGTCCAATGCTGGCATGAGTTTGAAAATATTATATATTCATACATGCATGTGACATGTTATTTGGTCAGGGCTGGTAAACAAGTCATAAAGGCTTTTCAATAGAATGGGCCTAATATCTTTGGAGCATCCTAATATGATTTTTGCTGTGGCAAAGCAGTTTATTTTGAGGTGTAAAATCAGTAAAAAACACCCATTTTTTACGGGTTACCTGTGTTTTTTAAGCCAGTATTTAGAAACTGAATATTACCTGGCCGAGAAAAACCTGAAATTAGACAAACATAGAAAAAAGTGGGACAGTATACCCCTTGGTAACATAACTGTGTCTACAGTTGCAGATTTACAGTAATTTGTGAACTGTGTATAATAGTGAGCTTACTTAGTCATCGTACTATGTATTGCTGTGTTGGTTAAACTGTAAATAATTGTAAGCTTACTTAGTCATTGTACTATGTATTGCTGTGTTGGTTCAATTAAAAAAAAAAAAAAAGAAAAAAAAGAAAAAGAAAACAACAAAGAAAAAAGAATGGGCCTGATGGCTTTTGACCAGGTGGGTATTTCCTTTAATTTCTGGGCACACTGGGCTAGGGGTTTCTGGTTCTTTTCTCATGTATGGGGTAGGCAGGTGTTTAGGTTGACTTGGACTTTATATCTTCTAGATGACACTGTTAACTTACACAGTACATCACACACATGTAACTGATTTTTTTGATAACATGCAAAGTTACTTTATGATGTGTTAACATGATGATTTGTAATGTTGTGGAATCTGATTTGTGAGATCAGATAACTTTAAATATCTACCATCATGTGACTTATGTCACTACTGTCCTCTTTTTTTGGACTTCCCCAAAGGGAAGGAATTATTTTTTGGGGGTTGTCCATCTATCCATCTATGCAGTTCTTATATGGAATCTCAATTTATGTCTTAACAATTTTTATCAGATCTGGATGAGATAATATTTATGAATCAAAAATGACTGCTCAGATTTCTGGATCCCGTTGACCTGAAATAATGCATGCCACTTTTGTTAATACATGTATCTCAAACATTTGAACATATTTTGCTCAGATTTGGCACAAAGTTGTGTCAGGAAACATAGATGTATCACTAACTTGAGTCACTGTGACATATTGTTTTCACTCATACCTATTTACTGAATATGGTACACCAGTTTTAATTGTATCTCAACAATAGCTGACCATATTTTGCTCACTTTGGAACAAATCATAGATGAACAAATGTACCTCTGAATACCTCTGTATATATCTTTCCCTGCACATGATGTATATACACTTTATACTCAATAAATACATGATATGTGAAAACAGAATTGTTTGCCTCTTATGTCTACATGTAAATGCAATATTCATGTGAATGCAAGTTAACTGTCAGGCATGAGCAAATGAAAATAAAATTTATTGATGTGTACATGCATATAGGTGAATGAACCGACTAATATGACTGAATGAAGCAACTGAAGTGTTATGAGCCATAAATGAATGGGTACACATGGTTTCCTTTCCTGCCTATTCACTTGGATTCATATTTTACACTTAATATAACGCAGTTGTGAGGACAGAGCGGTAGCCAGCGCGGCAGATAGCGGTGGTTGGCGTCATACAGCGGCGAAAGGCTCTCTGCCAATGCCATGTGTCGCTGTCTGCCGCCGAGCCCCAGAAGTCTCAATTGGGTTTCAGCGGCAGACAGCGGCGGTCGGCGGGCCTGCGGCCGACCACCACTCTCTGCCACTGACTACCGCTGTCTGCCGCTGGCCACCGCTGTGTACCGCTGTCTGCCGCCGAAATGCAGCATATGCCGCCAAAAAAAATTTTCTAGTGATGGTATGCAGATGTATTTGTTTACCAATGCTGCCAATAGATGACACTCCTCATAAATATGTCAAGTCAACAGAAGAATAATTAATAAGTAGTTTAAAAAGTGGTCTTTAATGACAGGTGGTCTCAGCAGAGTGGTCTTTTAATTTGTGACAAGTACTGTAAAATATCTTTAAGTCACTTTGTTAGTCATTATTCCTGATTCAATATATTGTTTTTTATGTTTGGGAAATGTTTGAAAAGTATACATGTAGTGTAATCTTGAGATGGTCCCCAGCATATTCTGGGATAAGAACAGTTTTAACATGTATGTGACACACTGTACATGTTGTATCTTAAATCTTATGCTGTGGAACTTGCACTAAAGGAAATCTGCTGACCTTCGCTATTCTTTTTCTGACTAAACCAACCATAAACTGTCGGCACATTTGGAGCTAGGCCTGCAAACCCCTTGCCTTTTTCACCAAAAAGAAGAAAAAAAAAAGCAAAATTTGAATGCAACATGGTGGCCACTGCAAAGGGCTAACGAGTGGGAAAAAATTGTGCATGCAGCATGATATTTCCCTTCAAGTAAAAAGTTTCCTTCAAAAATATGGTTGACTCTTTGAATTAATCACACCTGAGTTAACTTTTTTTTCCCTCACATGACTGTCAAAGAGCCTTTTGGATATGTTTATTGTTATTGTTCTTTTGTTTTATGACACACTGTGGATAAAATAACAGACCAGGCGGCCACCTAGAATTTCTGTCAATTTTGAGTGTCCCACTCTTTCTGTGCATGCTGCTGCTGTGCAAATAACATGGCAATTTTTCTTTCTTTTTTAAGCAAGATATCAACAGGGAATATAAAATTGGTGGTTAACTTGATGCATTCTTGATGAAAGACCATTGAAGTACAAAAATTTCAACTCAAAATGCCATATTATAGTGCCCCCCCCTAGTGCTGCTGCAGAGAGTTAAGTTAACCATGATAAAAATCCCATTCCCCTCTTTTTTAGTAACAGTGTTTCAACATTATATTGACTTGGGTCTGGTTGACACTATGCATTAGCTAGAATCCTGTAGTGTAGTTTGAAGCAAGTGTATACTTCCACTCAACCTTGACTTAGATGACCTCTAAGTTCTTATTTAAGTGGATTTCAACTTTCATAATGAAAGCCCATAATCATTGAACAACTTTCAGTATGTCAAGTTTCAGAAAAATCTGAGACATGATGTATTACCACCTGTCTGATGTTTTGAAAAAATGGCTCTTAATGACAAAGTGAAGCTTTCTGTTCATGGATCAAATTATGTTGTGAACCTATATGGCTGTATTTATATACATTATTATTCATATTTATCCTTTTTATATGTTTGCAAAGTGTATTTGTTCAGTCACAAACAATTTGGTTTGCTTTCTTCACACTAGTTTCCACGAGAGCTTCTGCGTATGGGTCCCATCGTTGTTTTGCTCAATATACCCTTAATTGACACGTTACTTCCACCACTTCTGTAAGTACAGGGACACTAAGCGCATGTTTTGGGTGTCTGCTTCAGCATGCTAAATGACCGCTTTAAAGGCTTACCACCTGTCTAGTCTAGTTTTATTAACCCTTGAAGTGATAATCACTGGAGCAGTTGTTTTCACATTACTGTTAAACATATACATGTAATGGTTAAAAGGTTCAGATTTGTCATTAAGATATCTTTCATTCAAATACCAGCAAGCCTAGTCTAAAACAAAAAGTACTTGTAGTCAACAGCTTTCCTTGGGACACTTTGCATGCAAAGTGTCCCAGGTAGAGCTGTTGATTCAATTTAAAATAAGCGTTTTAAGGGTTAAAACAGGAACTTTAATCTTTTTCTGGTCTGGGTAAGATTTGCTCACTAGGAGAGGCAGAGTAACTTGCATGAACAGACAGAGGGCAGTAGGGATGGACTTGGTTAAGATACAGACATGCAGTGCCTTCTACTGATGAAAAAAAAATCATTTCATGCTATTATTGGGACTGGACAGGGTTTCTCTAGCCTGATCGTGACATCATTCATGTTATGGATGCTACCACAGAGAAATGAAGCTAGATGGGATTTCCCTTTGTCAATCTGCACCAAGTCCCTCCCTCCCACACTCTGTTTGCGCAAGTAACTCTGCACCTTCAGCACATGGGAAAAGGATCATTGCACTCGATTTTCACGGCCAGTGTGGGACAAAACAACCTGTGGAAAAGACTCCTCCAAGCCTACTCACTATAGTTTTTTATGAAACACCTGGAGTGAGTGTCAGCACCCAATGATGCACAGTGAGGTCACCGTATCAGGACAACCTAAGGGACGGAAAAAATGTGGTCTTAGTATGAGATGGACTTTGATTAAGGATAAACAAAAGCGAGACAGTAAATTGGTAATTTTTAATACGGAAATTTAAATGGTTTCTTTACCAAGATGGTCTTATTGGAGATTCAGTTGTATTTACTAGGTGAGAGGGTAAACTATATGGGTTACATTGGCTGCTGTCAGGTGTGATGTTGAAACAACCCTTGTGCTTAGTAAGTAGCACTGTCACAAGATGGTCTGTCTCTGCAGGCAAGGCTCTATAGCTGGACTTGTACAATGGTTTAAGGTGTGTTGAGGTTGGGTTTACCTTATCTACACCCACAGATGCCAGGTGACATGCTGCGGCTAACGCCAGTGTTGGTTTTAGGAGCTTTACCCCTAGGCAATTATGTTATCTTCCCCATAGCGTAAGTATGTATCATTAAGTCTGATGACTTTGGCAAAATATAATCATCCATGTTGTCTTGCATTTAGTTGACTTTTATTAATATGCTTTTGACAGAGATTTGTGAAAACATGCTTTTCCAGAAGGCTTGACACAGTACTGCCAGAAAGTCTTTCATCCATTCTCGAGTTGTCGCTTGTTGGGCCACAGGAGTGATCCTCTGGAGATTCATGATTTTGTCAAGGGATTAATGCTCCTGGATAGAGCTTCCCCCCCTCTTCACCCCAAGAAAATATCATTTTAATTACACTTTGGGCTGCCGCTACCAGTCTGTGGGACAAAACTTGTTTTTGTGCAAGAATTTTGTTTTAATTACAATGCAAGGAGTGGTACTGGCTTGTGGCACCAGCAGTGGATCTCCATTGGGGATGGTGCAAGACTTTCCAGTGGCACTCTAAAATTAATGCTAATATATGTTTGACCAAATGCTTTGAAGCTGTAAATATATATGCATGTATGTATTTGTTAAAACGTACTGTTGACAGCGATGACTAAGAGTGTTTGAAATTATCAAAATTTGATGAATCATTTCAGAATATGATGATAAGTTTTTGCCATCCATCGCTCACCTTGTTCACAAGTAATCAAACCAGGTGATATTATAGCCTTATGTACTATCTTAGACAAAATAATTTTGAAAGTGCGAAAGACTGTTTCTTGTGCACATGAGTACTCCATGTGGTTGTAACACCTGTGATCTACATGGAAATTTGTATATATGAATTAACTCTTAGGTTTTTAATCTATCAGGAGTTACAAGTAGCATCTGCTTCATCTATGGTCTCAAGAAAAGCCAATGTGGATCATCTATGCCTTCTCATCAACTGAGTTTCATAAGAGCTTTTCTTTTTAGACTGTACATGTAAGTTAATTCATTCCACCCTGATAGAAGACTGAGTTTACAGCTTTCCTTGGCACCCTCTGGGTGCAATGCGCCCAAAGCAGGCCAAGGAAAGCTGTTGACCATGGGCATAAAAGTTGGAATGATCTTTCATGCAAGTTTCATCCAAAATTTTGAAAAATAATCCCAAAATTAGTAAAATACAATAAACAGACGACATTTTGATATTAGCGGGAAAAAACATCATTAGGCCGGAATGAGTTAAAAAATGCCAGGAATAACTGCTTAGTCAAGCTTTTGTGCCTGGCCCTGCATGAACCGAATCAATCGCATCATGGCTGTTCATAAGTTAATGATATGTTGTGTGTAAGTGGACATATTAAGGCATTATCTACAAGAAACTTGGTGCAGCAGGTGAACTGATGCCTCAGATCTCATAATGACAGATGTTTTAGTTGTACTCATACGTGCAGGCCAACTGTAAGCATGTACCATGACAATTATTAAGTTCATATTTTCTGCAACAGCTGCAGTTGGGTGAAGGACAACAATAAAGGCTTGTTTCCAGATGCCTCTTTGCATTTAATGCCCACCTTGAGCGTCTGATAAATGGCTATGAAACATAAAGTCTTCCTATTTAACTATTATGGTGGTTTTTGTGGTCCTTTTTTGGAGACCACACCCAGGGCCATCCAAAAGGGTTCACATAAATAAGCAGGTAGCCTCTCTGTGGAATATTGAATCAGATAAAAATGAAAAGATAGCACTGGGAGGTTAGAAATGTAGTTACATGTACAAAGTGGGCAGGGGGTTTCTCATTTTCCACCGTCTTTCAAAGAGTAGACCACTCTGCATTCTTCCAGGACTGAAAGCTTGATGAGGGAGGTAAAATTTAGAAATGCACCTGGCACTGCGAATTTGAATGTCAAAAGCAAGAAACGGATAGCTTTATATTTAAAAAAAAAAAAAAAAAAAAAAACTGGAAAGTCCTTTCTTTGAAGGTATATCATTATCAAATTTTATATTGCCTGATGTACATGAAGGTGATTGGATGAAAGTATTTTTTGCAAAGCTGTCTGAAACTTCATAATATACCGGTATGATAGAGTTTCATGCGACTTTAAGGTTCTTTTTAAAGGAGACCAATGATTTGTATATTTCCAAGTTAGATGCACTTTATTTTTCCTGTTTTGTAAATCTTTAGGACTTCTAGAATTTAAGAATGTATGGTATTACAGGGTTTTTGAAAAGAAATAAAGTTAACTGTGACCTCATGATGATGAGAGCCTTTAGAATAGCATGTCTGTTACAGTGTTGGTATTCTGAATAATGCCAAGCTGGCAGCGCCTGCTTCCAGTCATGTCACATGACATTTTTAACCAATGAATGAAGCAGGTTTGGTTTTGCCCCTAGGTGTCTCCTGGAAAAGGTGGATGCCAAGGGAAGTTGTAGCGCCACCAACAGGTGGCATGCTGCATTGTGAAGGGCAGTTATGAAATAAAGATGTCCAATTACAGGTCTTCCTTTACATATCACCATGACACACACATGTGGCCACACAGTGCCTTAGCCTTATAAATGTGGCTGCAGTGATCACTGTCAAACTAGACTACATGTACTCTGAAGAGAGAAAACCTGACTTGAAAGACCATTCTTTCAGAATACCTTGAATTGTAGTTTTAACATTGTTAATGTCTACTTGAAAATGAAATTGAACTTTATCTTCACAGTACTGCTTGTGTTAGAAATACAGTGTAATGACATACAAGGCATTTAAAGTGTGATTTTGATAAAATAGAGTGGGCTTAAAAGACAGACCACAGTATAAAACAAACAGTGTAGTCAATTTTGGTGGATTGGTACAATACTAATAGCTTTCTGTACACATTTTTAAGGCAATGTCCAAGTGATTTTTGATAATTTTGTTCTTTTTGAGATTTTGGAACATTTTGTTAGACATATATGTTTTGTATCGGATGGCCAAATCTTGTAGTTCTTGCCCCAGTAGAGTTTGAAGAAAGTAGCAAAACACTCTGAATGTTAGATTGGCAGTCAATGGACTGTGTTAACTGTTGGATCTTCATTACTGATGATAAGGAGCTGCTCTAAAATGTCCATTTCACATGGATGTTTTTAGGAAATAAATTCTCAAGATTATCTGAATCAGATAAAATCTGATTTACTGTAAAAATTCTGTACAGCAAAACTTTTTCAGGGATTTTCTAAGAAATGATCAGTCCTTTTTAAGTGCATATCAAAAATGAAGAGTCCTATTAACTTGATGAATTTCACAAAAACAACCATTTTCCAATTTTTATCTCCATTGTAAACAAACAGATGCAGTTATGAAAAATCTGTCATAGGTTTTTGTAGATACATGTGCTGAAGTTATGATTGAAAAATATGTGAATTTTACAAAAAACAACTTCTTTTTACCCAAAACACTTGTGTCTGTACAACAACTTAATAGTTTTGAGTTCCATTTTTTTTGGTTTTTTTAATTGGGAATGGGAAAATGCATAAAAAGTGTATACAGTTTCAGTTCCATATTTAACCTTGTTGACATTTGCTGTGTTTAACTGGTTTAAAGGAGGAAAGGTTTAAATGACAGAATTATGGTCACAAAGGATAATTTGTACTTGTCTTTTTTAATGACTTTCTTCTTATTCAGGTACTTTTTTCCGGAGCACCTGTTGAGTCGGCACTTTTTTACACCAGAGCAGCGGCTACAATTTGGCTTCAATAAGCTGAATCGCAGGATACAACACTATCCTAATATAGTACAGTACTTGGACAAACATTCCAAAGATATAAAGGACTCCGGACATAAAAAAATATTTCAAGATATAATGCATAAGGTAAAGGCACAAGGTAACCAGAGATGCTTCCATGTACAACATTCTCTCTCTCTGTCTCTCCCTCCCTCCCTCCCTCCCTCCCTCCCTTCCTCTCTCTCTCTTTCTCTCTCTCTCTCTCTCTCTCTCTCTCTCTCTCTCTCTCTCTCTCTCTCTCTCTCTCTCTCTCTCTCTCTCTCTCTCTCAGATATTGGCAAACACTTCCCCTTTAACTCTTTCAGTGCCATATTTTGGACAAAGTCAACAGCTTTTCTCTGCCTGCTTTGGGCCCAGTGCCCAAATCATGCTGAGGAAAGCTGTTGATCTGGACTATGATGTCCTATATGTAACTAGGGCATGCTGGTACTCGAATGAAAGGTCCTTTCACAAGGAAGCTGAATCTAACACCCTTACAATTTGGATCAGTTTGTTTTAAGTAGTTTGACTTTGGTTGCACTTGGCACTGAAAGAGTTAAACTGGCCAAATGAGGCAGGTTGTCAGTTACTCGAGGGGAAAGGGTTAATCCTTATAATAAGGTCAGAGCAGTACAACTTTAATTGTGATCAGCAAACCAAGTGTTGAATTTTTTAGAAGGGAAAATTCAGAAATGAAAAATAACTTTTTATGACTTTCTCAATGGGAAGCTTGCACATTCATAGTTCCATTATTCCCACTAGGGCAGCGCTACCATGCTGGGGAGTTCAGAGGCACATGCACACCCAGCACCCCAGTGAAAACCCAGTATGGGCAAGCATTAGAGCCATTCGTTATGCATTTATTATCATATATAGGCATTATTTCCTCCTAGTGGGAATAATGCAACTGTGAATATGCAAGCTTCCCAATCGTAAGTAGCTATTCTTTTTAATATCAATTATTTAAGGCTATGGCTAAAATTTCAAATTTTAAATTTCAGTTTTCAATCTGGTTCAGGATTTTGTAGGTTTATGTCAGTCCCTGATTAATATTTTGAGTGGGGAGAGGCAGAGATGAATAAACAAAACATTTGTGTCCTAACAATGTGGCAAATCAAGCAATCAGATTTGATATAAACCGTCATATATTTCAATTTATACAACTTCCAATTAACACAAAAGCAGGTTGCCTTTAGTACTCAGTGCATGCACATCCCAGTGTAACTTGGTATTGTGAGAGTACATCTATTAGAAATGTGACCATCGGCAGGACAAACACTGTAGCAAGGATTATGAATACCATATTATGCCTTTTGGGTGCCCCTGAGTCTTTAAGCATCCATTCATTTTTATGTCCACATGGTGCTGAATAATGTCATTTGAACATTTTGACAATGCAAAAAAAATCTTTATAATACATGTACTTGCAACATAGGTTGGACTGGGAAGCTTGCACATTCACAGTTCCATTAGTCCCACTAGGGGGGAAATAATGCTTATATATGATAATAAATGCATAAAGAATGGCTCTAATGTTTGCCCATACTGGGTTTTCACTGGGGTGCTGGGTGTGCATGTGCCTCTGAACTCCCCAGCACGGTAGCGCTGCCCTAGTAGGAATAATGGAACTATGAATGTGCAAGCTTTCCATTCATGTGTTTGGATGTCTGATTCTTTTCATAAAGATAGATATTGTTTTGACGGAAGTTGCATAACGATTGAACCTTGTATGGCCATTTTTTGCCTCAGCTGACAAGTCAGCTGAGGTTATAGTATGGTCCATTGTCTGTCATCCAACCATCCGTCTGTATGTCTACGTGCTTACAAAAATACGAGACTACCAAAAGTGACAATGCAGTGATTAACACTTGAACTCTAGAGAGGACATTTCAGTGGCATAAATGGAAAGATCTGATCTGAAGATGTAGGGTGACAGTGTTGCACAGTAAGTATAATGATACATGGCAATTGGGGAGCATTAGGGCCATCAGACACATTTATCCCAACCTACAGTAATCTCAAGACCATCGCAAGTTGGTAACCATGATAACCATTGTATAGCCTTGCGATGCACTCTTCTCTGCAGATCTTGGGTTTGCTGTCCTGTTAATGTACCTACTTTGATGGAAAAGTAGATGTATCACAAAGCCGTCCATCTGTCTGTCCACAATTCACATTTTTTCTGTTTTCATCTATTTCTTTGTAACTGTAATTTAAAACCAGATTCACTTCAAATTTGGTGGGAATGTAGCTTGGGTGGGTCTTTACCAAGCGTGTTCAAATGGTTATGCCTGATGGATTTTTGAATTTTTTTGTTCATTTTTAGGGCCAAAGAATTTTTTTAAATCACTTGTTCGCAGGGCAATTAGGTTTCAAAATCCAGTTGTCTGCATGCAGAATCCACTTGTTCGAATATAACTTCATGCAAGAAACATGGCATTTTTTCATCAATCCATAGGCAAAGCCAGATGAACCATTTACACTTATTGTTGTTTGCAAATTGGCAAAAATATGTCAATTTTTACCATGATTCAAGTTACAACTGTTAACAGTGAAACTGGCACAATACTAAAAACACAAATTGAAAAGTAAACCGTTTGCATGGGGTAACTTATGATGAAAAATACAGTGGTCCCCCTCTTATTAGGCCCCTCTCACCACAGGCCACCCCTCTTGAAAGGCCAGCATTCTTGTGCAGAAAGTATGGTAATTCCATTATAATTCTCCCCCTCAACAGAGGCCACGGTGACCCTTCTTATAAGGCCACTTTTTGGCTGCGTTTGGGGTGGCCTTACAAGAGGGAGACCACTGTGCTGTGTAATATTTGGGACTCTAGGAATCTGTCCCAGGTAAACTTCAATAAAGATTAATAGTTGCATTGGTTTTAGGATCCTTCTTCTCTTTGCCTCTGATGGGATGCACATTGTATGCCTGCCTATACCATGAGTGCTATTGGTACATCGTAGTTAATATGTGTACACAGTATTGGCAAGTTCCTCGCAATAAACACTTTTCATAATTCAAATTCAAACGAAAAATGTACTACTGCAAACCAGAAATACATGTAGGTCTCCTTGTAATGCACATCAAGTGTGCGGACCGTAAACATTTTTCCTGCCACAGTATACAAACAGCTGCATGGCCATGTGGTCTGAGGAGCAACACATCACCCTGTTGGTCAATTGAGTTACATGCAAAAATGAGTTAATCATGGCTTGTGTTACACTATGATAGATCTTCATGAAATATAGTGGGATTGTGATGGTCAAAATCTTAGTTGCTTGTGATACTAGTGGTGTCACCTATAGTGGAAATGATGAGCCAAAATGTGGTGAAAGACTTAAAATTATATATCTTAATAAAGAATGAAGCAAATTATGCCAAATGTACTACAGATGTGCATCATGGAAGTTTCGTATTGCATCGGTGAATGGATGCATTTCTATTGATTACCATGTAAATTAATGGGGATTGCAATGGAATCTCGCAATTTTTTACTTCCGCTCCAGTATCCTCATCCCATCGACTAGAGTTGGACGTATTATGGGTTGAGTGTCAAGGACAGCTGAGGATTTGCTGTTCACGCAGCCCTTTTGTTGAACTCCTCTCATCCCAAATGCAAAAATGACTTTTTTATCTTTTTAGTTGGACACCGGGTCACACCCAGAGGTGGAAGAAATATTAGAACTAAAACCACTGTTTGTCAGCAAACCCTTTGGACTGGACTACTTGGCAAGAATACACAGAATACACTTGGTATGATAATATGGCATAGTATTTATTACATGTACTCTAATCTCTGAACCAACACCAGGGAGCATCAGCCATTAGGGAAACTTGGAGAACTAATTCAATGTAGTAGGACCTTAATTTTTCTGTTTCGAAACGAGAACTTTTATGTTTCATAAAACAAAAATTTCCATTGAAATTACATTTCACTGCGGTCCTGTGACAATAAAGTAGTTGACTGTTGTGGTGTAAAAAGGGGAAAACAAATAATACCATAAATTTTATGTGTTCCAAGTTTGTACACCTTGGTTTAATGACTTTTCCATACTTGTATTGCCTACCTTGATAGTTAATTGGAGTGGTTACCATGAGGCACTTATAATGACACTAAAGTAAAATGGATTTCAAAACAACAAACTTCAATATTTTGTATATTTTTTTTAAATACATAAGATTGATGATTAGGCCTACTTTATCACAAAATGGGTCATGCATTAAAACAAATATTTATTGATGGCAGACATGAATGCTAGTCATGTTTTTGCACAATCGTGTAGGTATATGTACACTGGAGCACTGTTATTTTGGTCAGCCATGTGTTGTATATAATTGATGTGCTGGCCTGCCATTGGTTAACACAGAGTTGTTTCTTTGTGTTTTATTCATTGTGCAACAGAATCATAATTTTGTTACACAGCCAGCAAATGTGGTAAATTTCTAATTTTCTTTCAGGAACGGTAATAGTTCTGCATGGCCATAGAATGCCTTGCCATGATTCACCGTGCTAAGCCAATCACATGCTTGTTTGTCATTCAATTTGTAACGTATCTATGATGCAAAATGAGAACTGTCTCATGATTTAACAGATCTCTGGTACTCTAGTTGTTCAGCTATGTCATAAAACATTGATACAAGTTTACAGCAATTGCTTAAGAGAATAAAAGAAAAGTATAGTACCTGTTTTGCGCTTTGTGGTTTCAGTGGCACTTAGCCAAAGGTCTAGGGATGTCAACAAGGAAGCAGCGACTGGTACAAGACGTGCAGCTTTTCCACCATATAGACCTAGCCATGGGCAAAGAGGGCGTCTCCTCTCTAACACTTCCTGAACAGCAGCAGGTGGGTCAGAAAGAATGTGTGGTATTTCTGTTATGCACTGATGGCAGTGCCGCTGTTGCAAGGTCTGTCCAGTCAATTTCCATGCTCACACTGATTGTTCAAGCCCCCCCGTACATGTACAGTGTGTAGTTTCACTTTTTCAGTAACTTTCGTATCTCCACATAGCCATTCTCAAGCTTCGTAAGCATCTGTCACACGTATTCAAATGTCATGCTACCATTCACAGACTCCATAAACCATTTCTCACTCCTGGTCTCAAATACCGTACTACCATGGTGATGACTAATAGCCCTATACTTCAACTAATACCCCGACACTTCCACTTTCATATGATGAATTCAGCGTGCTGCTTAAAGGTTGTAAAAGTCTTGTCCCAATTGCTGAAAAGGCCAACTAAGATGCAGATAATATCTTTGCTGTGTTCCCTTGTTCTTCTGGTGTTCAGTAATTTGATAAGGACAAACCTGTTCCTGGCTGCAGCCCTACTACTTGCTTTGTCTTATCTTTTCAAGATAAAAATGCATTGTTTTATCAGATTGTGGTCATGATATGCCTGAGTAGTTTAACCCTTTCCCCCTTGAATAAGACTGAGTCAACAGCTTTGTTTGGCATGGATTGGGCACTAAGTGCCCAACCCATGCCATTGAAAGCTGTTGACATGGGGCATGTTGTCTTGATAGGTCTCATCTGCAATTCTCTGTCAAACTGTTTGAAAGAGGAGGGGCATATAGTAATCGCTTTTTCTGTGCGTCCGTGCATGTGTCAGTCTGCTCAACCTAGATTAATGAAACTTTGCACATAGGTGCATCTGCACATAAGGGTGTGTCTTGTACCAAAAGTAGGTCACTAGGTTGAGTATGTGCGTCACAGTGATATATTGTTGTGAAATGAAATCAACAGTTTGAATCAACAGTTTTCCCGAGTGTGCTTTGGGTGCAGCACATTGTGCTCAAAGGATGTCGAGAAAAGCTTTTGACCTTGACTTTTATGTTCCATGTAATAGGAGACATTCATATTTAACTGCAATCCTGCTCACTTCCTGTGTTGCCGGGGCAACAGATTGACGCTTCCACCATGATCAGGGCAGATCTGTATTATATACTACATAAACATCCATAAATAACCCCTCTTCAACCAAAAGAGAGCTCGTTTCTAATAATTTAGGCATCCTTTATGTTTCAAATATATGTTAAAACATTTTCTTAAGATTATTCTGTGTACATGTTGTTTATTTTATTGAGAAAGTAGTTTTGGCCTTGCTAAATACATGAATCTGCCCTGATGCAGGTGGCTCCCCCTTTTGCTGTATAGGTGTTACAGTAGGACCGCATTTAAATATGAATACATCCTATTGTAGGCATGCTGCTACTTGAATGAAGTGTCTTTTTATGAGGAGTATGAATCTAGTACCCTTATCACAATTCAGGGCAGTTCATGTTAAGTAGTTCAACTTTAGTCACAGTTGGCACTGAAAGAGTTAAGTACACTACAAATCCTGACATGGTTTTTTTTCCACGTGAGAACCTTATACATTTTGTTTTCTTTTTATTATACAACATTTCAAAATCTGCAACATTCACGTTGCAGGATGAGTCGAACATCGAACCATCCCCACAAGTTGTTACACCCCCAAGTCATGTTACTTTGTGTGTTGGCATTGCATAATACTGAATTGATGGTGATGTTAATCTGCAGGCCTGCTTTGTCAGAGGACTAAATTGTATAGATGTTCCTCAGAAAGAACTGGAGGATTACCTATCCCTGTGGGTACAGATCAGTCAGAAGGTGGATGGTGAGTATCATCTTATTCCATACTGTGTTTGTTTGGAGAGGCCATGTTGAGTGGTTTTGACAGATCATCAGTTCACTCCACACCTGTCCGTTGCACTGACAGCTTTGTATAATGTGAAGCATGTGGATGACTGAGGTGAAATGTATGTGTAACAAATCTACAACTGTCTTTGTTTATACATGTACCTCCACATCTTGTCAACATACATTGCCATCAAGGTTTATGTATGCTCTCTGGTTCAACCATAGAAAATACAGTTTTATTATTTAAAAAATGCAAAAGACTGTTTATTGCTGATATTGAAAATGGGTGAATATGTTTTAAAATGGAATAATGCGACTTGTAAAGGATTTTAATGGGTAGCATTTATGTATATTTCAACAACGATTATTTGTATAGACCATTTGCCAAATAAGGTATAAATTATAAAAAGGTAGCAGTTGAATGTTCTCAATTTCAATATAATTTACTAAAAGTCAACAGACACAGGCCACAGAACACCTGTATACTGCATTGACTTTAAAGTGTTAATTGTTTGTGAAAGTATCATTGAACCTTTTTCTGTGGGTACGATACATACAGTCATGTAATAATGAACTGAAAAAGTGGTCTCTGATGTAATGTTATATCAACTTTACTTGCAGAGACAAGCCTGTCCCTACTTCTACATAGTCCAGTTCTTCTAGCTTACAACAGACCAAGTAACAGCAAGCACATAAAGAAACTCGTTGCTGCAGATGATCCCCCTGGCTCATGAATCTCATAACACAGTAGAATAGCAGTGGGTGTATACAGCTGTGAAAACAATATAAGAGATGTGTGGGGTTTTACCAGGGCCTTAGACTGAAAGGGTAGAAATCCATGGAACAAAGCAAGACAGACTGCAGTGACTTGTTTCTCTTCATAGAGATCGCAAACATGAAGGATATGTTTAAGCCATGATTAACCTTCAAGAAAAGAATTGAATTTTGAAAAAGAAAAAGGTTTTAATTTTGTTGTTTGAAAGATCTATTGCAATGCTGAACAAAGTGTGCACTGGAATTAAACTTGGTCTTCTACATGTTCAGTACAATTTCATTTTTGTTCGGGTTTCTGAAGATGTTGTTTCTCTCATTTTAAAGATTATGGTTGTATAATGTGAGTAATTATTTGCAAGGGTATAAAGGTTGTACTCAAGATTGCAATGTCTCTGATTTTCAGAGGGAAACAGGCAATTTTATTTTTTTTTGTAAGTGAGAAACCCTTACAATGTGTGGGAAAACCAGTGATCAGAGAATTCAAGAGTTACCATAATATCCCTCTTCCCTCTTTAGTGCCCCCCTGCCCTCATTTTTCTGGCGTGAAACTTCTGACATATAAGAAAATGATGTATAATTCTTTAAT
This sequence comes from Hermodice carunculata, assembly GCA_964020975.1. NCBI lineage: Eukaryota > Metazoa > Annelida > Polychaeta > Eunicida > Amphinomidae > Hermodice > Hermodice carunculata. The sequence continues at coordinate 43,963,164 of OZ026618.1, read as the reverse complement.
TATGATGTTTTATCATTTGATTCATCTAACATGTTCCAAATTTAGGTCTTGGAGTGCTTCGGGCAAATCTGGTACAGCACATGTGTGAGTCAGATCCTGTGCCTGGAGGAAAGCAACCATATTTCAGTACTGTCTGACTGCCTGTCTATCGCACAATTGTTGAGAACAAGATGTCTCATGACTCACAGGCCACATCAAAATCAAATTTGACTTAATTGTACCTTGGCACTGTTTCTTGAGGTGATCACATTTTGGTCACCTTGGCCTTATTTTCAAGGTTACAGGCAGTGCGTGTGTGCGAGCGTGCACGCAAAGCAGGGAGTTTCCAGTCTATCATTGATGTCACAGTGAGAGGATATTAGCCCAGTATTTGCATACGAGCATTGTTTTGGGGAGGAGATAATTTCTGCTTCATCAGACGAAGCAGCATGTATTTTGTTACTGGAACCAGACTTTGATGTGTGGCTAACAGTCTGTTCATCCATGAACTAAGTACCTGCGGCACATCCCGATTACTGTATAATCATTTATATTCCTGAGCATAAAATTTCTCAAATTAGTCTCAAGAGATATTTTTATGAGTTTTATTTTTCTGAATTGCCACCACCAAAATGAAAAAAAATATGAATTGTATGAGACCTTCCATTTGTGTGTGGAATTTTCTTTTTCTATTTCAATTAAAGTACTATGTAAAAGATAATTTTGTGTTGTGACTTATATAGATTTATTCTGCCAAAATTTTCGCGAGTTTAATATTCTTGAATAGGGTCTGCTCCGAAAAATTCCAGAATATTTACCCCTTGCAAAAATTCACGGTCATTATCAGATTTAATTTTCAACCATGATTTTGGGACTATTCAACCCAGAGGAAGAACTTCTGCAAGGCTAAGTTGGTAAAAGGCTTTGGTCACTGTATGTATAGTCATGCTCCTGCTGGTCTGTAGCAGCAGGACATGGGGTCAGAAAGCTGGAGACAACTGCAACTGATTTATCACACTGGAAATTGTACAATTATATGGTCAGTTATTGGTAAGTACACAAAAAATCGGTCATTGGAATGTGTTACATCAGGAATTTGCCAAGTTTTGGACAGTAAAGCTTTTTGTGAATTGACAGAGCAGTGCCTTCTTAAGCTTACAATGTAGAATTTATTCTTTGCTCAAATTGCATCAATTTCAACACAAGAATGCTTGTCTGAATTATAATGGCTATCCCAAGGAAAGTAGACTTATGTCCCGAAACAAAAGGTGTAAGTTTGGAAGAGCTGTTCTGAAATTGGTGTCTGGTAATAGCAGATCTAGATGCACAAGAGGAGAATCTGCTGACTCGAACAACAACAACAACAAAAAAACTGTGAGCAGTTTTGTGTAGGACACGTAGGTGCAACTACCAGATGTGATATTTTAATTCGAATATGGAAGTATATTCCAAAGCATGAACGTTGTTATTTTGTTGCATTCAATGTAAAGACTGCCAGCATATATATGACGAACTGTGGTGCTGGAGCTGGTCATGAGTATACATGTATTGGTGTATTATACTTGTATAGATATGACCTGAGCTGCTCTCTGATAGCTATTCTAAGTGCCATATTAGTGGATATACGACCTACATGTATGTTTGTGGAGGACTCCTTTGTGAAGAAAAGGCATTTTTTATACACAACTTTGGAAACTCCTGGCCTTGCCAGGGGGAGAGCGTGAAACTTCCATGCGGGGCGAGGGTTCATCAGTGGTATCTGCCGATTGCATAGCCAGCAGTGCTGAACATGCTCATCAATGTGGAATCAGGTTGATTGATTTATGTGGGAAAAGGGGAACTCTTCTTATTATTCTTGTGGTTATGTGTCCCTTGTAAGCTTACCTTAAAGTTTATGTTTGTAAAATTCTTAGAAAATGTAAAGTGAACTAGTTATGGAATTTTAGGGTTAACTTGCGCATGCATGTCTGTGGGATGTTTGTTTATATGACTGGAGGTGAGGTCATAGCAAGGTGCAAATGCCCAAACTTCACTCTTTTATTTTGGGCCGTGTTTAGGAGGGCATGTCTTCTAACTTGCTGAATCCATTAAAGTATTGCATGTTTCCTTCATGGTGTGAGTGTTTCCAATAAGGGAAGCATCAGCCACGCTGAAAGCTATGATGTATTTCTGAGATAAAGTTGACAAATTTGCACGACATGCAGAATCCACTGATGGCTGGGGCTGCCAGCAAATAGGTCATGCAACAGGTCTTCAAGGATTATTGCTTGCAGTGAGGGACAGCACAATGTTTGCTAGGTTTACTCTGTAATTGAAATGGAAATTTTTTTTGATATTGATTTACCAAAAAGAATAACAAAAAAATAAGGAAATGCTATGTCTGTCCCTCTTCTGGGAAAATCCATCGAGTGTTGCAGCTGTTGAGATATGCAATCATTTAGCCACTTATCAATGTAGCCAGACCTACAAAACTAGATGGATAGAAACCTCGTAAACATTAGTGCTCCTCTTATGATTTGGCTCTCAAGTACCCAGGTTTCTTTTTATGTGACCTTCAGAATTAAGATGCCAGTGCAACTAATTAACTCTTTCACCTTGAATTTAATAGACTTACAATTGATCATTACGAACGCCAACACTGGTTACTGCCACAACGTCTATTCAATGTATTGTACCAGTACCAGGCCAGCTCATCTAACAAAGAAATGCCTTTCCCAAAATTCACCAAATTACTGCTAATTGCACTTTATTTCAGACAAAATAAGTTCATAGATATTATTGATTGATATTCATGGTCACACTATTCAAACAAAAAGGTAGTACATGCCATATTTAGAGTTGTTTCAACATCTTTTCTGCAATCCCATTCACAACTTAACAGCATCGATTTGCATAGGAATTTTAAAATAAAATTAAGCCACTAGGTGAAGTAACTGGGTAAAAAGTTGTGTATCCGTATAGAATTGTGTCTGGTTTATAATTTTATGCCCCCGCCTACTGCAGGAGGGGCATAGAGTAAACACTTTGTCCATGCACTTGTGCATGCATCTATCTGTCCATCCATCCGTGACGCTGCTTTTATAAGCTGTAGCTCTGTTGTCTTTCAACTTAGAATCATGAAGCTTTACATACATGTGTATCTGGACTCAGGGGTGAGTTATGCACAAAAAGTAGGTCTATAGGTCAAGTATCTGGGTCTCAGTGATATGGCAAAGGGGCATGTGTCAAGAAATCTCTTATTCTATTTTAATTTTGTTTCTATCTGTCATTGTCATACATTTTATTTCTTTGACCTCCAAGAATATATGTTTTTATTTTGCATACGTGCATGACAACTGAATTTTCTGTATATCATCAGTGTGTTAGCATGATCAGATTTTTATTGTATTGCATAATTTCATGTAAGCTCTTTATAATGACATTCAGATTTTGGACATATCTTCTGTTAAGGACACAACTTTCAAAGAAATTTATGGTCAAATTCCTTTGTTATTTGACTCTGTGTCTCACATTGAGATATCAGGCACATTTTGCAGCGAACAGATGGTGTCATTATAACGTCTCACCGTATTCTATTTATGATAGCAGTTTCATTTTGCAGTGACTAGTGTGCATCTTGTCATTTTAATCTTCCAAAGGACAAGTTCTGAAATTGATGCAGGGTTAAACTGTGCCTTGTTTCAGTTGCACATTATAAATTATAAGTACATCATAAGATGATGAATTTGGGTTTGTATGCATCAGTTTGTTAGAATTATCAAACAATACACATACCATTAGAAGGTATTAATTTAACTTTAATTTAGTTAGTTTGTGAAACGATTCATTTTAAGTTAGTTTGTGAAACGATTCATACTGGTCAATGTACATGTCAGTATCCCGGTGAATGCATTCGCTGACAAATGTGATGTATGCAACTCTTGAAGGTGTTTTGTAGAGGATATGGTATATACATGTACCAGAAGTTGAAACTACTCTCAAATTTGGTAGTAGAGCGGTATTGCTTTAGTGATACAAGGAGAAGCATGGTGGATTTACGGAAATAGTTTGTACAAATAAACATTTTTGAAATCACAAAAGGTTCTGCTTGTCTTTTGAGAACTTTGCATCCTATAGTGCAAGATCCCTTAGCATTCCGAAGTTAATACGTGCTAGCTTTTGAAAGCTTCAGGCACCAGGTTTTATAAACACTTTTGGGAAGTTAAAATTCCTGCCATTTAAATATTTCATTTGCATTACAAACTTAGGGGAAGCTTTTGAAATGTCTGATTGCTTTTAATAATTATATCTCAACATAGACTTTCACTTTCGATTTCAATATCAAAAGTAGTAGCTTGCATGTGTTCTAATTTTGTTCAAGAATATCATAGTTTCCTTAATGTTGCAAACATATTTTTGGCTCAGCTGATTAGTCATTTTTCTGTGCTTTTTTCATGGTTCGTTCTGCTAGTGTTGTTTATTTTGATCTTGAAAGGTCAAACTTCCCTATTGCCTCAAATCTTAGTAATTGTTTCTAGGTCCATAATACATTAAACAGTACAACACTCGTAGGACACCGTACAACACTCATAGGTCACTCAAGCTGGTTTCCATGAACTTTGGGTGCTTCGCAAAGACTGCATAAAATAGCCATGGATCCAGTGTCGTCACCTTGCTGCTACATTGAGCTCTAGGCACTTTGGCATCGTACAGCACTCCTGGTGGCATCAACGGATACAAACAACCATGCGCAATTCAGTTTCCTACTCTGGCATCTATTTGTAGTGAACACGTGTTGGAAGTGCCCGCTTTTAACATTTCTGTCTCTTTGTTTCCTTTTACATCATGTGATTGTTGATATGTTTCTTGGGGACTTTGTCCTATTGCCTGTATATTTAGTCCAGGAGGAGTGTTGGATCTTGATGTGGAGTTGGCTGTGCGATGGGACACCATCCACCGCAGGATGGCCTATTGGGATGACCATCCGGCTTGTCACTCCTGCATGTGTAGGGCTGGTTTCTTCTGCACTGAGGAGAGTCTGTGTAACATTTGTCGACAATAGATGCCTTCTTAGTGGCAGAACATCTGCTGGGCAGTTGTGAGGTCTGCCAGACAGAGGCTCCAATGTGCAGAGACACACTGTGGGTGTGAGGCCGCCTCGAGGGGGTACCACTGATCTTCAATTTGAGGCCTCATGGTCAAGGCCCATGCCTCTGCTAGTTTGGCCAGGCCTCATGGCCAGGTGCAAACCAGTCCTTGAATTGAGACGCATGCTCGAATTGAGGAACTGGGGGGGGGGGGGGGGGGCACCAGTCAAGCCAGGCCAGGCAGCCAAGCTCTGACTGATCCTCAAATTCAGGCTTGTCCTCGGATTGAGGTCCCATTGGGGGAGTCAAGGACTTCATGGATTTTCTGTTGACTGTGTTTGGGTGTTCCGATGCTACTCTCCCCTCCACCTCCACGGTAGCGTGGTTAAGTGGATCTGTGGTGAGTACCCCCCCAGCCTGTTCATCCGGCTGCCAGCCATCCGTCAGTAGTCATACAATAGGATGGGACCTTAGTGAACACTGCAGCAGCGACCACTGGGGGAGGGGATGGGATGAGAGGGGGGAAGAAGCAGGCGGTAGCAGCAGGTAGAGCTCTGGTGATGCTGTTGGCATCATTGATCTCTGTTGCTCCATTCTGATTGCATTCCTTGGCCCCGCCAGGGCAAGCTACTGCTGTCCAGGTGTAGGCCTCTGCCCAAATTGTAATGGGCAAGCTGTGTTAGCCATTGTCGGTGAAGGGCTGGACAGGTTCAATCATACCATTTCCTTCAGAGAACTGAGAGGGGGCTGCTTCCACCCCCCCCTCCAAGGGGCCTGACCCCAATTTTAAAAGGAGTGCTGAGTCTTCTTGTGAGGCGCCGTACTAAAGCCCATGTTGGTTGGTGTGGTGAGGGCAGTGGCTCCCACTGAGCCTCCCATGTTGGCAGCGGCTGGTCCCAGCCCCCTTGACGGCCAGGGTTCTGACTGCATGGTAGTCCTCAGTAGGGAGGGTTCTGCTGTCTCCTCTGCCTCCTGACCACTGGTCATAAGTGCTTGCACTCCCGTCATTGGAAGTAGAAGAAGAAGCAGAGGAAGAGGAGGCATTGCCACCTTTTCCCTCCCTCTTAGGTGGGAAAGATACAGTGCGAGAAACACAGTTCTGGGGCTTCACCTGCTGAGGCTAGGCATCCATCTGCCTCTGCCGCCCTGTTTCCATGGGGTGGAGGGGATGGGCACGGAGTGGTCCTCCATGCCACCAGCTCCGCCGCTGGAGCAGTTCCAGTGCAGATGGCATCTTCACAGTCTGTTCCTTCCCCAATAGAGGTCAATCTGGCACTCAATCTGCCTCCCTTGGATCCACTGGATCTGGGGCTGTTCCATCAGGGGATTATCCCCCTTGAGAGGGCAGATAACATGGCCAAGGAGAAGTGGCAGAAGTCTCTTGATGAGGTTTGCTGCAGATCGTGAAGTCGACCATGGGGTCATCTTCTTTACAGTAGCATGGCGTGGCAGCAGCATAGCCTGCAGCAGCATAGCCTGTAGCAGCACATAGCCTGCAGCAGCTGCAGAGGTGGAAGAAGGGTAACTAGCCTTCTAAGCCAGGCTCTTCTGGACCTAAGAATGGCTAGAAACTGGCACCCTGTCACTAAGGCCACGTGCTGGGCATCCAAGACATTTGGGGGATACATCTATGGTCCCTGTCTGCCTTCTTGGCAGGAATCAGTCAACAGCTGACTAGTGTAGCTTGCCAACCACTGGGATCCTATAACGGATAATGCTTTCATGAGAAACATGGTCTGGCAAAGCTTCTCTTTGGAGTTCGCAGGCAACTCCCCTCCACTGTCAAGAGTTCTCTTTTCCTCTGCGGGGAGGCAGACCAGAAGCTTTTCATTGAGGACGTGCAAAAGCCTGTGGACAAGCAGGCCGTCAAGCCAGTGTTAAGCCAATGTGTCCCCAGGCTTTTAAAGTCATCTCTTTTTGGTGCCTAAAAGGGACAGTGGAAGAGACTGGTCATGAACTTGATGTACCTCAACTCTTATCTTGTGCAGCAATTCAGGATGCAGACTGCGGCCAGCATAATGGCAGCGATGTGACAGGATGATTGGATAACCTGAATAGAACACATATTTCTACATTTCCATAGCCAAGCAGTCTCAGAAATTTCTGATTTTTGTGATCGATGTTGGAGTTTTTTAGTTCCAAACTCTCCCATTTTGCCTAGTGCCGGCACTGCTGGTTTTTACTTGGGTCATGGGCGAGGCGGCCGCCTTAGTGCATAGGCAAGGGATTTGGTTGCATATGTATCTGCGAGAATGGCTCCTGTGGCCTCAGGACATGGGCATTCTTCTGAGGGACATGCAGTTTGTTTTGAATCTGTCCTGGAAGTTAGGCCAAATTGTGAATCTCCCAAGTTGCAGCCTGACTCCCATGAGAGAGGTCGTATTTCTGGGGATTCAATTTCTGACAGTCCCTTTCATCTGTTGCCCCTTGGAGTACAGGCGGAAGATACCATTAGCTACCTCGAAACAGTTTAGGAGGGCATCTGCCCTGATGGCACATCAGTGGATGCGCCTGATTGGGATGCTGACATCCATGGACTCTCAGGTCCCTCTGGGAAGGCTTCATCAGCTGTCTATCCAGCTCAGCTTCCGGGATTGTTGGGATTGCTAGACTCACCTCTTGTCTCAGCATGAGTGTGAGTTGGTGGTGCTGCTGGGTGAATGTGATGTGGGGGCAGTCCCTGCTTCCATTAAAAGCCAGGTGACTCTGTTCACTCGTGCTTCCTTGCAGGGCTGGGGAGCACATTTGGACTCATTGACAGGCAAATGGCTTCCTCTGTGGAGGTGGCTTGCCATCAGTTGGCCAGAACTGGAAGCTATATGTTGTACCCTTGTCTAGTTTCAGTCTCAGCTGGAGAACAAACATGTCTTGGTGATGTATGACAACCATAAGGCAATTGCCTACATAAAACAAAAACAAAAAAACAGGGAGGTACCAGGTCAAAATGTTTGTTACCTCTGAACAAGTCGATCCTGCTCTGGTGCTACCATAATGGAATCAGGCTGTGCTGTTGGTACATTGCAGGTTGCCAGAATGTCAAGGCTGATCTGCTCTCATGCCAATGGCAGGTGATTCGGACTGAGTGGTCTCTGAATCCCTGTGTGGTGAAAGTGATTTGGGCCATTTGGGTTTGAGTGCATACCAATCTCTTCGCCACCAGGGACACATACAAGATCCATACCTTTGTTTCCCTATTCCTGGACCAGTTGTTGTGGATGACAAACAACATGTTGAATTTGTGGCAGGGGATGGGCATATGCCTTTCCTCCAATCTCTGTCTTGCTGTAAGTGCTTTGCAAGATTCAGAAGGATCAGTGCACAATCCTTGTAGTGGGCCTGTGGTGGCCCAAAAGGGAATGACCCTTGGACCTACTGGAATTGAGTGTAGCGTCTCCTTGGTCACTACCTCTTCTCCCTCAACTACTTAAGCAGCCAAGATCAAACAGTTTCCACTGCAGCTCTCAGTTTCTCAGGCTTCATGTCTGGCATGTATCACCAAGAGTGTTTCTTGAGCTGGATTCTCTCAGGGAGGGGCTGAAAGAGTTGCCAAGAGAAAACTTCGTCAGCCTTCTTTGATTTATGACTCAAGGTGGAACAAGTTTGCTACTAGGCTTTGTGTGGGATTTGTGTCTAAGACACAAAAGGTGCTTGACCCGTCAATAATTTGACAGTTTTTTTTTTCAGTGAATTCATTCTTGTTGACAATGATAAGGTCTGAGCCAGATCAGGCTTGTTGTCCCACTAGAGTGCTCCAGTTCTATTTGAGCTGGGCGGAAATGTTTGTTTCTCCCTCTTAGGCAGATGGAGTCCGGGACTCAGTCACCTAACACCATCTTGGGATCGATATGGAAAACTATTTCTTTGGCTTATCAGGTGGCCAGAAAGGATGGAGATCAGGCACATCTTCATTCTCTCCAGGCTCAAAAGAATAGGATGTTCTCTGCATGCTTGCTTGTATGTTTGTATGCGTTGATGCCATCAGGAGTGCTGTGCCACACCCGAGTGCCTGGGGCTCAATGTAGCAGTATGGTTATGCCACCAGATCCATAGAATTTTAATGGGGGCTCTGGCAAAGCACGTGACATTTGTGGAAACTTGCTTAACCCTTTAAGGGTCAGGTTATTGTTTGTACCAGTGAAAATAAAAGTAACAATTTTTATTGAACACAGTTGCAGTGGGAACAGTTTTCTTTGTAGCATATCAAAAGTATATATCATTGTGATGGCTGGAATGCCAAGTTTCATTATGCGCAATAAATTGCTAATAGTCACGTGACTGGTTGCCATGGCAACCACTTTAATCACTGATAAATGGTAAAAAATCATCAAAAATCTGCTAAATAAGAGAACAAAGTATCTCCTCATTTTATGTGAAGCACCCTTTTCTCCACATATGCATGGTATTTGGATAACTAGAGAAATAAACTTTCAGTAAACTTTGAAAATAAAACATAGATCACATGACCTGTTTCCATAGCAACTGTTTAAATATTGCTTGTACTTGGCTTAAAATGAGAAAAACTGCATTCTTACATAAGGCGGCAGAACTGGTAACAGGCAGCTACTTTGCATAACAAAATTAGTCACCATAACTATTCATAGATTATGTTCCAGGTTAAATATAAGAAAATGACTGAAATAATACAACACTGCAGTATTTTTATGGAAAATGTGTTTTTCCCCAGTTTTAATATATTGCCATGGAAACAAAGCGCAATTGGATCCACAATCATATATGCAAGGCCTTATACTGATGTGTAGTTTGCAAATGTGGATGACATGCATACAGTGTACACGCAATAATAGAGTCATCAATTCCAGTGCAAAAGGCAAAGTAGGCCCTCCCTATTGGCTGCCTGTCACAGTCTTTGAGACAGACAATAATATTTATCATGTATCTGCAACCATGCTCCTGCACCCCCCCCCCCCCCCCCCCCCCCCGTGTAAATTGAGTCCATGCAGAGAAACAGTTTAGGTTTGAATGCATAGTTCTATAACTCGGCCAAGGCCAAAGGTCTTGTTCATAAAGTTTATTGATAAACACAGTTTTGACAGGGAAACATAATTTTGGGGATACTTGGGAAGAGCAGACATTGCATGATTCAGTGATTGAGTGAGTGATCGGCTGCAACAAGTTGAATTACTGGCTATGGGACCCACTGAGGAACCACATGGTCCGTTGATATGCTTGAATTCTGTAGGCTCCAGCCTCATTATAAACAAAATACTTACATCCTCACACCCAACATCGACTTCACTGTCCCCCTCCTCTACAAAATCCCTCCCTGCCCACTCCTGAATAAGGTTAATAGCCTCGGCACTTTTATATAATTGGCGGACACCTGCTGCTGAACTGGTGCTGGATGCTGCCCTCTTTGGGATGTGATGCACCTCAAGGGAATCACCGGGGAATCCCCTAAATGACAAACAGAGATGCTAGAGGGAGTGGCATACATAAATAGATCGATGTGCCTCTTTGGGGAAACACAACAGCTGTCTGTGTACAGTTTGGTGATGATTTATGAGTTGTTTACACAAGTAAGGATGAGCTAGTGTGAGCCCAACATAACGTCATATGATTACCAGTCGTTAATGACCGGTCTGGCCGTTTAAGGGTTAAGTGATCCATAGTGAGTATTGTTCCTTAACAATACTTTTTTTTGTTGAAAAGCATAGTATTAAGGATACAGTACAACACCATAGGCCACTTAAGCTGGTCTCCATGCATTTACCTGCTTTGCCAGAGCCTCCATAAAAAACTCTGTAGGTCCAGTGCTGTATCAATGCTGCTCCTCACTTAGAGGGCACTTTTCCTCCTGGGAAGGGGGGGATCCTTCTTCCCCTGTGGCTCCTCTCTGCCTTCTAGGCAGGATCAGTCCGGGGCCGACTAGTGTTGTTCACCGACCACTTGGATCGTATTTCGGATGATGTTTTCATCAGGAACATTGCCCAGCAAAGTTGCTCATTGGTGTTTGCTTCAGGCAATTCTGCTTCCCTCTCTTGATATCCCATTTCTTTCAAGCTTTGCATAGAAGCGGACCTGGAACCCTTGTGGAAGGCCAAGCAAAAGCTTGTGGACAAACAGGCCATCCAAGCAGTGTTCAACAATGGGTACCAGGCTTTTACAGTCATCTATTTTTGGTGCCAAAAAGAGAGGGCGGATAAAGACTGGTTTTCTCACCTCAAATCTTATCTTGTAGTGCAGCACTTCAAGATAGAACCTGGGACATCATCATGGTTGTGATGAGACAGGGTGATTGGGCAACCTTGGTAGACCTAAAAGACTCATGTTTGAACATTTCTCTGGCCCAGTGTTCCCAGAAATGTCAGCCCTTTGTGGTTGACAGCAGAGTTTATCAGTATCATTCTCTCTCATTTTGGCATAGCACTGGCACCACTTATTTTCACTTGGGTTATGAGCAAGATGGCAGCATTTGTGCATCAGTAAGAGATGCAGTTGCACATATATCTAGACGATTGGCTCATGTGGTCTCAGAATGAGGGCCCTCTTCTCAAGGACATGCAGTTTGTGTTGAATCTGTGTGTGAAGTTAGGCCTAATCATGAATCTCTAAAAGTCCAGCCTGACTCCTGCGAAGGAGTTCCTGTTCCTGGAGATTCAATTTGTGACAATTCCTTTGATTTGTCAACTTTCAGAGGACATTTAGATGTTACTCTTGGCCCTCTTGAAACAGTCCAGGAAGGCATTTGCTCCAACAACATGTCAGTGGATGGCTTGACCTGGACGTTGATGTCCGTGGACTCTAAGGTCTCCCTGGAGAGGCTTCATCAGTGGCCTTTCAAGCTCAGCTTTCTGTATTGCCGGGATCAAAAGAGCTGTCTCCTCTCAACATCTTGCAATCTTCCCATAGGATCGGCTGATTCTGAGTTTATGGTCTCTCTGGGCAAACATGATGCCGGGGCAGTCTCTGGTTCCCTTCAACACAGTGACCTTGTTTACCAATGCCTCCCTGCAGGACTGGGAGGCACATTTGGACTCTGTAACAGCCGAATGGCCTCCTCAGTGGAGACAGTTTGCCATCAATTGGCTAAAAATGGAGGTCATTTGTTGCACCCATGTCCAGCTTGATCATAGTTGAAGAATAAGCATATCCTGGTGATGTGCAACAATTGTATGGTGGCTGGGTACATCAACATACAGGGATGTACCAGGTTGAAAAGGTTGTTGTCTCTGGCCAAGTTGACCCTGCTCTGGTGCCATCAGAACACCAGGGGCTGCCTGCATGTCAAGGCAGACCTGCTCTCATGCTCATCACAGGTGACAAAGACTGAATGGTTTCTGAACCCCAGGGTAGTGTAAGCGATCTGTGCCCTTTGGCATCTGCTGCACATCAGTATTTTTGCCACCAGGTGAAAATCACAAAATTGACACCCTTGTGTCCCCATTTCCCCACAAGCTGGCATGGGCGATGGATGCTATGTCAATTTTTTTAGCAGGGGATGTGGGCATATGCCTTTCATCTTACCCAGTCTTGCCAAAGGTTTTGTGCAAAATTGGGAGGAGCAGTGCCATATCCTTCTTGTGGGCCCCTGACAGCCTAAGAGGGAATGGTCCTTGGACCTTCTGGAGTTGTGTAGAGTCTTCTTGATCACTGCCTCTTCTCCCTCAACTGCTCCAGCACCAGGCTCAAACAAGTTCCACTGCAACCCACAGTTTCTCAGACTTCACGTCTGGTAACTATCACCATGCATGTTACTTCCGCTGAAGAGAGTGGCTGAATGGGTTGCCTGTGGGAAGCTTCATAAGTCTCATTTAAGGACGGGTAAGACACCAAAAACCTTTGCATGGCCGACTTTGAGATTTTAACGGTTTTTACAAGATGAATGTCCTTTCTATTAGTTGTCAAAATATCAAGCTTTTAACTAAAGTAAAAATATGAGAAAAATGCCAAAAACCACACAGGCATGTAGACATCCGGACATCCATGTGTCGTTCTTTTGGTTTTCAGCTGCCAAACGGAACATTGCCACCCGTCAATCATACTAAGCAGCCTGTCACGTGGCTGCAGGTAGCAACGGCCCATGGCAAAAGGAGAGTGGTATCAGGGCGGCAATGCAAAATAAGACGGCATGCCGAAAGTATGTTTGTGGGCAGGGAAAAGATGCACACATGCTAACATTTCATAGCCTTAGTGGTTTGCTTTGTAGTTATCTTTCTTGTTTTGCGTTCTAATGAAGGGAAACTTTAAATGTTCAACAGGGGCGGGAATCGTCACACAATGTCCCTTCAAACTTCAAATGCCGTGCTGCGATGGATTACCCCAGTGGTCCAAAATCACACCAAAGACAGGCGCGGAAAAAAACTGGCATCTTAATCAACAATACCCACATGCATAATATTATTTTATCGAAACCTAGGGATGAGGAAATAAAAGTACAAATAAACACATCAAAATAAGCATAAACGTGAACAGCATAGAATACACACGAAATAGCGTAACAAAACTCAGGTTGGAAAGAGAAATGAAACTCATTGCGAAAATAACTACAAAATAATGAGAAGCTAAGTAAGTAAAGTGTACAGACAAGTCTAACAAGCTAACTACATTAGCTTTTAAGGATGGATCCCAATCTCTGCAGACTTGTGAACAGTTTCAATACAAACCGTCCAGTGGAATGCAACCTTGTGCCTCCCTGGGATCTCTCTGTGGTGCTTTGGGGCGCTAAGTAAACCTTTTTTTTGGGGGGGGGGTGCGGTATCATTTAGGGGATGGCCTAAATCTTGAGAGCCCTACCCTGAATTTTTTTGCCAATTGGTTTAAGATGGGGTGGGGGTGGGAAAAACATTTCCATGGAGCTCCAGGTTGTTTAATTGGGCAGATGATACCATCATATTTAGCTCTGATGACTATAAATTTACATGTTTCAGCTATGCATACCAAGGAACATTGCCTTTGGTCGGAATTGACTTGGATTTGTTTCGTTAGGACTACGGTTTGGATATGGTAATGACACTGTCTAATAGGTTTCAAAGCTGAATATATGATTGCTTACCTCCTTTTCCATTCATATATTAATTGTTTCTTGTGAAGTTGGTGCAACTCACAATTTTGCAGATGTAACTTCAGGAATTATGAAGAGTATGAATCTCTATGTCAAAATTGATATTGGTGGTGCTACCTACAGTATTATGTAGCATAACATACCGGACAAAATGTGATAATCTTTTGAACACCGTGGATAGCAACTTTAGTTCTAGGTAGATCTTTGTGAAATAGTTGCATTTATGGTATAATAAATTACTTCCAGAAGACTAAAGGGTACTTAATCTCTAAGGTTGTGTCTCTTCAAAGATCAACACCACCAGAATCTTTTCCAGCTGTGCTATGCATGGTCTTGGGCTACCGCAGCGACATCTACACCAGGCAGCTTAATGTCGAGCTTTGACGTAATACATCATGAGTTTATCTGTTTTGGTGGTCATATTGTCAGTGGCCTAACATTAGTTCAAAAGAGAGTGTTTCTTTTCTGCGGTTTGACCTAGTGTTACCTTTCATTACTTTGGCGTTTGTTTCATGAACACAAGCTGCACATTTTGTGAGACTTAATTTTGCAGCAGAACAATGAACTTCTGTCGAAGAGGTGACATTGAAAACTTCGTTCTGCTTTGACTCCTGCTTGGTTACCTTACGCTTTCCAGTTGGAGTCCACGAAAAGTACTGTTGCAGTCGGGGTCCGCGTAAGCTTCGTAGATCATTGTACAGGTTATGTTGCAGGAAAGAACCACAGTATTTTATAAATATCATCTTTCACATGTACACTTCCCCGTCATAGCATTAATTTGGCGATTTTAACACCATCATAAACTTTATGGATTATTGATGTTGCAGCGGGCACCTGTCAATATTGATACGTATAAAAGGTCACGTGGGGTACACGGCATCATGGCAGCCACAGGCCGTCAAATGGAAGTATCCCTTGGTTCTATGAGACAACATTACTGCAAACTCCTTACTGAATTACTGATTTCAGAGCTAAAGTAGTATGAATTGCAGGGGGGAAAGGGGTCACTTGTCATCTGTGCTGCATTTTGGGTCCTTCAAGGCATGTTTGGGATTGATTGTTAATATTTTCTTGTCCAATAATGATAAAATTTGAGGAAAAAAAGAAAAAACCCAAGATGACGGCCATGTCACCGGACCATGGGTGACCTTCAGATAATTTTAGCAATGCATAGTTTGAGGTCTGTTTGCAACTTTCCTGTGGCAAAAGTTTCTGACTCAAACTTTGCAAATGTGCTCTCCTATGGGTTATAATTGGAATTTACTGAATTCATGTAGCTATGTAGATTGTAGTAATTGGACAACGTGGTTGCCAAAGTAGTCAGAACGTCAGCAGTAAGAGACAGGACTGGGCAGTTGTTTTACCCTGGTTGAATCAATCGTCACCTGCCAAAGAGATTGACGGCACTCGGCAACCCGGAGTAGCAGGCATATGAAAAATTGCTTTACAAGTTCTGAATTTGAGTTTATTTGTCAGCACAAAATAGCATGTAGGCCTACATACAAGTAATTGCGGAAATGAAGATTTAATTGTTACAAAAAAGGCAAAGATATATTAAATCAAGTTAGGAAGAGACAATTATAGGCTTATAACTCCTCTAAAATACTGACAAGATTTCAAAAGCATATTCTTAACATAACACAATCAATATATACACGTTGGATAAATCATGTTAGGCAACAAAAACTGAAATTTTATTAAATACATTCAGATAGATTCACATATTCAGAAATACTTGGTAACAATGTTTTATATATCATCTTAAATGACTGTAGAGACTGCTTACTTCAAATATTTAATCGGATATTGCCAAAATATTTTATTGGATAGGCCTAAGACTAATGATGAAGGACACTTAGGCCTAACTCATTCAGAGCCAATCACGTCTAAATTCGATCTAATAAATTGAAACTAATCTCAATTATTATTAGGAACTCAGATTCGTATTCCTCGTAAAATGACCTTTTTATTCAAGTAACAACATTCGTCTAGTTCCAGAGAAAATACCCCAGGTCAACAACTTTTCTCGGGGCACATTACCCTCGATGCGCGCCGAGAAAAGCTGTTGACTCAGTTCAAAATTTGGCACTTAAAGAGCTAATATTTTATCTGCCAATCTTTTTAACTCTGAGCATACAGCATACCATATTTTGTGAAGCATATCTCACATTGGGGCGCGATCCTACGTAGTACCTAATTGTAAACCTCAGGATGCAAGCAAACAGGAATTGTCAAACATCAAGTTGATAACGTTTTTATATCACCATGGGACCATGTCAAACAAAAGTATCATGAACGCTTTCTATTACTACGCCAGCAATAACAATGATAGTTGGTACTTTGAGACGACTTACATACCTATGGAACAACAGAAAACGAATATAAATGTAACCAGCATCACAATAAAATAAAAACCTTGAATTTAACAAATTGAAATTGCTAACCCAAAGGTGACAACTATCAAATTTCAGGATATTTAACTTAAAAAAGTACTCCATAATTTACCTTTTTTTTTTTTTTTTTTTTTTGTGGTCTTCAGCCATTTCTGTCGACGTTTCAGGATCACCAGAAGTAATTAAACATTAAACATTCTGTCGAGTTTAACATTTCAAAATTGATGCAGATTTCTGATAGGCTTGTTAACAGTTTTTCCTGGTTTCATAATTACTTTCAATTATACAAAGATATTCATTTTCCATTTCTTCCCAACTGTCATATTTCCTGTATTGGCGTATTTTCTATGGTATTTTGTTAACATTTTCATTTTAATCCAAAGCCGAAGAACACCAAAGCCATTGACATTTACGGTGGAATTGTGCATGTACTTAGAACATCGTCTCATCCTAGGGTTGAGTTGACAGATCATTAAACAAATTTTCTCAGAATTCGGTATTTGTGAAAACCCTCACTCAGCACATTCGCCAATCAGAAATATTGTTTAGTATATTTGATCGTTGCAAAAGTTTGATCTTAAGCTCTTAAGACAGCGTGACATTGAAGATGAAGAAAATTCAGTTGCCTCAGACTGTTGGCCTTAGATGCCTGTCTGTTGAGGATATACCACCATGCCATGCTCGATTGTACTTGTAGGCCTACATGTACTGGCTGATGCTACAAGTGATATCTTGTGGTAAAGGCTGTGCTTGCAAGTCGGATTAGAGCTGCTGAAAACTATGGTTAGATAATTAATCACACATGCACGCACGCACGCACGCACACACACACACACATACACAGAGAGAGAGAGAGAGAGAGAGAGAGAGAGAGAGAGAGAGAGAGAGAGAGAGAGAGAGTTTCTTGACGCACGGTTCAGAAAAGTACAAGGACAAGGTCTTAACAATAGCACCGCAACATAATTATATACAATGGTCAGACCATGAAGCAAGTGTCCATAATGTTACACTACTGGAAATAAAACAAAACGTTGTGAATAAATATGAAGTGTTCCGCATCCGTGGCATCAATTAGGCCTACACAATTTGGATGCGCAGGTGCGCCATCAAAATAACGGCTTCTGATTTCGTCCACGAGAGGGCGTCACTGAAGTACATGTAACGCGTGACCATGAGTTGTTACGAATCAACGATGCCCATTGACCGTTCAAGCCACAGTATAATTATATATGGTGACACGCTGGAGCGAGCAATATGCGCTTTTAGCCTGATATAGCATTAAAATTATCCATGCATTTGAATATTGTTTTTGTATTTTTGTCTTTTTGCCCAGAGCCACGTCCTAGTAGTCATTACCCTAATCCGCAGTCCGAACTCTTTGCTCTCCATAAGCTAACCTGTCCCTGTCTAACCTATATACATATGGAAGTACTATTGTCCATTATGACGTTTGTGACGAGATATTTACTGAAGTGGGGTGATGAAAATATATCAAGTTACAATCGAGCTTATTTGAAAACTCCCTTTTTAGCGTTTTAGTATTCCATTTATAATTTTGCCATGATATGTTATATTTATGGTTAAATTTTGGAAACTCGTAATGACAGCTGAAGAACATACTTGGAAACTTTTCAAGTTTAACTGCCGTGTGGTCAATGGGCAGTGTTGACCTATCACTGGACAGTGTTGACCTATGAGTTCTGCTGACACACGTCGGCGCTTCCACAACAATCGCTGAAGTTAAACTGGATACATCCAGGGCTCTGGCTGGCAGAACATAATTAAATAAGGACTAATCTATTTATTAATTTTATCAAGCCATGGGCTGACGAGCACATACTAACTGGGGTGCTGACAAGATGTTTTTAATGACCTGTTGTGTGAGTTGTATGTTTCACAAGAATAATTTTATATTGCTTTGTTTTCGGTATCAATATAATTTCAACTTCTGGAATATTACCTAGATAAGATTATTTCTTTATGGTAATCGATTATTTCTTTACTTTTTAATGTATAATCTACATATCTCGGATTGTACCCACATGTACAGTCTGCAATAGTATCCGCGATACGAGGCCTTTCCCCAGGCGGAACACACACGCGCTTGGCCTTACCGATGAGGTGGACTCGGCTGCACCGGAGGTCTTAGCCCCACATGTCAGTATCTTACGTTTAACTTTTGCATCATATGCGTGCTCTAAAGCAAACTCTCAGCGACTGTAAATGAGATTTTCCCGAGGTATTTATTTAAATACGCATTTATGTACCCAGCGCGATTTGTATGTATGTATGTATGTATGTATGTATGTATATATATATGTATATATATATATATATATATATATATATATATATATATATATATATATATATATATATATATATATATATATATATATATATATATATATATATATATATATATATATATATATATATATATATATATATATATATATGTTCTCTCCGTCTGCCGGGTTGAATAAATTTTCTGGAAAAAAAAAGAAAGACGCCTTGTCAATGTGCAAGCAACATGCTGGGTTCCCGTTCAACCTTTTTGGAATCATTCCGGTGGCTCAGAGGTGAGAGTGTTCGACTTTACATTTAGCTAAGCGATGATGCCGAAAATCCATAGAAACAGTAGAGTGCTAGAGATACACAAGAGAAATAAAAGGAGTCACTGAAATCGTTTTCAAATTTATTGAAACATTGCTCAATGTAGTTAATTTGTTTGGCATAAATGAATTCTGAAGAATATTATCGGCAAAGCGGTATATTGGTTAATGGGTTAATAATGTGTATTGGAGTAATGCAGAGATATTTGGCTCACGGCACAAGTCATTTTCATTATATGTACACTGCGTTTTTGATAGAATTGACAATTTATTGGATTTTCAAATAATGGGCGTAATTTTGTACAACAAACACAAAGTAAAGTCCATAGAAAGGCACTCAATTTTTATGGTACGTGACGTTCCCTTCATAATGTGTCAATCGTCAGAGTCCACAGTGCTTCTAAATATCGTTTTCGTCTTTTTCCTCTGGTGAGGCACTTTCAAACATCGCGAGTTGTCTGACCACTGCTAGGTATGTGGCCCATCATTTAATATTTTGAGTTTCACATAGTTCTACTCTTACGTCGAAAACACCGGACTCTTTCTTTTGAAAGCTTGTATTCCTGCGATTGTGATAGAAGTTCAAAAAAATAATAGTCTATACTTTGCTGGGGAACCGTAACATCCAGAATGCCCAAACGTTGGATAGTAACAAAACTTTCGTGCATATCTTCATGTGGAGGAGCAAAGATATTGAAAAAATGCAGAGTATGTGCTTTTGAAAATCTTTCAAATCGTACACATCTTTAAACCTATTAAAAGACATGTCATTCTAACTAATTTTCGTATGTGACGGACCATTGTGCATATCTCCAATATTGAAGACGAAGCATATCGATCAAACGTATTTTAGGGTAGGCCTATGTTTTATAGCTATTCAACATGTCATGCCTTTGTATCTGTTTTTTCTTCTTAGCTTTTAATTATTGTGAATATTTTTTACTGTAACAGTTTCAATGCCAGCTGCGATTAAAGTCTAACTACTTAAGACGAACTGCTCTCACTTACTAGTATAATAAAGATGCTAGATTCATATTCCTTGTGAAAAGACTTTTCATTCAAGTACCAACATGCCTATAGTTCCAGAGAATATAATGGTCCGGGTCAATAGCTTTCCTTCGCGCTCTTTGCGCGCATTACGCCCCAAGCGCGCCCAAGGAAAGCCGCTGACTCAGTCCAAAACTTGGGACTGAAGGAATTTACTCCCGAATATCATCAATACAGACAGACAGACCATTCCAAATTTCACCCGTTAAGATAATTCTACTCTGCGGGAACACAGACAAATTTTACCAGACATGAAGTCCTCTTGATAGCGCACGTTATGCTTGACAGTCATCAAGAATGCAAAGTCAAGTTACATAATGTCAAGAGTAAGCCCAGCGTGAATTGATATTGAGCGCTCCTTTCTCTCTTTTCTTTTTCTTTGACGTGATTAATGGCGAGTGTTTTATTCTCTTTCGCCCTGCCCCAATTCGTGAGTCCGTTCCCAGGTCATATGTTATGGCATGTAACCTTTTGCGCAACGATCAGGGACAGCGCGCTTTGTGTTAACTGTTGTGTCGGAAACAAAAAAGAAATTAAAATGAATTGTAATTACGCGGTGCACTCTGGGTACTGGGACAAGGAGAACTCAACATGTCGAGTCAGACAAACATGACCGTACAAGCGATTTACATATAAAACAATAACCTGCCACGACAATACGTGACACACTTAACATAATCATAACTATAGTTAC
This sequence comes from Hermodice carunculata, assembly GCA_964020975.1. Lineage (NCBI taxonomy): Eukaryota > Metazoa > Annelida > Polychaeta > Eunicida > Amphinomidae > Hermodice > Hermodice carunculata. Next base: position 43,942,348 of record OZ026618.1, on the reverse strand, counting down.
TTTGCTGCTTAGTGTTGCATTAGACACGGATGTTGGCCTTACCGACAACGCTGCAATGACGCTACATATTTTTACACAAATGTAAGTTGGATTTCACTTATTGTATTCATGACTATGTTCTCTCTTCTTTTCTTTTCGAATTTAGAATCATCAGTGATGTGTCTCTGGATGTATCGAGTACATAGATATCTATGTTGTTTCTATAATATTATCGCCATGTGTGTCGACAGGAGGGACATGAGGAAAGGGCTTATTATGTCCTCAAACAAACTTAACACGTTAAGTATCGCACTTGTCCAATTTCCATAGTCGCACATGTGATCATGAATATATCATCCCTGTATATATCCGTGAGAAAGTAGGCTAGACATTTCATCTAGGTTACCAATAATATCAGTGAAGATTATGGGTCGGATCGCTTGTGCATTTTGTAATAATTATGTTTGTTCTTTGTACATGTTATGTCGCTATGTTCCTCAACGTAATGGGGGTACAATAGTCAAAAAAGGAGGGGACGATATAATAAAAATTGACTATTTTTATCATGTACACCCAGTCAGAGTTAACTCTGTTCTTACCTGAGGACCAGTAAAAATATATATAATATCTATACAAATGCTACAAAATATATGACTGATAAAATTGAGCCATTCATGTAAAGTAGCGAGCTTTGTAGGAAGGGGGGTGAGGGCAAGCCGGGTCCCTGGTACGCTGGTACAAATAATAATTTTGCCCTAGTACAAGGTACGGAAAATAAGTAATTGTACAAATAATAATTGGTACGAAATACGGAAATTAAAAAGAATTCCAGTATGTAAGCAGTGCAAATAAAATTTTCCAGTACCCTGGTACGGAAACCCCTTACCCCTCTTTATAGCTGTGTTTAAAGGAGGGTAAATCTTGTGAACTGCGGGTAAAATTGTCAAAGGAGTTCCAGACTGTAGCGCCAAAAGACTTTTTAAGGGAACCTTTCTTGACATCGCGGACTATACCAGCCATAGAATGGACACTTCTTGTTTTGCACAAATGAGAATCAGAACACAAAGTAAAATGATCGAAGCGATAGTCCAGTGCACGGTTGTTGCTACATTTACACCTTACGGAAGCAGTAGGAAATTTACTGCGTTTCTCCAATGTTGGCCTTCTAAAATTAAAAACCAACTTACGTCCCTTTGTATTCTAAAATCGAAGTTATTATAGATTATCCAGGCGGCGTAATTTTGAAGTTTTTAAAAACTATGAGATCAACCCAAATATTCCACACAGTGTTTGCATGATCTAAGTTTGGCTAAATGCAAGAGAAATAAATTGTTTGAAGTAAACTACTTGCGAGTGAGGTGCTCAAACGACGTAGTACAGCTAGTTTATCATGTGACAATTTGCACACATCCTCTAAATGTTGACGCTAGGTCAGCTGATCACTAATAGTAACACCATCTTAAAGGTATTTTACATAATATGCCTGGTCAATTTTAATGCGT
>OZ026618.1:43914667-43940667 GCA_964020975.1 Hermodice carunculata | reverse complement strand
TACTGTTATTATGACCACCGGGTAATAAGAGTGAATGGGATTTCTTCGTGTTTGCTTTCAGTCTGTTACCACAAAGCCAACTTTCAGTCTCAGCTACTCCCCTTTGTAAAATAGAACTGGATTAAACATATTTGATTCAAAAGAGAAAACAATTGGGGGGAAGGGCAAAGCCCTATATTGACCCCCTCTTGTCAGAGAAGATAATATCACAGGACAAACGAGACGTCAAGGGTCCAGAGCGAAGCCCTGAACGGCTGGTAGTTAAATAAAATACTGCCAAGAGGAAGAGCACCGCTCCGGACAAACAAAGTAAAGAAGGACACCGCAAATCACTCGACAGACAGTGGAGCGATTATACAGAAGCCATAAAATGAGCAAAAAGCTATTTGATGGCCATCCCATTGATGATTCATAATTGTGTAGTATAGTTATAATATAAATGCAGGATTGATTGTAAATCAATTCATCATGTGACAACACCGGTTTTAAAGCGCTTGGTTTTTAGAATGTAATCTTGGACAGCCAGGAATATTTTTTTATTAATTTCAAGAATGCTTTCGGTAAAACGGTTTCAACGCCAAAAGGTGCAAAATTTGTCACTATTTTATGAAGGCAAGTAGGAGGAACAGCAAAATAATGACAAACGAAGAAGAAATGCCAGATGTCTTTAATCCCTTGATTGCAACGACACTTTAGTGATTGAGTGACACCAATACCAAACAGATGGGCATTCAATCGGTTGGGGCCCAGACGTAGTCTCATATAAAAAAAATGCGGCAATTCTGTTGCCGACATAGTACAATTTTGTTTGCTTGAGTGACCGAGGCACATTTAACGAAATTTTGTTTTTAAATTCAACTTAAGTAATAGAGTTTCTCACATCAAGAGGTAAACGGTTCCAAAGTTTTATCTTAGAAGGTAAGAAAAATTCTCAAATAATTCAGTTCTGGTTCTTAATTAAGGCAAGTCAGGGCCCTGCCTTGTCTTATACCTTCTGTTAAAATTTTATTTATTGGAAATTATCCTGCTAATACATTCAGGACCCAGATTATTTGTGATTTTGTATATTAAGTTTAGTTTACTTACTTCTCTACGTTTCGCCAATGTAGCAAGACCAATTTCTTCATACAGTTTAGCATTAGATGTGGTGTGCATTGCAAAACAAATAACACGGGTAGCAGCCAATTGAATGTAATGCTCTCCAATTTTAATGCATCTGATTGGGTGCAGCCATCCCAGACAACATTACCATATTCCATTAAAGGTCAAATAAAGGAGGTATAGATTATTTCTAACGTTTTTTTTGTCGAGACGAAATTGGAGCGTTTTCAAAATATTTAGTTGTTTAGTGGTCTTAGCCACAATAGTATTAATTCGATCATTCCACCTTAAGTCATTCCCAAATGCAAGCCCTAGATGCTTGTGCTGATCCACATGTTCCAGCTGGTGATCTTGAAAAACTAACGGAGGGTGATGTACTGGGTCTCTTTAACATAGCATCAGTTTTCTGGGTATTAAATGTCATCATCCAGTCATCAGACCATGAATCAATAGCTAAAAGATCACTATTAATCATATTTGCAGTTAAATTTGGATTATCAACAGAGAGGAACAGAGAAGTATCATCCACAAAAAGGTTTTGTACTCAACCACACAATGTCTACTATATATTGATTATAAATATCAAAGAGAGTAAAGGCCCCAGAACGGAGCCCTGGGGAACACCACCATTTATGGTACCCCATTCAGATGATTCACCATTTATCACAACGCGTTGTTGTCGGTTTGACAAATACTTTCAAATCCAGTTTAAATGTGATCCAGATATCCCATAACGTTCCAATTTGTAAAAAAGACCAGCATGTCAAACACGATCGAATGCCTTGCTAATGTCGAGGAAGAGAATTCGCACTTCATTCTCAAAATCAATGGCAAGACAAAATTCGTGATATAAAGATAGCAGTTGATTAACAGTCGTCGGGTATAAAATCCCAACTGATTTGCCGATAAAAGTAAGTTATCCATAAAAAAAGTTAAAAACGTGTTTAAAAATAGCTTTCTCTAAACTTTTTCCAACACAGTTTAAAAGGGAAATAGGGCGATAGTTGTTACATAAGTATGGGTCGCCCTTTTTACATAAGGGGGCGACATCGGCTAGCCTCTTTGCCTCCAAAGCACCCCCCTGACTCGCTATTGCGTTCACTTAAGTGGGCGCACGCCGGGTTCTGTCGGTCATCCGCTTATTATTGTTTCCATTACGCAATTGTCCTTAGCATATTCAACATGATAACGTAGCCAGGACCTTTCGGCCAATAGAGTCAGCCTTCCTTGCCAGTCAATCAAGACGATAAATTATTAATGAGCTACGCACTAACGAATCAGGTTGCACTTCCGGTAGTGTGACTCAACGAAGCATGGCGGTCCCCCGGGAATGATGTTTATCAACACCAGCGCACATTGCGATCAGTGGCGTGCGACTAAAAAAATTAACGCCGACACTTCCTACTCCGAATCGATGTCAATACAAAATATATAACTGTCATTCATTCAACTATCATGATTCTCGTGTCTTTTAAACTTTATTTCAAACTATCATAATTGATTTGAAGTGCACCACAACTTAGAACATGCCGGGTTGTCTTTTTGTTTTGAAGTTGAACTGGCCGGCACCTTGTGCGTGTGGTGCCGTCTACTACGGAGTCTTTGCTTTGCATAAGAAAACAACTAAATGTTCGCAAAAAGATTCTGATACATTACATACTATCTTGACCTTAATCTGCGTGTTCAGTTATGTCAAGTTCATTCGTTAATCGTAAGAAACCAATCAAAATATGATCCGGTATCTTGCAAGTGCATATTTGAATCTGACATTTTTAATTTGCATTCGGGCACAAAATACTTCACCGTAACGTCGGTGAACTCCGGAGTGACGCACATGGTCTGACATTTGTGGATTAGCTACACATAGACATATATACGCAATGTTGTGTTGCCGTTCATGGTGAGCGTCAGCGAGCTCTTACCATAAACACTGTGAATACAGGATATATAACAGAACCGTAAATGATCCGGTCAGAAGAGTACTCAGTATCTATCCAACGAAGTTGATTTTCTTCGTCATCCCTTACTGCGCATGTGCACATGGGCGCAGACATTGCGTTTTTTCGGCACCCCGGGTAATTTTCGCAGTTTTATTTGCACCAAAGTCTCAAACTTACCGGTTTTTATGGAAATCATGTCAATAATTCATAACTGGTCTTCAGAAAACGTTGTCGGCAGAGTATAATGAATGATGACGATTCACCGACTTGCATCGGTAACACTTCGATGGAATGCGGACCTGGCAAACACGCTTCTGGGGCTGAAAGTGGGTCTCTGCGGAAAAGAAAAACTTGACAGGTGTGAGGGTAACCTAAATAAACATCCCAAAGTGTGTAGTATTTGTTGCGCATGTTGCGTCTCACCATATTAATATCTGCACACTATACAGTCACCAGGTCGCTTCTCGGGGCCTTCCAGATCGCAACTTCCAGTCACACTTATCCCCCCAGCGGCCCCAAAACGCCATGTTGCTAAAGCCTGCACCGATTATGGTGTTGTCGCGCAACAATCCCACAATCACTCTCCGTTCGCACTATGTCGCTGCCACAGGATACGGCACTAGTTCAATGGCGATATAAAAATCTTGGGAACAATACTTAAATTTGTGGAACAGTGTCTAACAAAAAGAAAGGCTATAGGGCAGATAATTTCGTTTATTTGTTCAAGGTAGTACGGCTTCACCCCTCTAGACTGGTTTAGTAAATGGCCGCTAGATGAACCTAACGACCAGGTGCTATGTACTGCCTGATCAACCCACGTTATTATCGATACTTTGTAATGCTGACTCTCGCATCTTAGGCTATGCCTACAACATATTATTATATTCGATTAAATTAAGATTATTACAGGTTTTAAAATCAGCATTACTGCCATCATAGTACGATTAAATTGTTGAACCTATAGTAATACTTCCGGGTAACTTTGGTGAACTCTCGACACGCACGTGCTCTGAGATTTATGGATTAACGCTCGCCAAGTCAATAGTTGGCGGAATGCAGAGGCGTGGAGTTTTGTTTGTATTTTATTTTATATTTGAGTAAATTAGAATTATTGCAAGGACAAGCAATCGTTTGTGCCGGCCTCCGTGTCAACGCCAAAGATAACATGCATGCTTACCGAGTCACAGTCGTGTTTGACAAGTATACAAGAAAAAAAATGCGGAAAACGTGAAAATTACAGTAGCATAATTTGTCTTACGACTTCATGGCAAAGTAAAGTAAGTAAGCATCTTGGATCATGGCTGGAATTTCTGCTCGCTGTGTCTAAGGATATGTTCCATTCCAATCGTCTGTGTCAAAAATGTGAAGGACGTACAGTTGATTCGAATTAAAATTGCCAGGAAAGAACAAGGCGCAGGATCGGATTGGCATAAGAATGAAACGTTGCACTGTGCATTCTCGCAAATGATTTACCGCTAAGTACTGTGAAAAATCTTGAATGCATAAATCCTATGATTACACCACGCCTCACTTTCTCCCCGAACGCTTAATTACATGGATACAAATGTAACGCAATTAGCGTCACTTCCCAGCGAGCTATTGTGCATCCGCACTGTTTGACCAATAAGATCTGCGTGCATCATCGTACGCTGGGTAGCTTGCCCATCCGAAGAACGGGATACCCCGACGAGAGTAGATCAGAAACATATAATACAGCGATCTAGGGGGATCCTGTGGAATAAGCTGGGAAAAGTTGCCAGATTAAGAGAAAAGTTAAAGAGTTTGGTTAATGATACGCAAATTGATGGTGCTCCTTCCTTCAGAAGTCTAGCGGTGATTCCATCTGGGCCATTGGCCTTAGTGATATCTAAGCTCTTACGAATATTTAGTTTTAGTTTAAACACATTGATATTCACTGGATTACCCAATAGTACATAGAATATAACTAATCCAGGGGTTCTCCAGAATATCAAGGACTTTGCTTTGATCAATTTGAATAGAGTCAAGTTTGACAGCGGGTGGGTCCACAGAATTACCGGAACCCTTGAAATATCACGGTTGCTCTGACTTGAGAAAAAGGAATTGAATATTTTGGCTTTTGATAAACTGTCGGTCACATGGCGATTTTCAAGTATTTGAGAAGGAATAGACGCCGATTGGTCTCTACTCATGAACTGTTTGACGGCGCGCCACCAAGCTTTGTTTTATGCTTTGCGTTTTTTAAGGAAGCGCTAACTTTAGTATTGTGAGCTTCGTCACATTTCAGTTGATCTTGGTATTGATTACGAAGATTATTATAAGCACTCGAAGCTTGCGGATCATTATTCTTATCCTTTGCCCTCTTGTGAGCTCGACGAACCTTCCGCTTCTGACAACGAAGCCTAGAATTATACAATGGAAGATAAGAGGGACGAGCTGTTATTTCTTTGTTTTGGAATAGTATGGTTTGCCGCATCAAGGAAAAATTTTGTCCAAATCTTACTGCACAACTCAACATTTCTAGTCTCAAAGCAAACGTCCCAATTGGTTCTATCAAGGAAACCGATAAACTTATCGAAATCCACTCCCCCGTATTCCCATTTTTTTGCTAGTGAAAGAAGGTTCCTTTTTGCGTCGAAAAAGTACATTAGTAGCAGCGACTGAATGATCATAATTAGAGACTGGTGATAAGACACGTGGTTCTTTAATAAAATTTGGCATTTTTGAAATTATTCGATCTAAGCAAGTACAGGTTGTTGCTGTTCTACAAGTAGGCTCGTGAATGTGCAAATTAAGAAAATTTGTGTCGCAGAACTGCCGCAGCTTTGCACCCCACATGATGTTGAAGTCAGATTTTAAATCGCCAGTTAGAGTGATATTTTGAATGTTACTAAGAAGTGGCTAAATCGAAATTCTCTTGTTGTTTGTCCCAAAACGAGACCAGTGAGTTAGCAGGTCTGTAGAGTACTCCTAGTAAAAATTTATTATTGTGAACTCTAATCTCGGTTCACAAAAGTTCGATGTCAAGACGCTCTAGGTCAATGCGACGAGATATTGCAATAGCCTCAGATGCAAGCACAGACACGCCACCCCCTACAATATTAGGGCGATCCTTCCGCACGAAACTATGATAGCCAGGTAAGTTAAAGTCATCATCAGGTGTATTGTTTGAAAGAAATGTTTCAGACAGGATAATACTATCTAAGTCTGGAACAATATAGGGTTTTATGTATCTAAAATTGTCGCTAGTTAGGCTACGAACATTTATGTGACAGAGGGTAATATCACAAAGATCACCAGTGAACCCAGGATTGATATGAATATAACGAGCCAGGAGTAAGAGTAGAGGAAGTATCGTCAATAAGGAGTCGCTGAAACGAATGAAGTGTTCGTGACATAAGAGGAAACAAAAATTAAAAAAAAAAAGTTCTCGCAGCTTACAGTGTATGTAACAACTGCAAGGAAGTGCATACATGACAAGTAAATAAAAAAATATCCAAACAAGTAGAGATGGCCTTTTGATTTGTAGAGGGATAACTGGAATCCGGGACGACTGCAAACAAACAATGATAACACATATTAATGATATACTCAGCAACGGCAAAGACTCTGTAATAGATAAAACGCACAGTATGTTGACACAAAAGTATGTAATAAGCCAAGAGGTGACAAGACTACAATTCAGTGAGCACATGTATAGATATTATAACTTTGAGCCTCTCATACATTACAAGTGAAAACAACGCAAAAGCTGTATCAGCAGGGTTTTTTAACTGCTTTCCCAGTAAAAACAGTACTGTATAATTCACTGACTGAAAAAAAACAAACTAACACAAAGTACATGGGGATTAACCCAACGCTTAAACTTACCAGGACTCAATGAGATGAGTACCCATATTCAATAAGTTTTAGTCGCAGATTAACCAATGCTGTATTTGTTGAGAAAATAGCATGACTTCCTGTTTTACAAAGTACAGTTAGAGTTGACTTGAGTAGAGTGCACTAATTTAGATGTATGTACAAAAATGCTATGGACATTCTTATGAAGAGCACGAAAGAGATACTTAAACCTGAATAAAATTTACAATGAAACCTCATAATAATGACACTCCGATATCCGACATATTCAATATAATGAATCAAATTTTAATGGGAAAAGGTTTATTTTCTTTGATATTGGACTCATTTATCTGACATATTCAGTTATCCGACACATATCTAAGGGACAGATGGTGTCATTATAACGAGTTTCCACTGTACATGCATCACATAATAGCATATAAGTACAATATTCTGCAAATACAGTAATAAGGATATAAAAATCGAGCGTTCCTGAACAGAGACTGAAAGAATACATATGTTTAATACTGATAACTGCAATAGTAACATAGCCCAATGAGCAAATTCCTAACAAAGCTCCTACATGTAAAGATAACACAGAGTACAATACATAGAACACTGATCATGAAACAAAATACATATTACAAGCAGCCAGTAAGGTATTAATTGACGTGGAGAATGGTGTTCACCTGGGTTGGTAAAAATGAGAAAATTAAGTCACCGATATTTGCAGAAGACAAATATGAAAATAAAAATCCCTTCTGTATGTACAGAATTTAGTCTGTCAAGATGTAATAGATATGCACTATACCTCTCAATTTGATTGAGCGTCAAGTTAAGAACAATAACAATGTACGTAAAAGTGCCGAGTGGTTATCGGGTCAGCAGGAAAATTAAAACAGTCCACATTAGAGAAAATCTCATCCTCACCATAGCGCGCATGAAGGGCTAGAAAACTTAGAATTAACGAGAACACCCGCTGTACAGATCATCAGAATTGCAAATCCGAGCCCGCTCCTTAGAGCCAATCCAGACCCGCAAAACAAATAGTCCGCAAAGCAGGAGCCTAAAATAGGCGCACAGCGTGTACATAAAGTTTCCAACGCAATAATTCAATGCCAAACTTGCGTTATCACCTGCAGCGAACAATCCTTAGGACGAATTTATGTTATTAGCAGAACCATAAGAAACGCGCTTACTAAACTAGAAAATTTGCATGCATGATAATAATACTCATCATATCGTGCCCAGCTGGCGATGCAGAATTAGACTTATTTTCAACAGAATTACCTGCCGCTTGAACAATCGTGTCATCAGCAAGGAGATATACCTGACATGTGGTCACATGCTGTGTTAAATCATTACGTACAATAAAAACAAAAGAGGTCCAATTACTGAACCCTGAAGGACACCAATAGTCACATTTTGAGCTGTGGATAGGTCACCATTGCACTTACCTACTTGTTTACGATCAATAAAATGAGATTGAAACCATTTCAATTTATTGTTCAGAACACCGCACCTTTGAACCTGGACAAAATTATCTCGCGATTTATGGTGTCAAATCGTTGTAAATCAAAGAAAACAAATTGCGGTAAGGAGACTATGAGGTTTTTAACCAATCATCAACCACTTGGTGTAAAGGTGTTTGTGTGGAGTGCTTCTTCAAATAAGATGGGTCAGGTGTAATGAACGAATGTGATAAAATGGCCGAGAGTCCGATCAAGTGGAATGGTTGGTGCACATAGAGACAGAATATAAAAACATGCGAGAGAAGCAGCTAAGTTTTGTGACCCTAAACGTAGTAAGTTTACATGCCTGGACTTGTATAATTGGCTGCTGTAGCATACCCTTTGAAACAAAGAATGGGTAAGACTTACTTGCCGACTCTCTCCTGCGGTCAACATTTTGGACAGACCGACAGACGCACCAGTAATCAGGATACATCTATGTTAGTTTATTAGTGACGGAATAACCATAAAATTTTAAATATGAGCGGAGGGTCCACTTGCGATTCAAAACAACCAACAACATGCACGCCGGTTTAACTCTTTTTGCGTTAAAGTTTGTCATCATCTGAAATACTACTGATTCCAAATTCTAATTCCTTTGCGTGAAAAGCAACTTTCACAGAAGTTGGCCCACAAACAAGGCTGAACGAATATAAAAGAATGACCAAGTTCAGCGCTCGGAGCCCCGGTGCACTGTGGGATAATTCCGCTCAAAGCACCCCCCCCCCCCCCCAAAGCGAAGTCTTTACTATAGTACAGACATTCATGCTGATTTTTCTTTGATTCCTCCCCTCCTTTCCGAGATCTGGATGCGCTGCTGTGCGCCGAATTTTGTTGCTGGGTAACGCAGCTGTAAATCAGTTATGCATGCTGTTCACCAAAAAAAAAATAAATAAATGAATAAATAAATAAATAAATAAAAAAAAAAAAAAAAAAAAAAATTAAAAAAAAAAAATAAGACCTGGCCTCGTGATACTTGAGACCACAATATGCATGGGGATATGTACGTACAAATATGTACAGTCACATAGAGAGGAAACTTTCCTGCATCCACCGAACATTGTCCCCAGTTCTGGGTCCGACACCTTTTTAAAAAAGTGTTGGGGCCTTTTACCTCCAAGCAAAATGACAAAACCGAATACACCTTTTCCTATTTGTGGGATATTCACTTCGATCTGCAATAGGAGGAGAAATAGTGTGGGGAGCAGGGCGACCAGCCACTTGAGAAGCCTATTACACAAACGACCATACAAGTCAATCTGTCAAATTGACTTTCTGAAAATGTAGCTTATTGTGTGTTAAGGAAATTAAGCTCTCATCTTGGTAGGATATAGATTATATGAATATCTACATTTATAGTCTCTCTTGTTCTTTAATATGGACGAAAAGGGATTGGTATAATAAATTGAATTGAATTGGTTCTGCAGAATGTGAAACAGGAAGTTCTCAAATTTTGTCCACTACAAATACCTAATGCAAGATTGTATGGCACATTTACCCATTTTTAAGATCAGGCAAATTGCTACATTTTTACAGAGACGAAGAACAAAGTGACAATTAAATTTAAATGGCAAAACATCAAGTCAAGCAGGTGGACTCACAGCCAGGCTTCTTTATTTCAAAACAGTAAATGATGTTACATTATAGGACAAGAAACGAAAGTGAAAGTAGTTAGATTGGACCATAGTATTTCTAGGGCCAAAAACGTTACAGCAATTACCGTGCGTTGATGGTCCTACAAAAACCCAAGGGAAGTACCAGCGCCCCACCCCCACTCCTTGCTTTGATAATCCCGAAAGTTTATGTGTTGATCGTTTTCCGTTTCACCGACACTCCATGCATGTGGGACGTTTAAATTGACAATGCAGCCCTGAATACAAGTTAGAGCAGAATATTTGGATGTGCCAAGTACAAGCTAAACCGTCTTCCGAGTAAACATTAGTGTTACTTTTATTTAGATGCAGATCAATACGTAATTTCACATAATCTTTCATCTATTTAAAGAATAAACGTGATAGCATTATTATTATTATTATTATTATTATTATTATTATTATTATTATTATTATTATTATTATTATTATTATTATTATTATTATTATTATTATTATTATTATCATTATTATATGTGCAACTGGTAATATCTCATCTATATTGAAGGACTAAGGAATTTATCTGTTGCGCAAAAAGATTATCTATACTTACTCTACATGATGATTCTTATCTTCGGTTTTCCCATGTTAAACAAAGTTCCCGTTTTGACCCCTTTTTCAACACCTCATTCCGTTTTTGTGTTCCTCTAATGGCAGCAGTCCGGTATCTTACCTTTAGTCCGGGACTCTCTGTTTAAAAAGTTGGATTTGGTGCGTGTTCATCGCGGTAAGCAAGTTTCCCAAAATTTCACCACGATCAAATGACCGTACGAAAGAAAAGGTCATTCATGCCGGAAATGATGTGCACAAAATTAACTCGGATCTAACATTCTATATCTATTAAACTAACACAACTGAATTAATCTACCAGTTATACTTGATTATATTGCCTCTTTTATTAAATAATACCACATTTTTAAGAAGTTCACAAACTAGCAACGCCAAATAACCAAATAAGGGATAAAACTAATACTTGAAAAGGCATGACGATAATTTCCATTCTTAAATTAAATTAAATTAAATTAAATTAAATTAAATTAAAGTATTCATTAACTTCTTCAGTGCCACATTTTGGACTGAGTCAACAGCTTTCCTCGGTGCGCTATGGGTGTTTATTAACTAAAAGAGTTAATAAATTCCTTGTTTTTCAGAGATACTTGCTGTGGTTAATTTGAAAAAGGCACATAAAACCAATACGCGCGCCACATTGCCGATGCATACTTTATTGTGTCATTTCTAAGCAACCGACCTCCTGACGTAGAATCAACTGACATATACTTGTGCTGTACTCCGTCCATACATGGACATATAAACGCTTATATGTCCATGTTCCATATTAATTTATTTGGTAAAAATTGCACCAACAGACACTTGCACAGTTTTCTGTGTCAGTCAATTCTACATGAGATAAACGAACATGTGGACATTGGCTTCAAATTTGAGATTTGGGGTAAAGTCAGTGTGTGCGCGGTAGCAAGAAGTTAGCGATTTTAATTGGAAGTTTTCGTATTTCTTTGGCGCACAAAAACCCGTCCCATAAAGGAAACCAACTTAAAATGTAGCCGTATTGAAAACCGTGAACATACCCTTCCTGTCGTTATCTTAGTCCATTCAATTGTCTCGTAAACCAGCGTCCACAGGTTATCGTAGTGCTGTACACTTTCATAATATGCATCTTCATCGTCCAACTAGGGATACAAGAAGCAACTTCTGAGAAGAAATGTGCACACATCTCTGTGTAACTGTACAGAAGAACGCTACTTGAACTGTCATGACGGGTACAGGTCTGGGCCCAGTAACCTCTACGTCCGGTTCAAATGTTGCAGTAGTTTTGGCCCCGTTGTAAATGCATCTGACGTTGAAAGGGTACAGCAGGACAAATACTTTTGTACATAGGATTTTAAAAAATATGCATTTTAGTTGTGAGCTTCAGGAAAGCATTGGTTGGTATTAAGAAAAATAAATTTTAAAAATCCAATGACTATATTTGTCAATTTTACCATAATATTGAACTCGAACCTGCAATCATGGAGATATGTGTCAATAAATGCATAGTTGTCAAAAAAAAAAAAAAATGTTGCCTTGGCTTTTCTCTCTTTAGTTGGGTTATCAACGAAAAGATCTTTAAAGAGAATGCAAGGGAATAACAATGTTGCATGCTAAAGAAATGGGGAATAGATCAGCAATTGTAGCATTTTTAAGACGTTAATAAATTGAGGCAGGCTTACTGATCCAAGACCGACAAGCTGCTTCAAGTAGTGTGTCAGAAGAAGGAACGCAGTTTGGATCAGAAAATAAGTTGTTGTCGTTCATGTATTTTGACCAATGTATGGCATTTTTCTACTAGTCGCACCAATGTACGGATATTGTTTACCAAAGGAAAAGAAGCATTCGATAAAAGCGTGTGAGCATTCGTGCCCGACAAAACTGTGCTTTGAAACTTGTACAAGTCAGGTCATGACTTTTTCAATGATTATACTAATGGAAGCTTTATGTTCTACATTGTATTTATGTAATATGTATAATGCACTTGTCCTTACGCTTTCGAGAGTTTTGTCCCAATCAGTGGTTTATCTCTAGTTTTGGTGTGGAGGACACAGATCATGAATTATTAATTATACGCACTTAATTTTTAACGTACACATATTATCTGTTTTAATGGAGATGACGAATTACTTGTACATATATATTGGACACATCATGGGATTTACCCCGGTCCATCGGTGCCCCCGCTGTAAAGGGGAAGTTTTCCCGATAATAAATATAATAATATAAATATAACGGACTTGCGCATGAAACTAACCGTGAAAGAACACTTTCGAGTGATCAATTTATGCAATAAATACACGTTTTCTTGCGAGCAATGTAGGCTATATTTCCTCCCATTATTGAGAGAAAGTGTCCAGAAAGCGTATTTGAATTGTAGTGTTCTGTAGGATTACCTCAATATCAATGTCTCTATTATAAAAAGGTCCAAAGTGATGAAGCCTAATGTCCAATTGGCAGGCAATCTTCTCAGGGTAATAAAATGTGCTGCAGCAGCTGACACGGTCCTGAACTTGTATGCTTAAAAGTGTATGATGGCTCATTCGTGCTAACTTTACTTTTATTTTCGTCTCGTAGTTACAAGACGGCTTGCTACAATTACGAGCCATAATCTCGTAATTACCGCACACAAGTTACAGCCAGGTGGTCCCGAATGTGCCATTGTAGAAGTGGTTTAAGACCAGAGGTATGTCAAAATTAAAGATCCCAACGAACAGGCTCCCGTATTCTAAATGTGTAGAATGTTTCTGTTAGAGTAAAGAACAGTAAAAGATCAACAACCTACGTTTTTGTCTGTCAGCGCACTGGCTTCTTCACATAAGTGTTCAAATTGTGTATCTGACACGTGTCTAATAATGCAAAAGAGGGCGATACAACGGTCTAAATTGCAACAGCCGGCACATATGTCTGATAGTTTGTGTCGCCATTAATAGAAACAAAACTCACGTAATGGAAAACTACGGAGATAACCTTCACTTTCAGAGTTCCACAAATTGCGAGGGCTGAAACTAGGACACATAATGAGGCCGATATAATGCAAAGGAGTCATGTAATACAATAGTCCCTCCTTCGAAGGACCACTCCTTTGGGATACCACCTCCTCTGAGAGACCACAGTTGTCAGGTCTTTCTGCAGTACTTTTCATGTTATTTATACCTCCTTTGAGGGACCACCTGCTTTATGTGACCGCCTTTTGGGTGGCACTGGGAGCGGTCTCTCAAAGGAGGGACTACCGTAGTCTTAATTAGCATACCTGACATAAATGCCTGATATATTTATGTCGCTCTCTATAGAAACAAAGCTAATATATTGTAGAATTGCAGCGACGAACCTAATTTTTCAAGTTCCACGAATTGGCAGATTTCGGCAAAAGCGGATATAAAGTACGGCAGATAACTATACATGAAAAATGTAGATCTTCTAATGATTAGCCTGTATGTAGGATATCCGACGTACTTCACTGCAGCTGATGTAAGTTCCAGTTAGCTCACCCGCTTCCTGTTCCAATTCACAGACTTGTGGAAACACGAAGATTTAAATTATTTTTATCTTTAATATTAAACATATTGGAGTAAACCGTCGTAATTATCAATATTTCATACCAAATCATCGAATCTTGGGCAATGCCATGCCAAAGTGGCGGTGGCGCCCGACATTGAACTTCTGAGCTGACTGGTTGAGGAAGTAGAGGTTGGCCGAGTCGCTAAATGAGTTGTACAGTCTACGGGATGAATCATTCGAAATGCCTCTAAAGTGTATTCATGGACCATACGTTGTCAATTGGTAAAAAAAAAAAAAAAAAAAAAAATGAAAACAGAACCATCAGAAATATACTGTATAAGCCGTTTTTCGTCTGAGCTTAGGTATGGTTTGCCATCCTCCTATTCGTAACCCGGAGCTTGCCTGCAATGAAACAAATCAAACGCATGATATAATAGCATGCCAATTCAATCCTCAGTAATCCATAACTCAGTGAATTCATGTGACTGATTAATGGTTATACTTATTTGCAACACCACAAAATTGCACTCAAGTTTAATATCTCACAAAGTCAAATGTTTTGCAACACGTCTATAAAATCAATGCGCAAAATCCGTTAGCCAAGTTCTATTACAAAAACCGGAGCAACAGTGCCATAACTTCCGTGTTGCTCTGAAAAAAACAAACAAACAAAAAAACACACAAAAAACACACACAAAATTAAAAGAACAAAAAAAACAAAAAAAAAAAAAAAAAAAAAAAAAAAAAAAAAAAAAAAAACAAACAGACAAAAATAAAACCAAAAAAAAACAAAACAAAACAAAACAAAACAAAACAAAACAAAAACAAAAACACCCCCCCCCCCCACAACTCTAGGCTTCGACAACCAAATGAATTTATAAACGGATCATCGGCGTATATTATATGAAACGGTCAAGTGTGTTTAGCCGCCTTAAAATCCCGGACATGTTTTCTATGTGGTATGGCTGCTTCCTTTTTTCCTTGTATTTGGTAACAGAAAACCGCTTGAAGTTGATAAATGTGTGAAGGAAGGAGAAATATCATCAAATACATACATACCTACAAAACTGTATAACAAATTCTTGCCTATAATGGCAAGACTTAGATAATTTATATGAACAAGTATATGAACAAGTATGCGTAAAAATAGCACAATCCAAATTTAAACTTACTCGGAGAAAAGATTCGGTAAATGTTCATGTGCCGTCTCAGAGAGGGAAACCAAAGGTGTCACAAATGTCACTTTTGCCAACGAACAAAATTGAAACAATTTGAATACAGGCATGACAGCATTCTGCAGAGTCGTAGATAAACAAGGCTGTTTACGTTTGAGTAATATCGCCAAATTGCCAACGAAGGGGGTGGGGGTGGGGGGCTGTGGACAAGTAAAACGAAGATAGTGTTATTGATCACCTCAGAAGATGCTTTCTTTCTTTCTTTCTTTCTTTCTTTCTTTCTTTCTTTCTTTCTTTCTTTCTTTCTTTCTTTCTTTCTTTCTTTCTTTCTTTCTTTCTTTTTTTCTTTCTTTCCTTCTCTTTCTTTCTTTCTTTCTTTCTCTTTCTTTCTTTCTTTCTTTTTTTCTTTCTTTCTTTCTTTCCTTCTCTTTCTTTCCTTCTCTTTCTTTCTTTCTTTCTTTCTCCATCTCTTTAGGTACACTTTAGTTATTCCACCCGTCCATTTTTTCGTGTTTCTTTGTTTTTGCACTTCAGATTCGATGTCACACGTCAACAATTATGGACCAGCTCAACATATATTGACTCTACTATCAATGAAACGTGAAGACAAGGCATCACCGACCATTAGAAGATGGTTCTATTGTAAACGTCTCTTGGACACAGTCTTTACATAGACAGTGGATTCAAAGGCCCAACTTGTATAGCAAAATGATTATGTGAGCAGCAAACCAATGGATCAAGCAGAAGGAGAGGAGATAAAGCCCAACGTGGCTTTGTATGAGGGAAGTGACCATCTCTTATCCCTGTATTTTCCAGTGTGCCAACTTACATCTTTGCCGGACACATTCTTGGACACTATCGATCCTTGTCAAATTGCAGAACTTAACGTATCTTATAGCGGTGTCCAAAATTTACCTGCGCAAATTTTTCTCTGTGAAAATTTGATTTCGCTTATTTTGGACTCAAATCCTTTGCTGACCTACATTCCGTACGACATCGGTCAGCTTGCACAGATGCAGACGCTGAGCGCTCGAGGGTGCAATGTCAAAAAAATTTCCGAAAAAATAGCTTTGTGCAAACAACTAAAGAAGCTGGACTTGTTTTCCAACAAAGAACTGAAATCACTGCCACTTGGTGTTTTTAAGTGCCAGCAAATCGAGTGGTTGGATGTGTCAATGTGCGCACTAGGAAGCATTCCAGGTGAAATAAAACGTTTACAATCTTTGCGCGAACTTCGTGCCAACAATCTGGGCCTTACCCAGTTCCCAGTGGAAGTTACGGAATGCCGCAAACTGCAACGCCTGGAGTTGCGCAAAAATAAAATAACTTCCATCCCTGCAGAACTATACAAACTTGAAGAACTTTTATATCTAAATCTCAATAACAACCAAATAGAGAATATGGCGTTTGGTCTTGCAAAATTAACCAAGATAACGTACATACACCTGACTAGGAACAAGTTGTGCAGTATTCCCATTGATATCATTGGTTGTAGACAGCTGCAATGGCTTGATGTCCGAAATAACCAGCTTCAAATCCCCTCGTCAATTGTCAACAGCGTCCATAGTGCCCAGACCATATTGGTATACTTGCGCGATCTGGATCAGTCAGGTGCGTTTGACATACGGAGGAATGTGATGATCATCGGCGATACGGGAGCCGGCAAAAGCAGCCTCGTGAAGTCTTTCCTTCAAGGCAGTGCTCGCCCGACGGCTGAAGCTGAAAGAACACACGTTCTTGTTAAGCACACTTTACGCACAACAAGAAACCAGCAGATTGTTAAGAACGCCGCGATAGGTACCGAAGATCCGACCATGAAACATTTCACTCCGCAGGTACCTTCTGATTCTGAGGAAAAAAACATGGAAATCAAAATATATGATTACGGTGGTCATCCGTGTTACGAAGCCACCACAAAGGTTTATCTTAACGAAAACTCAGTTTTCGTCATTGTGTTTGACATGAGCAGGCACAAAGAAGACGACTTTATACAAAGCATTCAAAAATGGGTTGACTTTGTCACCGCTAGGATTTCTGGCGCACACATGATGCTGGTCGGAACCCACAGTGATTGCTTAACAAACGAGGAGATAGAAGAAGTCCTCAGGTCAGTAAGCAGACATATACATGAAGAGGGAGCATTCCTACTGGAAAGCTTAGAGAAGGAGCTTCAGGAGGTACAGACCCGGATTCACTCCGTGGAGTACACACTTGACGAAAAAGATCGCATGAGAAGGAGTGAGAAACATTTGCAATACCTCCTTCAGAACCGACCAAATCTATACAGCGAGGCATTTGCCTTAAGTTCAACAGAATTCACTGGATTTGATATATTCACGTTACATTTATTTGACATGTTACAGGATCCCAACTGCTTCCCAGACTTTAATATTCCAATGTCATGGCAAAAGCTATCAGAAGTCATCGAGCAAGCACAGGGCTCAATGAGCAAACATTGGTTGAAAATTGAAGAAATTCAGAAGCTGGCGAGGAAGACTGGTTTCGATGAAAGGACTATGAACGCAACACTTGACTACCTGCGTGCTTGTGGAGATATTTTGTGGTTCAAGGAAAGTGATCAGCTGAAGACAACAGTATTTCACAAAGTTGAAGACTTAGCAAATATCTTCAAAGCTATTATGTCACATGAGATAGAGAACAAATATACCAAAGGGCATTCGGGTTTCCGTGATCTCGCCCAATCTGAAATTGCTAAAAGGAAAGATGATCTGAAAAGTACAGGGACCTTTTCGAAGGATACGCTTCGACGCATCCTGATATCGAATGGTTATAGTGAAGGCTACCTGCCAATAATAGTTGAACTGCTGGTCAAATTTGATATTGGGTATATGGTGCCAAACACTGCAACTGTCAGTGACATGACATCCGTGGAGGCAGTGCGAATCCCTTGGTACTTAGACACGTCTCGTCCAGTCAACTTGCACTGGCAGGATGTTCCCTCAGCAGAGGAAAAACAATTGGCTGTTAAAGTTTTCTTCCGCAGTTGGTGTCCACCAAGCGTGATTCAGACTATATCTGTTCGGCTGAACAAGTACATGCCGCAGAGACAGGACTGGAAGAACGGATTGTATATGTACAGTAATGTCACTTACAACAAATTGCTGGTCCAGCTGATGGCAGAGGAGAAATTTGACAGCATCCTGGTCTGTTTTCGTTCCAAGAAACGCCAGGAAATAGAGCATCTGAGTCAGTCTGTTCTCTATGAAGTCAAGCAGATTTTAGAGGAATGGCCTGGTTTGGTGTACACGATAATTACTGTCTGCCCGGTCTGTGTCTGGAAGCAATCCTCTGAACCCAGCTTCGCACAGGATGACAAAAATCTTCAGAAAAGATGTCTACATTTGTTGCCGCCTGCTCCAACAAAATACTCAGACACTATACCCCAAGATGCTGCACGCCCAGGTCAGTGATAGAAATAATGCTGTTTCCCTTTGTATTCGTTTGTTCCGTAGATAGCATAAACCCGTGAAAATGACTATACATTTAAACACAGATTTAGTAGGAGGTATGTCTGAAATAGCCAGTTAAATGTATGAATTTTAGAAACGATGAAAAGTTGCACAGGTAAAAACAAGTTGAGTCGCAGTAAGCAAGTAATTAGAACAATTTCTGATTAGCGGATCAACCGAAATCATACACAGAACTCATTTTGTCGTACATTGCGTGTTGAATTAAGTAAAACAATTTTCGTTTCATGTAAATATGTCCAGTTAAAAATCATGTAAAAAGCCAGGGAATGCCCCTCCATGTTAGTGCGGAATTAATAGCGCAAATACATGCGTACCGTTTTAGTGTGTTACATGCATACCATTTTACCGTGTAGGTGAGTTTATCATTAACGGTCTAATTCCAGCTTTACCTTCCATAAAATGTGTATCAGTTGTTAAAGTTGGATTTGGCAATTCTTATAGAGAGAAAGGTGTCATTTTGTTGGCAATGTATGCATTCAAGTTAAAACACGGGGTATAATACTATCATAATAGTTTTATATGACAAGTGCAATCGCTGAAAACCACGTGAAGCTTCATTTTGAAAGTTTCTCAAATCGGATTATGAGCTCACTTTTATTAATTGATGGTCCCTTTTTCGTTTTTTAAAAAAAATCTCCACTCAATCCATGTAGACATAGCTTAACAATCACTCAATCTGGAATGAATAATATGTCCGCTCTTTCTGGTGTAATCAGGACCATATCTGTCCTAGAGTGAAAAGGAAATTTTTGACAGGAACCTTTCGCGCAAAACAGTTCTAATTCCGATCCAGTTAAGCAAAACGGCCACACAGAACCAGATAAAAGAAGGACACGCATACAGTGAAACAGAGTGTATTGGTTAGGAGGTCCCATCAATGTCTGATGTCATATCGTATGTCAGGATTGCGCAATTTTTAGAATAAGAATGAAATTTAAAGCTTTCCAGTGCCTCTTGTAGGTGCAGGAAGTCCTATGAAAAAGGCACTGCGCTCCAGCAGGAAGGAACTGGCGGTTTTGGTGGATCCAGAAAACGGGTTATTGGACGAACTAATCAACTACCAAGTACTCACCACTAATTCTAAAACTGCAATAGAGGTACAGTAACTCGGTAAATCAGTCTACATCAACTAAAATTTCTTTAAGTTGCGCTTTCATCAATTGTGAATGATGAGGGGAGTATCATCATCTGCTAATAATGTTACAACCCTCCTTTATCATTTATAAGTTTAAGGTAGCAAGGGCAAAGCCCTGTGCTTCGGAAAGCACTGTCTTCAACCATTCCTCCTGCCTTGAGTTATTTTAAGACTCATAAAACTATATATATTCTTGTTGGTGTGGATGAGCAGATTAAACATGTATTAAAAGACGAGAGAATTTTTTGTAGAGAAAATTGGCCTTTGGAATGAGAGTCTAATTTGTACAATTTTCACAATTTTTCTTTGGCTTACAAGCTTAAAAAATGCTTTATACAACTTCATGGTAACGCCTAGGTTGGGTATCTTCACTTTTTCTACAAATGCAATAGGAAAACGTAAATCTAGGGGTGCATGCGATTCTTATAAAGGCAGTCCGTTTTTTGTCATTATGAGCCACAAACCCATGCAAATAAAACAACATATGCAAAAACACAGAAAACTAAACATAAATTGCACTTTAAGCTCCAAAATACTTTTTATTTGTGGTAATCGGCTACTTAGTTTTCGAGAAAATGCTGATCAAATTTTGCTGATTTTCTGTGCAAAATTAATTTTTGCCGTGCCGATCCTGGCTTTAAATCACAGCAAGGCAGCAACCAGGAGATTCGTATTTATTAAAATTGATGATTTGTATATACATTTATTTCATAAATTTTCATAGATAGAATCAAGAAAGATCATTTACTTGGAATATTCTTACATTTTTTAGGAAGTGTAATGCATTCTCAGTATGATCAACGTCTTTAGTGTGTTTAGCCGACAGAAATGATATGCATATTGATTCACAACGGATACGAAGATTTGTTCTCAAAGTTTTTTTTTTTTCATAATTTTTTTGGTATTGTTCTTCAGATGAATGCCAACCCCTTCACACAGGTAGAACGTCTTCTTGATTACTTGGACAGCACATCGGAGCAGGACAGACTAAAGTTTCTGACAGCTCTACGAAAAACCAACCAGGGCCAGCTGGCGGATGCCATTAACTGTCATCTGCGGGGCTCAACCAGCAGGTACACCAATGTATAAATAGCCAGAGAAACTGTATTATCGACTAGTTATGTCAGGGTGCGAACCCAGACATTTTTATCCAAGAATTTCATTTTTCTTTCTTTTCTTTCTTCTTTACGACCAAATATGCCCGGAGTTTTTCTAGGACACTATTAGTGTCAAAACACCAATCTCGCCATGGTGACTGACCTAGCAGTGAAATCGTGCATATCGTTTACACAAAATTTAAATCTTGAACAGCTTCGAAACTATTATAATTTTGAGGGCACCCAGACAGATTTGCTGTGAAGCAAATCTTCTTCTCTAGTTTTAGTTTGTTATTGATCATCAAGATTTTAACCTTGTTGCTCTAAATTGTTGCCTTGCGTATATACTGGAAGAATAGAACCGTTGAAAGCTAATTTGGACATTAAGTCAACAGTGCCCATTAGAAGTTTAACACTCGGGGGAAGCCGGAGAAAGCTGTTGACCTGGACCTTTGTTTTGCCCTTGAATCCACAGGAATACTCATTTTTCTGGTCGAATGTGTACAATAAGCATAACCATACAAAAAAAAAAAAAAAAAAAAACGTTAGAAGTCAGAGATCCAGAGTAACACCACATACTGAAAAAGTTTGATTGATATTTCTAAAAGGCACGTTCACACCGAATTCGATCATAATCCGAGAGACTGTTTTGAAAAAATCACGAAAATCACCTGTTGTATGAATTAAGGTTTAAACGTACCCACAAGTGTTCCTATGCTGTGGCAAAGCAGTTGGCTTATGGCTTTGGTGACTTTCAAGCTTCCGCAATAAAACACATTAACTTGTAAACTCACACCTCAGTAGAGCGTGACCAAGAAGATGTAAATTGTAGCCGCACAGACGGATGACGTGTGTGTGTGTGTATGTGTGTGTGTGTGTGTGTGTGTATATACATATTTATAAACATTTTCTCCCTGCACAGGGCTATAACCATTGCCACAAACGGAAGGGGCACAAATGTTTTTTCCTTTTCTTTTTGCAGATGCTGATTTGTTTATTGGAGACAAGATCAGTATACGTTGGTGGGAGATCCGTGGTGCATTCTTGAGACTGACACAGAAGGATGTTTGCCAAAGTTATATGGAATGCAAAAATTAGGAATCTTAGGTCATGGATATTGTGCAAAGTTGACAATATCGAGTAAGAGCACATCGATGATAATGTTACAAACCCTTAGTTGGCCAACATACAATTCAAAATGGCAATTTAAGATCTGGTATTATTTCAAACATTTATTTACGTCTATGAATATCAGCATACCAGTACATGTTTGTAAAGATCTAGTCAGCAGTTTTATTAGAATTTATTTGTCAAATAGTGGAAAGTTTCTCCATCGTAATTTCTAGGTGTGTGTCCTAATAGTTGCACTACACGGAGACACACCTTAAAATGACGGTTTAAAAACTCTCGAAAATTGGGTAGAGGCCCATTTATAAATAAAGGTGTGATATAGGCGTTGCTTTGTTCCTTTCAGCTTTAAGTTCTTAAGCAATTGTGACCTTTTTGTATGTTGGCATTTGTATGCCTCATCATTTCTGCTGTGTGGTGAAGGGAACTCGGCGATTGATTTAGCAGGTAAGGCACTCATATGCTGTGTTTTTTTTACAAGTTTTTTATTCACAGAATTTAATTTCAATTTTAAATTTCAAAGTGAAGGTCAATGTTAATTGTGCATGTATTCAGCTTGTCCTTGGAAGATTACGGCATAGGTCGCATATTCCTTTGCCTGGATATTGTAAATTTCAGCAGGGAAACTTCAGGAATTCGTGACATTTTGAAGCCTCTTACAGCGATAATTATGATGTTCGAACAATTTTGTTTTGTTTCGAATATTGTTGCGAATATAGATTGAGGGTCATCAGGAAGTCACTAAGATTTTAAAAGTCCCATTCAACCATTTGAAAACAGTAAGATGTTACTCGCTTTGATCAGTTATGCTTGAAGTACTACAGCACAGGTGCTGAAGGTTGTTTGTTCGAGACCCGGCCGTTCCGTGGTCACAAAACATAGAATCTGGCTATATTAGGTCATAAGCAGGCTTTTACCTGCAACTCAACGGAATTTATCACATTTTTTTTCTAGCTTAAATACATGTTTTCAGTTTTAAATGTTGTATTCGCGCATGTTACTGATTATATTCAGCGTAGCGATTGGGCGAAAAGTCCGGAATTATTTGGAAACCCAAAATTGAAATGTTCATTTTAAAATGTTTCTGATATCATTTTCCCCAAGTAAGGTTCATTTTTTATTCATTGTTTATATCAAACTCTTAATCAAACACAATGCTCTTGTATACATTTAAGCAAAGTTCTGAGTGTAGCGTCCTTTTCAGATATTCAAAGAACGACTTTGATTGCTTTTGTAAAATACAAAAAAAAAAAACGTTGATGGGAGCAATGTGAGCCATTCACAAGTTATGTGTGTGTGTGTTTTTTAAAATATATAATCTCCTATTGTTTTTGACGCCGGATAGGATACAGTGCATTGACACTAAACTCTAATATAAAGTGCTAACATGTTACATTATGTTTTGAAAAAAAGCTGGAAATACAGTTCTATTTAGTTTTATGTGACATATTGTTATCTTTTCATGTGTGTGTGTGTTTGTGTGTGTGTGTGTGTGTGTGTGTGTGTGTGTGTGTGTGTGTGTGAGGTGTGTGTGTGCGTGTTCTTGATTCAGAATGGAAGTCTTTGGGGTTCTTTTTGTTTTTGTTTTCTTGACTTGTCAATAAATTGAGCGTAAGCCATGTAGATTGGTTCATAGATAGATCGATCAGTTGTTATGTATGCGTTTCTGCCACATCTCTCCACAAGAAGCCACATTCACTTCGAAAATAGTTATTTAGATCCGTCTACTTTTTTCGCGTTTATACCAAGGGAAAACAAAATTGATAAGACATCGACATTGAGAAGTGGTTGTCCAAAACATTAGAAAGTGTAAATGACTTGACATCTAAAAGATAAGCATACATTTTAAAAATGGTTCCCCATTTCAAGACATACAACTTTGCAAATTACACCATATTTGGACATAACTAAATTCGAATGTGATCGAAAAAAATGTAGAAAACCCTATGAAGCATAAATAAATTGCCTTAAGACCTACAATTATGCTAATAGGATATATTCATATCTAAATGTGGTCCTACTCTAACACCTATTAAGCAAAAGAGGGAGCCACCTGCATCAGGGCAGATCCATGTATTTAGCATGGTCAAAAGTACTTTCTCAACAAAATGAACAACACAAACACACAATAATCTTAAGAAAATGTATCAACATATATTTGAAACATAAAGGATGCCTAAATTGATTAGAAATTGGCCCTCTTTTGGTTAGAAAGGTGTTATTTATGGATGTTTATGTAGTATATAATATAAAATCTGCCCAAACCTGGTGGAAGCATCAGTCTGTTGCCCCGGCAACACAGGAAGTGGGCAGGATCGCAGATTAATATGAATGTCTCCTATTGCATCGTTATCACCGGGGAACGTAGTTCATGAAGTACAATTGACAAACAAAGTTCTTTGGAACTGACTTTGACCACTAGAGGCAGATCTTTCTCGTGTAAAGACGTAGACGAACATTTTTGTATTACGTCATCACTAGAACAGTAGTTCTTGAGTTCCAATGTGAAAAATATCATTCAGAAGTCACATGTAAAAGAGAGAAAAAAAGTTCCCTTTGTTCTTCCAGGCTCAGTGGAGATTTATTACTAAGACAAGAATTGCCAAACAATGACCGAGAAAGCTCCAAATGGCATTGATCTTTGGAGATTACATTTGAATTAAAGGTATATTTCTGTTATTTAGATCCAAAGCTCTTTACACTATAGACTCACGACAAACAATTTTCCAGTTCAGATCAGAAGTGTATTGCTTGAAACCTACTGGGTGTCGCTGGTGACAAGGAAAAAAAGACGTGGCACTGGATACTGTCATATTACGCATGCGTGTCTGTGCCGGATTAGCTTTTTGTTACATTGCTGCCTCCTTTATTTTGAAATATATGGATATTCGTCCACCAAATACACACACACACACACACACACACACACACACACACACACACACACACACACACACACACACACACACACACACACACACATATATATATATATATATATATATATATATATATATATATATATATCTGTAACAAATAACTGCAAGCTTTTTCTGTTATATTTCGCTATCGGTTTCAGAAATTTTTATTCCCTTTTCAAGCTTCATTCTCAAACAAAATACTGGCGCTCATGCTTTGGTAATGGTCACGTGACGTTATAATTCTATGAGGTCATAATATAAATCATTAGCATAACGTTCGTGGTGCAACGTTGTAAAGTCCCGCTCTCGATAATTAAGCCTACATGAACATTTCTGCTTCATCATAATTTCGTGACGTCATGGTATAATTAGTAAATTATAAATTAATGTGGCTTTCGTTAATGTCAAGAGTTATTGCGCCATGATATATATATACCGTGGATGTGAATTGAATAGTCCAGCATTTTTACCACCTGGAGGTAAGAAGGTATTATTGAACGCTTGATTTACTTGATGTCGATCAATATTTTAATATCTAAGTTTTGTGTCTTAACCCTCCAAATGTACATGTAAAAAGACTGTAAATAGCAAGCGCTATAGCAGCTGTAGCATAACCGTACATATGTATGTGTATATATGTGAAATGAAATAAACTGAACCTTTATTGACTTCGCCACAGTACATTAGTAAACAATCTGTCAAATACAAGACATAGACACCATAAATGCACACACTATGCACTTACAATACAGTATAACACCATGCTACAAAAGCAAAGAACAAAAGGGGAGGGGGATTTCAAACAGAAGGGATGCACAATAGCAAATGTAGCGTATAAAGTGTTGTGTATGGGAGTCTATTATGTTTTTAATCATATATTACAATGCAATGCGTGATGAAAGTTTTTAAGACTTTAATCCATTTTGGATCTTTTAAGTTCATAGTAAAACCATGACTGCTGAATTTCTGTCGGCACATTTGGC
>OZ026618.1:43892467-43914467 GCA_964020975.1 Hermodice carunculata | reverse complement strand
GTTTGGGTTCGTACATACATAAGTCAACACTCGAATTGCCATGGAAGCAATATCAAATCATATTGGCAGTATGAAAATTAGAAATTGTTCCTTTACTCAAATTCGTCGTCTCTCTCAGAAAAGGATTGCAAGATATTATAATGTTACCAAAGACGCTTTTTGTAGATCAAATGATATATTTTATGAAAGTTGTTATTATAGCAGGCGTGTTGAACGCAGTTTAATTACACAGAATCTTTCCAGTAACATAAACCATGCATTGCACACTGCACAGAAAGGTGTATAAATTTTAGAAATTAGTAAAAAAATATGTCTGACTTCCAGTATGCAAGATATGTTCGGCATCAGATATTGTCAAGTTTAATATAAATAGCTAGAAACCACCCGAAATACTCCACTTAAATTTAAGCCTTCCAGCATTAATGAGCGCGACTGGACAGTTGTAAGGGGTTCAGTGGTTGTGCATGTTCACATTTGATGACAGAATGATGATGTCCCTTGATTTGCCCTACAACAGTAAATGTTTACATGATTACATGTATGAGAAACAAGCAATATAGCAGCGTCGGCACGGTTGGCTTTGCTAAAGAGGAATGTTCAGATTTTCCACGGGAATTATTATGAGCATTTGACTAAGCAGCATTTTTAAACAAACCAAATTCGATCCAACGACTATGTGATGTTCTCTAAATGTAGCTATGGACGCAAATGACATATCGTTATTTCTTTAAATACAAATTTCATTGCTTCCAAAACTGCACGATATTCTGTTTTCACAGTCGAATTATTTGTGGTCATGATGTGTGCTTGCAGTTTTACATGATGGTTTAAGTCCCCTGTTAACAGTAGATTAGATTAGATTAGATTAGATTAGATTAGATTAGATTAGATTAGATTAGATAGTACCGACTTTTGACCCAGGGTTTTCAGGGTAAACCCAGGGTGGAGTTGCAGACTTTGATGTGCTGCCTGCTGTGTTGATATGAAGCAATTTAGACAAAATGTCGCAAAACCACAAAGTCTGTGTAATATCATCAATATCATCATTTAGAGTGATTAGAATGCAGAAAGCTAGTGTCAGCTCGCTACTCTTCAAACGATTCATCTAAAAGGGTCAGCTGCCGTCGAAAGTCATGTACCTATTGAAGCAGGCAGTGGAAAAATGGACTGATGGAAAAGCATAACTAAGAAAAAATCTAGTTCCTATCAAAGCAAAACTATCAACAGTTGATACACTACTTATGCAATAAGTCTTCCATCTATGGGACACCGTGGACAAGGCAGGAGTAGAACCTTGCCAAGAACACAGAATTTCTTTCAACAGGGCCAGTCATACAGTCATATAGACAATCACATGCCCTCTTCATTTTGGTTAAAAATACAGGGACATTTTCCCAACTGACTATGACCAAACTGCGTTAAATCATTTTGACATTGCATTATACATACATGTATTATGAACAACCCTTCAAGAGAAATAAATGGACATAGTTAGGATAATATATTAACATCCAAGACGATAAGTGTTTCCCGACGTCAACCGGGAGTTAATAGTAAAAATGAATGTGACAGAATTTGCACTTGCCCCCCCCCAAAAAAAAGCAATTATACCACATGACTCATGAGACCATGAAGAAAGGAAAAAGGTTGTATAAATATACAGATCCTATTGTTTAACATAATGAAAACGTTTCACTGTTAAGCACGATTATCTGAGCAAGGCCAGTTTTGA
Organism: Hermodice carunculata; assembly: GCA_964020975.1. Classification (NCBI taxonomy): domain Eukaryota; kingdom Metazoa; phylum Annelida; class Polychaeta; order Eunicida; family Amphinomidae; genus Hermodice; species Hermodice carunculata. The sequence goes on along the minus strand of OZ026618.1, from coordinate 43,912,735 downwards.
AAAATCAGAGGAATAAACCTAATAGATCTTTGGTGCGCCAACTGCTTAATGAGGTCCACTTGAATTTTGCCAAAGATCTGAAGAGCACTCAAAAGTCCGCTCAAGGAAAAGAAGACATTTAAACACATTTGCATCTATATATGTATGTATGTATGTATGTATGTATGTATGTATTTATCTATCTATATGTCTCTGTCTGTCTGTCTGTCTGTCTGTCTGTCAGTCGGTCGGTCTATCTATCTATCTATCTATCTATCTATCTATCTATCTATCTATCTATCTATCTATCCAGCCATCCATCCATCCATCTATAAATCTGTCTGTCTGTCTGTCTGCCTGTCTGTCTGTCTATCTATCTATCTATCTATCTATCTATCTATCTATCTATCTATCTATCTATCTGTCTGTCTGTATATATATCTATCTATGTATCTATCTATCCGTCTATCTATTAGAGCCTGACCGAACCCGAACAACCGAACCCGAGATTACCGGGTTTCAGGATTAAAACCCGGCTCGGGTTCGGCTTTTACAGTCACTCAACGTTCGGGCTCGGTTATCATTGTCAATGTTAGCAATAAAGTTATATAAAACGGTCACTGAGGTTACTTTCGTATTTGTATACACTTTAAACAATGCAACAAACGCTACTTTCAATTAAGTGTGTCACATGGGTTGCATTAATCGCCTGGATTACAATAACAATAGTAATGCCCCAGTGCAAAAGGGTAACAGCAATGAACCCCTGTTTAAATAAAGCTTTAAATGAACATTCTAAGATGTTTAAGTTTATTTATGGCATGTTTGAATTGCATATACCGAATCCGAATGGTGCCTGGTTCGGGATCGGTAATGTGTACCGAGTACCCGGTTCGGTTTCAAAATGTATGTTCGGTCTATCTATCTATCTATCTATCTATCTATCTATCTATCTATCTATCTATCTATCTATCTATCTATCTATCTATCTATCTATCTATCTATCTATCTATCTATCTATCTATCTATCTATCTATCTATCTATCTATCTATCTATCTATCTATCTATCTATCTATCTATCTATCTATCTATCTATCTATCTATCTATCTATCTATCTATCTATCTATCTATCTATCTATCTATCTATCTATCTATCTATATGTCTGTCTGTCTATCTATCTATCTATCTATCTATCTATCTATCTATCTATCTGTCTGTCTGTTTTTTGCCTGTCTGTCTATCTATCTATCTATCTATCTATCTATCTATCTATATGTCTGTCTGTCTGTCTATCTATCTATCTATCTGTCTGTCTGTTTTTTGCCTGTCTGTCTATCTATCTATCTATCTATTTATCTATCCATATAATGAAACAACAATTCGAATAAAAAGTGCACAGCCAAAAACCGACGGCCAGAGGGTGCCATATCTTGTGTAACAATACCACTGCCGTCCGCTGCAAAATACCAGACTGTAAAATCAGAAATAAATCTAAACTCTCAAACCTGAAAACCCTAACACACGACACGGTTGATAGGGACTTCTCCTTAAGAAAACAACAGCATCCAGACACGTTCTTCAACCAATCAGTGAATGGGAGAGAATGTGTGGACATCAGATCACATCACCTCTGTATACAAAGAAGTTCCAAGGACTCAGCGGTCAATAACCACTTGCCTGCCTGAAATGAAGTCACGGTTTACAGTCTAGTCTTCCCTTAGAAATGAGACACTCAGCCATGTATGTTGGGAACTAATTTCTTTGCCGACAAACGACGTGGTTTAACATTTGACGAATCACGCACAAAACGGCAAATCTCACGTTTCAGATCACAATGAACCTTGTTGAATGATCACTTTTTTTAGACATAATCTCCATGACTGGGGTAAATGTGCCAGGGGTCGTCCAGGAAATGAAACCGCATTAACTTTCTTTCTTCTTTTCTTGTCTCTGTATGCGATCTAAAATCGAATGTTATTCGAGGGAAATAGATTGGGATGTATTGCGCAAATCCTCAGGGTCACGGACTTCATACATGTACGCCTTTCTTGGACAACAGCCATATCACAGAGCAGCAAATATTTAAATCTAAATAGACAATTTGCCACAATATCCCTGGATGCGGGATCACATTCCAGGTACCCTTGGCACACATTGACCTTTTATTTGCAGATATCTACAGTGACCATGATCGGGCTGACTCCCAAGCATCTCCTTCTTAGTTGAGCAATTTTATTTTATCATTATAAAACATGTATAATAAAGGGTTGTTTTTGTTGTGTAAGGTTGGACGAGAAAATAAAAATTTGAGTACCTTGATCCATTATCCATCTGTAGGAACCATCCAAAAGGGGAGATCGGTATTTTCCTATTGCCTGGATGTTGAAAACGGTTACTTAAACTCTTTATTTTCCGATTTATAATTAAGGTTGTACATCAAACCATACAGAACAACCCAAATTTTTCAAGTTTTAAACGCAGTGATAAACGGGATATTTTATTTTTCCCTTTCCCCATGGATTCTTTTAAAGTTCAATAGCAGCCATAAAGTAGGATGTGTCCAGGCCACATGGCCAATTATTGAAAAAGGACCCATCCAAATTTAGTAAATTTTATAACAGGCTATTTTATAAGGAATGGTACAACATAAAATTTCGGACTACGGAATACGAAACGACTACTAGGAAGAGGTTCTGGACGAAAAACACAAATATAATTCACAAGAGTTCCCAGTCCAGTTGGCGGGAGGGGGGGGGGGGATTCCAATGTATATAAAAAACTTGCTTATTTTCAATTTCATTTCAAGAGGTACTGGCTGAACAATGTTTAGACCTCATTTCCAGTAGACCAGTCTGCTCGCTTATCTTCTTCCGCGATTGGTTTCTCATCATGAACTCAATACAAACTCCGTAATACCCGGATGTTGACCCATCGATTTGTTATGACCCACCTGGTGAGAGTTTAACTGTTTCAATGACAACTGGGACTAAAGTCGATCTAGCTTAGATGAACTGCTCTCAATTACAAACAGGGTGCTAGATTCATATTTCTTGTAAAGCGACCATTCATTCAAGCACCACATGCCTGTAGTGTTAGAGAATTTAATAGTCCGAGTCAACAGCCGTCCCCGGCACGCCTAATGTTCCCAAAGTACCCCGACGAAGCAGCTGACTCAGTCTAACACGGGGTACTGAAAGAGTTAAGGTGCCGTGTTAGCCAATACAATGGGGTTACACCCGTGTGCCGCGTTGTGGCGAGCAAGATAAATTTTTCCCGGTAGTCACGTATTGTGCAAAACTACAGCTCTGTGGTTATGAAATCCATAACGTCAAAACATCCATTGTGGACAGGAAGACTGTTCAACTTTGAGAGGTCAAGCCAGCTGTCCCTCTTCTAAGCTATTCTGATGGATGATATCACATAAAGAGAGAGCAAATGGTCCTTTGCAGAGGCTGAAAGGTATTCAGTGAATTTACCATAAGCATACCATAGGAGTTGCTCATGACATAAACCCATATATCGAAGTGGGAATGACAACTGTATCTAGCATAGTTTTACAGATTGGGAAGATTTTTATCAAAATTTTAATTGCCTTTAATTGGCATAATTTGAACATGTTAAATTATTGTAAACCAGGGCAGATTTCAATAATAAGGGTATAGCCATGCAAGAGTGTGGATTTCTGGCTATATCCGTCTGCGAGGAAAGCTTTGGGCAAGATGTAATGGCGGAAAGAACGATAGAAATATAGAACTTTGAGAAAAACAAACATGTCTGTGTTAGACAAAAGACATAAAAATCAGGGTACTCCGTCATGCAGTTCAATGCAAAACAAATCTGCTATACACTGAACATGATACAGAAACCACAAAAATCATCAATCTTATTCAATTTCATTCGTTATACAGTTCAGTGCAAAACAAATCTAGAAACCGAACATACACGAAATCCGTAAAACATCAAGATATCAATATTTAATCTTATGCCTTATACAGTTAGCAAAAACGCTGTACGTCGTACATACATGTACACAAAATACATGAATGCCAGGCATCGCCATTCAAACTCACGCGTTATACAGATTCTACCTTGTAGGCTAGCTCTGCTGAGGTGGCCGGAGTAGGTATATTCTTGAGCATGGACACTTTTGGTCGTATGGCCCACATTCATGGAAAAGCATTTTGTGCTGTGTGTTATGCAATGGACACACCTAGGCTTTCAACAAGATGTTTCTATTAAATTTAGAGCATTAACAAGAGATGTTGCATTAAAGGAGAAAGTGGGACATCTCTGCTTAAGTGTTGCTGCTTTAAAGTGGCTTGTACCGAGTCAATGAATGGGATCCATCATTCTGCGCTCAAATTATCTCGGTCCTGGGCGGCGGTCATTTGGAACGATGCACCTACGTGTCTTTCAGTATTATCGAAGAGCTGCGCAACAAGTACGGACGCTGCAATGTTTTCGCAATTAAGAGAAAGCATTCAGTCCCGCCTGTAAATTTATTGTTTTGCACAGATTGTCTACCTTTCGGTAAGTGATTTTTTTGATTTTTATGCAATTATACTCTGTGAGTAATGGCTTTCAGATTACACAGCATAAAAGGTGTTGTTATACTTATTTTGCCCGTCAGTGAGCTCTTTTTTACAGGCGTGTTGGGCAGGGGTTCCGGTTTGCTACTGACTACAGATGGAGTTGGGTGACTGTATACCTGGATAGAATGTGGCGCAATTTAGACCACACAGAACTGCATGTACATGTTTTCTGAAAAGTCAAATGTATGAGTTGATATGCCACAATAATTTCGTGCACACTTCAAAGAAACTTTTAAAGGAAACCCCCTGTTTAGAGGTACGAGAATAAAATTATCAATTGATAAATTTAAATTTAATGGATGAATCAACTGCTTTGTGTGCGCGTGACCAGCCACTAATTTTTATACTATCAATCACTGAAATGCTGGCCGCCTTTGGAGTTGTATGAACAAACTTGTTCGAGTAGACATAAATCAAGCGGCCTTTTCACTACTGCGTAGAAGGCTTATCTGGTGGACACTCAGGCCACACATAAGTGAGAACGCTTTGCTGCATTAACGAAAGATGAACCTAAGCATTAGAATTTACAAGATACTTGCCAAAAATGCCCCCTTTTTTAGAATCAATAGAATTGGTAGGTTAAATGGAATATTAAATGCAAGGAACAAATTAAACCTGGAAACATGTGGGTGGGCAGCAAAACAGGGTCACAACATTACACACAGTATGGTGTTTGTGACTCACAAACATGATACTGTGTGTTGTGTTGCGTGTATCGCCGAATTGCCGGAACTCTTCAAACCCCCACTAGATATTCACTTTTGCACCTGCGCAGATAAATGACCACCGACGTGCTATAAGCTTGGCAGTACAGGAGGCAGTTAGACGAGGACCCTCCTTAACTCCCAAACCTTGTACATAAAACGAATAATATTAAACTGTATATAGCTATGATTGCACAACGTTTATAACATGGTTTGATTTTACTTTGTCCACAGGACTTTTAAGCTGTGACGCACGCATCATGGACTTACCCAGGTTCATGGTGCCCCCGAGTCAAAGGGTTAGTTTTCCGAATAAAATTATTATTATTATTATTATTTTTATTATAATTATTATTATTATTATTATTATTATTATTATTATTATTATTATTATTATTATTATTATTATTATTATTATTGTTGTTGTTGTTGTTATTATTATCATTATTATTATTATTATTATTATTATTATTATTATTATTATCAGTGATCATTCCCAGTGTATACATGTATATATAGGTACATAGGCATATTTTTGTGTGTATGCTCAACCCTACAACAGATTCATAATCTGATTTCTATTAATCACGACTCAACATATCACACACGCACACACACACACACACACACACACACACACACACACACACACACACACACACACACACACACACACACATATATATATATATATATTTCTCTTCTGTAACTGGGTAACATGTCATGTAGCGACGCTAGGTGTAGAAATTTAGTCCTGGGATTATTTGCATGTCACCCCAAATTGTCATACCGTGTCGTTCCTAGTGAACTGCAGAGAAACAAATAAACCTTAAGTTACATACCAGAACCGGCATGTGCAGTTTCCCGTGAGTGACGCTGTGTACAAACAAAAATGTATACCATAAGGCAAAAATTTATATTACATACCGTGAAATATCCCTGCAAAACTCTTTTTTTTTTTTTGGAAACATGCCGCTCTCCAATTACCAATGCTTTTGCACAGTCTAGTGTTTCTGTCTGTAAAATAGTTTTGTATTCTACATGATTAACCACCTATACATAAACCTTGACAATTTCACTGGTTCAGGTGCACGTTAAACTTGAAGTAAGTGCACACGATGTAAAAAAAATGCCTGGCAGTGATCCCTATATGACATAATATTTGTAACAACGATAGGACACAATCTAAGTAGCACTGTCGAAGAAGACAGATATGCCGAGTTTCCTACGGAACTAAAGAAGTTCCCCAACAGCAACGGCGTTGATTTCATCTTTGTCACAAAGCTGGATGTCACATGACGTTACTATTGTAGGTCAATGTCCGTTCATCACGTGAACCACACCCAAAACCGCTTACTCTGTCTAGTGTTGATTAACATACAAAAGCGTTTAATATATGACATATAAAATACAAGACATATGCACGTATGCCCACATGCACATATAATTCAACCGTCAAAATATATGCACTTATGTATCTTCAATTAAATGACATGACTGGATGGATGGAAAAATTTAACAATTACTGATGCAATGTACCGGACATATATGTAAGTGCACATGTTCTGTTTCACAATCTTCACTGCGAGTATTGATGAAAACAAAACTCATTTTGTATGCTCCCCCCCCCCATGTGTTTCGTAAGTAGTTCTCTTTATTGCTCACACGGATGCCTGATATATAAAATGTTTGACAGTTGTTACTCAGTGGGTCTTTCATGAACACCATTTTACTTTAGACTCTGAACTACAGTATATTTTGCTGGCAATGGAAGGAAAGAAAAGATATTGAATACTGAACAAAATTATTTATGCCAGAATATATCGATTCAATATATTTTACAAAACACAGAGATGTACACACACACACACACACACACACACACACACACACACACACACACACACACACACACACACACACACACACATACATATATATAATTATATTTATATTTAAGGATTACGTCACACTTTTTGTGAACGAGCGTAATTTCTAAGTCTCCAGTCAATACATTCTCATGCCGGAGTAATCTGTCGTATTTTGTGTCAGATATCCTTGGGTAAAGTACATAACGCTTATCCTTAATTTTTCACTATTATAGACTTGACATAAGATGTACTAGGTACGATATTGTGTTATCGAAGAAGCACAAAACATATTGAGTGAAGCATATTTTATTTATAAAAATGGGAAAAATGGGAAGAAAGGAGAGATCATACATTAAACCTTCTTGCAATAATATTTGGACTCACAATAGTGGTCAAGACTTTACTGAAAACCGAATATGAAATATGAAGACACTTTTGGAAGGACTTCATTTATATACATGATTGGTTTTTATTTTAGGGTTAAAGAATTTGTCTGTTGTGCACGGAGTACATTATCCAGTGGTCGGAAGGTTGCCTTGGTGGCCTGGCTTCACTGCGTCACGATCGTTCATGGTTGGAAGCAACAAGATTATTACAGTGAAACTGTGTTTATTGGGCGTCACCGCCGTGGCGTGCTAAACACAAATAAAAGCGGAGAGCCATTGTATTACAACTCCAGGAAAGTACCTGTTTTCGCATTGACACTGCCATAAATGTAGTATGGGGAACACGTTCAGTGCAACAAGATGGACAAGCGAAACTTTTCAACAGAAAATATCAAACTATGATAACTCTGGCCGTATTTCCTTGGATTTAAGTCAGTCTAGATTGAAGTCACTTCCAAAATCTCTGCTTAATCGACTGAGTACAGTAAAGATAACCACGCTAGATATATCTCACAACCAGTTTGAAAATCTGCCACCACAGGTTTTTCAAATGAAAAGTCTGGTCCATCTGGTGGCAGATGGAAATCCTCTGAAGGCAATCCCAGAGGAAATTGGTCTTCTTGGCCAGTTAGAAGAATTGTCAGTTTCAAGATGCAACATAACACACATATCAAACGAAATTAAGCAATGTAAACGATTAAGGCGACTGAAGCTTGTGGCCAATACAACCCTATATGAATTGCCATATGGACTTTATGAATGTGACAATATTGAGTACTTAAATATAAGTGGTTGCACCAGTTTGAATGAAATTGATCATTTATATTCCCGGGAAATTCCCCACAAGATATCCCGTCTGAAGTCCCTTCAAAAGCTATGGGTAAGTGGGTTGCATCTTACACTAATACCGACAAACATTCTGATCAACTGTGTTCAGATCACTGAGTTATATGTCAATCAAAACAATGTTCGTGTGCTTCCCGAGGAAATCAGTTGCTTACAGGAATTAAAAATACTGGAACTGAGCCATAACAAAATCAAGAATATACCGACTGAAATTTCTTACCTACAGAATTTACAGCACTTGAATCTAGCAAATAATACAATTGCAAAGCTGCCTCAGGAACTAGCCCAACTAAAAAATATGATACATTTAAATCTAAGCAGCAACGCATTGACATCTGTTCCACTGTTTCTATATGACCTGAAAGACCTTGAGTACTTGTACATGCAAAATAATAATATACAACACATAGCATCAGGAATACGGAACTTAGAAAAAATCAAAGAAATAGATTTCTCATGTAATGCAATTTTTGCTATCCCAATAGACATAATCGAGTGTAAACACTTGGAAGTATTTGACATTAGAAAAAACAAAATACCCATTCCAGACATAATCATTGATAAATTTGAGACTGCACAGGACATACTGGTATATTTGCGTGACTTCCAAGACTCAAAAGGTGTCTATACTACAAGACGGAATATTATGGTCATTGGTGACACAGGAGTTGGAAAGTCAAGCCTTATTCAGTCGATGCTCTGCGGAAAACCACAACCAACTTCTGGCCCAGATCGAACGCAAGTTCTACAAACATTCTCTTGGCATATAGGTGGGAAAGAGGATCTGAAAGGAAATGTTACAGAATCCACAGAACTAGATGTAAACAAGCAACAAATGGATATTGAAGTGTTTGACTATGGCGGTCATCCATGCTATGGAGCTACAACAAAAGTGTACTTGAATGAAAATTCTCTATTTGTTGTTGTCTTTGACATGAGTGGATACAAACCACCAGATGTGCACCATGTTCAAAACATGGACCATAACGTGATACCAATGTTTCAAAGACGTGTTCAAACTTGGGTAGATAGTATTACAGCGACGATACCCAATGCCCATATATGTATTGTAGGTACACACAGTGATTTGTTACCCCAGTCAGCCATTCAGCCAGTCTTGCAATTTGTGCTGACTGAAGTACAGAAAGAGGAGATTGGTGTCCAAGCACAAATCTTGAAACAACTGTGTGACATTCAGTATGACCTTCAACAGTGTACAGATCAAAATAATGAGAAAATGTCATATCTTGCTGCAAAGGAGGCAACATTAAAGACTCTACAGGAAGGGCGACCAAAGCTACCAGATACAGCCTTTGCTGTCAGCAGTACGGACTTTGTTGGGTTTCGTGATCTCACTGAACATATCAAGAATAAATTTCGGGATAAGCGCTGTTTTCCTGATGTGTTCATACCCTTCACATGGCAGGTATTTTCAGAGAGTATATCTGAAGCACTTGGTTCAACAAGCGCCTATTGGCTTACAATGAGTGACGTAAATCTCATTGCAGCCAGCGTTGGGTTGGACGACCAATCGGTGAAGGTCAATCTGGATTACCTCCGTCTATGTGGCAAGATCTTGTGGTTTAAGCATAATGAGGTTTTAAAAGATATCGTATTCCACAAACCTAATGCATTGAAGGATGTTTTCAAGACGGTTATTTCTCATGATCTTGAGAAGAAATTCAACAATTCCAATATCGGATTCAAAGATTTAACGTTAGATGAAATGTCAGGAATACGAGAAGATCTGAGAAGGACTGGTGCCCTGCCGAGGGACACACTGAAGAGGGCGCTACTAGAATACGACTTTGGTGAAGAGCACATTGATGTGCTAATAGAGCTGCTTGTTCGTTTTGGCATTGGATATGTGGTACCACAGATGGAAGAATCATGTAACATTCAATCTGCATCTGCTGTCATGATACCCTGGTATCTGGAGAATACTCGCCCTTGTGACTTACCCTGGCCAGAGATCCCCTCAAAGGAGGAGAGCCAAGTGACAATCAGAATAGTTTTTCAAAGATGGTCCCCACCTAATTTATTTCACACTTTGTCTGTGCATCTCAGCAAGCATGTCGCACAAAGGCAGGACTGGAAAAATGGTGTTTATGCCACCAAAGATAGCAACAAACTGCTTATTGAAATTCTAGACAAAGACTGCCGTGAAATAATCCTTCTCAGTATCCGAGGGAATGATTTGATTCTGGTTTGGTCGCTCTGTCAGCCAGTCCTCCAAGAAGTGAGGGAGACGCTGAACGAGTGGCCTGGTCTTGTCTACGTTAGGGAGGTCGTGTGTCCCGAGTGCATCCAGCAAGGTAGCGCTGAACCAGGTGTTTTCTCAGAGATCTGGCTTGAACAGCTGTGCCCGGAACAGTATCTACATTGTTATAAATGCACAGGTACGACCCTCATCGATGTGAAGAGGATATACCCTCCTATAGAAGGTATTTTACTCTATTTATTTGCCAAAATATATCTTGTAGGAAATTTGTGGTGTAGCGCATGAACAATATATATTTTGGCTTCTGATGCAACCTTGCTGTTCAGCTCGCTGACAAACCTTTCTTAGACACTGCTGCCACCTATTGGTCTATCATGATTTCAATATAAAGCTATAGTCGACGGTATTTGCAGCTGAACGTGCACATAATGTACCATAGTACTAGCAACACAAAGCGTTCGTGATATAACTCATTTGTGTAAAAGAAAAAAAGAAATCCCAAATTATACCTAAGGCTCTTATGTGGGCAAAATGTATGTCATAAGAGGGCACAATTAGCAATTTCAACTGTATTAAGCTAAATACATAACCCAATACACTATATTTTTGCGGGCTAGAGTCGTGTCTTCCAATCCGAATGTATGCCAAACTAATATTCCATTATCTGGTTAATTTTTTAGGTTACTAGAATGAAAGTTTTAAGAACATATAAATTGTGCATATTAATTTATTGTGAAAAATTTAGTTGTTCCTGCATGCAGTGGTTTCAAAAATATTCAGTTGCAAATAAAAATAGGAAATGATGGGAATACACACCCCTGGTTCTTTGCAGGAGTGCTACAGGAACCTTTTATTTTTACTTTCCCCTATTTACAGCGGAAGGACGCCCGTTTATGCAATAAATCTGATAAAAAGCGTTTCGAAACAGAATGTACTGCAATTCTGTTCCTCAAGAAAATAAAGTCTCTGTGAAGATAGAAAGAAAATTAGCTAGAATTAATTTCAAAAAGTGGCGGCGTCAGACAAAAAGGTTGTTGTTTATAGATATGCAAAAAGGAAATCATCCATTCAGCTCAGTTCGGAAATAAGAAAGAAGGTGCATTGATGTGTCATGTCGGGCCCTAAAAGTTGGGATAAGAGGTTACCATTAAACATATATTCTTTTCTTGCTTAAAGCAAAAATATAGCTCCGTATGACAGAAATGAACAAAGGTGTACTTAGAATGCATTTCCCATTGTAGTGTTATACTTCTTGTCTAAATGGTTTGAATATAGTTTTGACACATAAAAAGATTATGAGTACCTGTCTGAAAGATTCCACCTAGACCCTTCGTACTGTACTAGTCAGGAAGCAAACAACAATCATAAAGTACCAAAATGTACACTTGTATGTAGACAGCAGTCTTTTGAATACAGGGGCACTTCATTGAGTAAAATACCAACGGATTTTTAGCAAAAGGAACTTACAGACTAAAAGTACTTTTGAAAGTGACATTTTAAAACCGATTTTTAGAACAACGGAAAAATGGTGCATTATACCTCATCATGACGGCATTAAGTTACGGAATGATGTTTGTACACTCTTTTTTTACCACTTTTATCGATCATTTATTATCCAATGTTTCGTCTGGTTCACTGTATATTCATATGTCTATGGTAGGACCTCTTCGGAAATCAGAACTTCGTGTTTAAATATAGGCTACTTTACTTGATGTATTTATGTACGATTACAGCGCATACTCTGATGTGGTAAATTCAGAATTACTGATGCAAAAATTCACGCTTATGGTAAGTTTTTGTCTCAAGAGGGCGAACAAATTGTGTACTTGTTATTATCATTTGGTGACAACAAAAATGTGAGATGTTGATGATTATGCCATGAGTGAAGAGTTTTAACATTAGACGGAATGTTCACATAAAGAGCTGATCAGTTGCTTGTTCAGATGTTTAGGTAGATCTTACATTTTGCGCTCTGACGTCCGAAAATGCGGTTAGAGATAGTTAATGTAGAATCACCCATTAAATGAACTTGGGTGATTTTAACCCTTGGAAATTGCCTATCCAGTTTAAGGTAGTACCGCCAATATTTTTATAATCCAACTGATATATGCGTTAAGACCCAATATACAACTCAGATAATCTTTTTTTTTTCGAAACCAGATATGTTTCCAGCAGGTGTTTGAGATCAAATCTCATTTGAAAAAAAATGTCAACCCAAGGAAACATTTGCAGCACCTACATAGGGCACAAATAAAGACGTATGGCTCACCAGATGGACCCCCGCTTGATGGAAAGACATATGTGGTCAAGTAAATGTAGCACAATTCTCTACATCCAGTTGGCCTGTTGGTTAACAAGGGAGTATGGGCTTTTTTGGCTATGCATTGGAAATATGTCCATATACAATGCATTCATAGGGAACGGAAACTAGCATTTTATTTCCAATTACTTTTATATTTTGTAGCCCCCAAGAACTCATTCGGTGAGTATAACAGGGAGCATGCACAATTCCTACACTACCATCGCCTTGTGAATGGTTATGGGACTGAAAGAGTTCGACATATATTTGAGACATATCTAGAGAACCACGGGTACAAGAATTTGTCTGCATGGCTAGTCGTAAATGAAGGAAAAATTAACGACATCTCAACACACCATTGTCAGAAATATGTTTACAAAGCACTTTATCCAGCGTCAGGAAAACAAGTTACTTTGAACCATCTGGACATAACTACCTTCGAATTCCTCTTCATGAGAATCATGGCTGATTTTGTGGCACCAATGCGAGGCTGGGATCACGACCCGGATGACGCAGATCTCAGCGAAGCGGCTGATATTATGCGCTTAGGGAAGCTGCGAAATGAATCTTATCTTGCGCACAACCCCACATGTAAACTATCTACCTCGGATTTCCAGGTCAAGTGGGCAGAGGCGGAGGCTATCCTATTACGTCTTGGGACTGACGAACAGACATTGGCTGACATTAGGGCAGCTTCCATGGTGTGAGATATTACCTTGGGTAGCCTTTCCCGCCATAGACTAGTTTTGTTTCTGCTTTGTTGTCTGCTTACAAGTGTTTTTCGGCAGTAAGGTGAAGAAATTGTATACATTCGGATTGCTTTTTGGGTCAATGAACAGTACTGTAACAGGAAACTGGTGTTTATATATACTTGTCTAAAATAGGTCTGCTTTTCTTGAGTCATAATCGGATAAAAGTGGAGAGAGAGCATTGTACCCAAAAATCCAAGGTTATAACATTTGAGTGGCCCCTTTAACAAAGTGAAGCCACACAAGCAGGCCTTGAGATACATTGTGCGTCATTATAAACAAATATGAGAGAACTGAAGAGAATTGTAATATCAACTACTAACAAAAAATACTCACGTAGTCTTCTGTTTTCGTCGGAAGTCATTTTTTACGAATCTACCGCTCAAACCCCTCTGTTCACCACATATTAAACTCCTAAAGCCAATACAAGAAGAAACACAGGGAAGTATGGAAACAAGTTTTATCAAACTTACCTGAAAGAGCCTGAAGAATCACACATTTAAAATTACATGAAAATGACCCACATGGATTGTTATTACTTTATCAGATTAATTTCAACAACCTTTGTGGTGATAATACAGTTTTCTTTAGCTTTGAAAAGCTTGAGCTCTCTCGTCCCGAAGCGGGCTCCTTGAACACAAGTGCTTCTAAAAGAGACATTATGACAGAGACCTTTGACAAAAACAGCAAAACACACACACACACACACACACACACACACACACACACACACACACACACACACACACAAAGGAGATGGACACAAAACATTACAATATTGCAGTAACTTTATTATACTTTCTCACTTAAATGAGCAGTACTACAATATTGCTCATTTATCATATACCAATTACAACAGAGCAGGGTGAAAAGCACACCTCCTTGAGCACACTTTAACTCTTTAACACTCTGCATAAAGTCACGCCAATAGCCTGTATTCTACCAAACACTGTTGGAATCATTAACATTTTTGCGCACCTATCGGTCGCCAGAGACTGCCTATTTTAAACATGGTGCGCGTCGTGTCTCCGCCGTGAAGATTCACGCTTTTACAGAACACTCTGATTAAATGCACACAGGATACGTGGTAGGGCAACATGTTTCCATAATTTTTGCAGCGTGGCAAATTAAAACGATCAGTTTATTTTCATGTATATTTTTGACGTCGGAACTCTTAAAGGGGTACTGCGGTGATAATTTACAATTTTTTCAAGTTTTCTTAGATATGTAAACGAGGGGTTGTGATGTCATCTGGACTAACTGCTACAGCTAATGCAATGACAGCCGAGTAAAACTTTGACAAAAACATGGAAACCTGACCAAGTACACATATTCCACGTTTACTATGGATGAAGCAGTGTGTATAGATATAATCAAATTTACTAAACTGAGATATTTACTCATTTAATGAGGATTAATAAGGAAAGAAAAATGCAGAAATCAATACACACAAGCTAACAGCTCCTGAGGTTGTGTAATCAACTACTGAAGCAGGTGTCAACTAATATACCACACTGATAAGATCAAAGGGGGTGATTAACACAGTACACAAGTCATTATGATATGCCTGCTAATGTTGTGTATCTCAACTTGGTGTCCCTCAAGGTTTGTGTATTATATATGGAGGGTAGCCCAGGTGACATCACACATCAGAACACCTACTGGAAATATAAAATAGCTCTAACTAAATACCTGTTTGAGAAAAAATGTTGAAAATTTGTCACATGAACACCTAAAATGACCATTAATGACTAAAAAAAGTAAAAACTTTCACTGCTGTTCCCCTTTAATTAAAAGGCTTTGGTGGTTCAACATCAAGGACAAAACAGAGAATCTCCAAGCTTTCTCACTGAAGATCGATTTTGGGAGAAGGTGCAAACATGTTACCCAACATTATGTGTCTACGGAAAAATATGGACCTTTGTCAGAATTATATACTTAAACACATTCAATGAGGAAGGTATTTACATATGTACAAAACAAACGTCTCCTGTGTTGTCAAAAGACAACCTGTAAAAGTCCAATGACCATGACCATTCGTGTGGCACATTCTTCAGTTATATATCGCCAATAGTTTAATGTATTATGAACAAAACAGGTAAAACAAATCATTTTTATTGTTTTAGAAACCACAACTTGAATTTGAAAACTGAAAGTGCAAATGCCATATTTGTTGCTGAAGGTGACAATGGAATAGTATGACGCACAAAAATAACGGAAATAGACTGCAAATACCGCGCTGCGTAATTGCTTAGTAGACTAAACTGTATCACCTTGACCGTGGTGGGAAATGTTGTGTTGAGGATTTAATGTGTGTATACCGTAAGTGAATGTTGGCTCTCAGTTTGTAAAATTTCATTAACATATGAAATTGTTTGAAAGAACAAGGGCAGAGAAGTGACTTCTTTGCAAACGCATCCGGACAACAGTAAACCAAGGACACCACAGTTTCTTTCTTGCTTTTTTTGTATTGTATTGGAAAAGACAGCCACGTTTTATTTGCTGTTTACAATTTCAGTTTTTTAGAAGCACAAGCTCATTGCTGCCAAAAATCTAAGAAAAATGCGAAATACGCTGGCATACTGGAAACTTGTCTTTTGATCAGTAAATAAAGCGACTCAGGCAATTTGAATACAAAACTCGTTTAAAAACAAACCTTTGTGGCACTTGAAAAGCGTCTACATGTACCACCTCTCACATATTGGTACTATAAATTCTCAATAATAATATTCCAGCGTGGTCTGGTCATGGACTTGTGCAATAGATGATTTACCGGCATCTGTGAATGCTTCGTCACTGATTTCAAATTCTTGAAATTTAATTATACAACTCGAATTATCCTATGATGACGTCTTTGTCACCATAGTGCATGGTGCAACGGGTTAGTGGACATCTTGGCGCCTCAGTCGATCGACAGCGACAACCACATATATGGGTCGGCTGTGTTATTATTATTATTATTATTATTATTATTATTATTATTATTATTATTATTATTATTATTATTATTATTATTATTATTATTATTATTTGAATTACCAATCTTTAACTTTGACAATTTTTTTTTTTTTACAGAATTTTCAGATAGATTTTACGATAAGGTATCAAAGATCGAGCTTTCACATGGCAGTAAGTTTCCACACCCCTATGGAGGGCCTCCAAAATAATGTAGAGCACCAGTTGCAGAGAATACTGAGTGAGTGGAGCATAAAATGCTTGAAGCGTTAGAAGTGCGCTTACTGAAAGAAAGGGGAGAACATCATCCACGAGTGGCATCACTTATGTTGCTGATGCAGTACGAAATCCGCTGGGCGTGGGTTCTCCCACTTCTCCAGGGATCGGTCATTATTTCAGCTTATTTCATAGAAACTCACGCAGGGGGTTTGCAGATCATGTGACAGTTGGCAGTGTATACAAAATGTTACATCTGTCTTCAAAAATACAGTTCAAAGTATTTTCTCTTGTGTACTAACTGAGGACACATCCATTGTCTTGCCAGAGTAGATGTAATTTGTCTACTGTCGCACTATACTATTGGGGCAGAATTTGATAAATATTTGATTTCATGAAAACCGAAACTTAGGAATTTGTGACATGCATGAGCAATTTGAAAAGGTTAATCTTAAAAGCAGAGTCCAAATTTTGCTATCAAATGTTCAAAAACATAGAATTGGAATAGAAAAATTATGTGTGCTCAATTTTTTGCTTTAGGAATATCGTTTAAAATGCCAAGAATCTTCCTTATAGCTAAATTGACAGGTCATGCGATTGGTCATGCCACCTGTTTTAAAAGACGTCATTTGCAATTATCTCCACTGGTGACGTTGTTCACCCTATTTGTCAATTGAACATTGTTTCACGTGAAGACAACCAAAAATTAACACATGTATTTTCCTTCAGTGAAAATTTGAGCAAAACAATGGTGATGTATATCTTAGAAATGACAGACACATGAGACACAAATGGTCAGTTCATACATAATTCATTACAGCTTTAGAAAACTTATTTTCATTCTCTTTCTTTGTTTTTTGCTTACAATATGATAGCTTCCACAATATCAATTCCAATAACAAGCATTGGTATTTGTACAGCAAGTGTCATTTTAAACAGAAATTTCTTGTTCATCCAGATGTACATCGCGTATGTCTCTGTACAGTCAATATTTACCTATTACGTTATAACTTAAAGGTCTTTCTACGTTCACTAAAACCTCTGCTGAAAAACTACATTCTTTAAATCTGAGCACAGTCTACACATATGTTTTTGTCGGGAACAGAGTGCGCGTGGACTCTCTGCCGATGGCGCCATCTGGTGCTATTGCTAGTCCCAGGACCCGACCTGATGACTTCTTGGCGCGGACACAGAATTTGGGATCCAGGATTTTTCAAAATGATGCATTTCAGTCTGCACTGAACCCGGACTTATTACACTGATAACAATGTACGACATTTTTCTTCAGGCAACGGCCAATAGACGACAGTCATTAGTACTTTAATTTTTCATGTTAGGATTAATAAATGAAAGAAGCCAGCAAGCTAAAATTTAACAATTTAGCAATGGCACTTAACAATTAAAGTTATCACAATGGACACAGATGACGTTTTCTATCCTCCATGTTTAAAAGTTAAATAATTTCAATAATTAAAATGCAGAACAGCTTATGGATAGTAATTCTATATAGTGTATGAATTGTGCCTTTGTCAGGATCAGACCATTGTACAATTCAGCTCGTAGTTTTCTCACCTTGCAACTGGACAGCCCACCTGCATCACAATCATTAAAGCAGTTCTGCACTGCAGTAACCTGACTTACATAACTATATTCAGACAGAGGCTGTAGCATGCTTAAAATGCAGCAGTCTACGGGGCATGTCGAGCCATCCACTGGCAGCTTTGGTCTACTACATGCACGAGGGCCTTCTAATTAAAGGTGAACGACGCTGTATTTCTACAGATGTTCAATGCACTTAAATACAAACAATACTTTGATTTCTATGATACTAACAACGAAATTACAAGCATTTCGGTTATATCTTTAATTTCTCTTATGAAATTACCTGACATTTATTTCCAGGAATCAGTGATTAAATAGTAAGACTAGCTTAACAAAAACAAAGAAAATATTGGGAACCATCATACCTGTCCATTTGCTCATCCAATTATGGAGAAAAAAAGCCATTATATATATATATATATATATATATATATATATATGTGTGTGTGTGTGTGTGTGTGTGTGTCACCGCCGAGTGATCAGTGGAAAAATAGGTGAATGTGCCATTATACATATCTTTTTATGGTGCTATTCGTTCTGTTTTCATTTTAATACAAAATTAATAATGCCACAAGGAGGCCTAACATACGCCATTTTTAAAATCAACAGGTAGTACACAGAGGCAAACAGAATTGACACAAATAAGGTGCAACTAATTCCGTAAATAGTGAAGCACATGCGCAGTTAATCACGTTTTGAACACTCAAGAATGTTTTGCAACCGTCAGGTTTCTTCGCATACATGTAATGAGGCCCTAAAGGAGAAAACTACTACCGACGGTGAACAGTCACGGCTGCAGTACACCCCGGTATTAGTCACTTATATATCAATAAATATCATCACCACAACCACCACTCTTGAGATCAATTGGGACCATATATATATATATATATATATATATATATATATATATATATATATATATATATATATATATATATCTATTTATATATGTGTGTGTGCGTGAGCATGAAATTACATTACAATTCTTCATTTCAAATGTTTCATTTCACTCATATAATACGCATACGGATGTCTCCAACTAAACTTTCTACTGATGAATATAGGACATGTAATCAAATTTCACCCCACAAAGACATTAATTTGTACGGAATAGCAACATTGTGATGTAGTCATGAAAGAGATAGGCTAAAAACTGAGGGAGCAAAATTATTGTAAATGAGTTAAAATTATAACAGCTTATTTTGACCACCGAAGACAGCAATAGTGACAAAATATAAATATCACGATGCTGCAATTATGTTTAGGTGTGGTATCAAAAGTACTGCAGTTTGATATTGGCATAATTCCAGAATTAAGATTCATTTTAGTCACAGTGTTTGCTCAATAATACTTATTGACAGAATTGTTATATATCAGATGCAGACATTACCCATCTTACATTCCGGGACTTGTACATTGGCTCACGATATATATATATATATATATATATATATATATATATATATATATATATATATATGTCTCTGAAAAACTATTTTCATAGTGTATGGTTTTGCTATATCCCAAAGCCAGACCAGTGGACTGTACAGACTCAAACAACAAATGAGAAAAGCTTGAAACATGTGCGTAGTGTTATTACCAAAGTGGAATGGGTCTATGAATTGGTGAAATATATCTTCATTAATCCATAGTAAAAGGAAGAAAGCTTTGTATAGTTTTTCCAATGAACGTTTAACCGTAGCTTGCTGCCATTATATACACTATGCGTTGAATCAGGTTATCTAAGCAGGCGAATAATGGTTACCAGACCCGTGTTGTTGTTGATTATTCTTAGCCGTCTAAGGCAATGTTCGGTTCTTATATTTGTGTGTGTCAATATGT
>OZ026618.1:43846267-43892267 GCA_964020975.1 Hermodice carunculata | reverse complement strand
TCTGCAAATACTAAACTGCTCTTGATGCTATTATCCATGACCAGTTGCTATATGTAAGTGTACACAAGCACACGCGTCAACTAGCTTGTTGTTAAATGGGTATACTGCCGAACATTTCAATCTGCGCTGAAATTCTGCAGTGTATTATGCATAGACGTGCTTTGTCACTAACTGGCCAACTTTGAGCTCATCAAGGGCAGAGAACCGTTCAGTTGCTACAAAGCACAAGCCGGCATCGCAAACGTGCACTCTGACAGACGACCACGCAATTCAGAAATGGAATTTAAATTTGTTATTTTGTCAATATTGATTTCCGCGTTCATTAAAAAATTGGTAACTGGGTTATATGTGTGTTGTGGCCAGAGTGAAATTGCACGTGCTTGTTATAAGATTGACATTTTTGTCACAATGGTGCTCTTATGCAATCAATATGCGCACCTTACTGGTTGTAAGTGGTGCAACGGATTATTTTCACGAAAAGCACCCTCTTGCGTCAAAGTTCGGTGAAACAAGTGGAACACGTAACCTTAAAGTAACCAACGTGTCTAGGATCTTCCATTTGTAAAAAACTACTCCGAATATGCAAGCGCAAGGCAACTGTGAATCGATTTGTTTTCTCAAGTTTCTGAATGCTGGTGATTACTACTGCTGAAAGGGGAACATCCAAAGACAAAATATGATCCTTCGTACCGTCTGCAACAAAACGTGGTAAACTTGATCCAGTCTGCATTACTTGCTATGTGATGATTATGTAATTTTGAGCAATATTTGGAGACATTTAGTGATTCTCCGTTGACAAATGTAGCTTGGGTTTTCAACCTTCTCTGGACAGTGTGAAGTTCTTTCTGGCATGGTCAACTGAAAATTGTTCACCTGTGTACACCTGTTTGTTGGGGGCCGTTCCAAAAGTAGTACAGTAAACTTAAACAAAGTTTAATACGCTACACACTGTGGCTTCAAGTTTATGTGAATGTAAAAAGTAAGATCTCACTATTCACGATATGGCCCCAAACAGTGGAAATGAGAGAATGTGTTAGATTGTTCACTCTGTAAAGCTACCTGTACGAAATAATTGTTTTCTAAAAGAAGTTGTGACCCTACGTACATTATCCATGAGAAATATTGGAATATTTTTCATGCAACTGTGGGGTTTTGTAATGTGCAGACACACACATGCTGTATGATCCATCAGAGTAAATCACTAATTTTAGGTCTCTTTACCAGAGGTTGGACCTACTAACATCATGCCCTTGACAACTCGCGAGTGAACAGACTGCAGATGCTGGAACACACTATACCACAAGTACAGAGCGGATGCAAGTATTTTTTGCAATACTTATCAGGACTAAATTTAGGTACAGAATGTTGCTAAAAATCGTACAGGGTACCGCCTAGTTTTTTGTTTTGTTTTTCTTTGTTTTTTTTGTGAAAATGTTAGGAGTTGACAGTATTTTTCCCGTGTATAGTGGCGATGCTACTGAAGCTAAAACATAGTCTAAATACTAAACTTAATCTATTTGTCTAGCTTCCTTCTCTCTCTCTCTCTCTCTCTCTCTCTCTCTCTCTCTCTGTCTCTCTCTCTCTCTCTCTCTCTGTCTCTCTCTCTCTCTCTCTCTCTCTCTCTCTCTCTCTACCATTTTAACCGTAATATTTCAGTTCTGAAAAGCGTTACGCCATGGTAAACGGGGTACAATTTATACTGGCAAGCGGTTTGACAGCAATGGTAAAGATCGGCCAATCAGCAATACTACCATTGCACTTGCTTTTTGGCAACTCCTGATTCACCTGGAGTGCATTTTAACGAAAATTATTAAATTTTCATGTTTGTTCATTCCTATCTTTTCTAAGAGGCAGCGACATAAAATTGAATTCAGAAAAAAAATCCACCAAAGCAATATTAAGCATATATTTCTTTTATTTTTATTGATAATGGTTCATTTCGACATTAATTGCTGTCAAAGTATAAGTAGACACTTTAAAGCTGTTTTCCAGCGGTATGTCGCCTGTAGATTGGCCGATCAACTAACGGTGCCATAGCTGTGGGATCGCGGCGCATATTCCTACTGGAAGCAAGGTCTAAAGCTCACCACCGCTGGCAACTCAAACATTGCCAATTCACAAAGTATCATTTTGACTATGGGGTCATATCCCCCAAGGATCCGTATCATTTAAGGCATGAAGTCCCTTGCACTACGTTTGCACATACATGCGTGGTATCCAAAATATACCACCCCAATTTCAGCCCCTGAAATAAAACAACACCCACCGAAAGACGTCCGGCACCTATCATCAGTGGGCATCATTTTAACAATGTGTGTATTGCTTTGCCATAATTGTATAGACCTAATGCACTAGGTCTTCATATTCATGTCTACTTTTCATTTCTACACAAACATATCTACACATAACTGACATAAATCGAATCCAAAACAAAATGTTCCTTATCATGTAGGAAATGTACAAGAGGCTCTTACCAGATGGACATTTTAGTTGGCATGTTTAACAGTTTGTGACACGGTACCTGTGGCGCTAGTTGCACATGTAACCCCATGGCATGACATCCGGTAACCACAAGAACCCTACCGCATGACATCAGCTCAACACTAGAGCCTATGGTATGACATCTGGTCACATTAGACCTCTGATAAAAAAATACTGAACACAAGTAGGTACATATGTACCACAAAGTAGTGAATTCACAATAAGTGTACTTTATATCACCAATGCAAATGTTGATATATGGAGATACATAAATTTACACATCATAAATTTCATGAATACCAATACTCTGGTATACCGACCACATTATATATTTTTTTTCCAGTGTAGTGTTGCTCGTGTATGTGCATATGGTTACATGTCGGTGAACGTGACTCGAACGAGAAAACATATTCCTTGATATCTCATATCACACACATTGCCACATGGTATCTTTTTATACTGTGTACAAGATGGTGTGGAATAATCTATCCATGATTTTCTTGTACGCTAGAAACGAGGAACTGAAAGTGATGTACAAACAACGGTGGCACAAAAGTTAAGAACGATGACGTAACGATATTAGCATCCCCATTTCTGCTAAATATATACTCCAGTGTGTATGCAAACTTTGGTTCCGTGGTAGCCTATGCATAGCCTTCATCCATTGTATAGCTTTTATCACATCCGTGGGTGAGAATCCAATAGAAACCGAAACGACACTTCCATGCTACTTATTCTTCCGGCTCCACAGTTTCGCTTCAAGTGAGGTGAAGCCTATGGAATGACATGTAGTTGTACGCAACGAAATCATCAAATAGTGTAATCCAGATTTGATTACGTGACGATATGCTCTCGTCCTTGTGTGGAATGGTGTATCTAAGTAGTTTCATTCAATGAAAATACTGAAACCAACGTGGTCTTAGTTTAGCATTTTACGGTGTTCATTCGATGTTTACGTCTTGTTCATCATGCATCTTCGGCGCCACTCCCGTTTGTATTATGTTCCAGAAGAGTAGTGACAGCTTACCACATCCGCAGAAAACCATATTTATTTTCCATCTGCCCATGAACCGATGGTTTACAACATAGGTCTTTACTGGTCCCAGGCCACTCCATTGTATATTTCTTATTTCTGCTAAGATCCTGAGTTGTCACGTGTGTAGAAAATCAAAACAAAGAGTAGAACCCCTGTAACAGTGAGTACTATTCCAACTATGCTAATAAAAAACGAAATTTTGCCACGAACACGAGCTGCCTCCCAGTCCATTTCTGAAACATGGCGAGACATTGCTGAGACTATCAGGGCTGCAATACCTGCAAATAGATAAAGTGAAGAGAAATTAAGAATTAAATAAGCAAAGGCACGGCCAAAATTCGACAGTGCAGGTCCACATGAAAATCTGAGGTTCAAACGAATTAGGTGTCTGGATATTGCCACATTTGTTAAAAAATGCTCAGAGCCAAATGCGATGGTTGATGCTTAGCCTTCAGCAACTTTCTTCAAGGTGTATCATATTCATCTTTGTTCGGTTATTTCTTGTTTTTTCGAGGCTAACTATCCCCCGATCCAAATAAAATTGCAGCTATATTTTACTGGTCGCAACAACATTGTCATGAGTTTTAGGGACAGCAGCCTTCTCTTTTCATCGTGTAATTTTACAAACACACCAAGCTTGACCCTAATTCTTACTTTGCACAACGTGGTTATTGTGATTAGCCAAATGGGGGCATCACACATCCTAGTATGTAGTCTACTCACATCCTAGTCAGCATGGCGAGTGCAGCTTGGCTGAATTATGAATTTTTAGCTGTAATGTATTTTGAAAAGTACTGTTATCATTACAAACCACAACTGTATTGAATCCCTGGTATAATTGTGCTCAGTTTCTGATTTAAAATGTGTGATGTCACCGTTTATTTTCTATTTTATGTTCGGAACGAGCGGGGCTCGAACCTGCAACCTTTGGCACCAGTGGCCTAGCTGAAAATGGGAAACGCACATATCCACTCGACCAAATCCCCATTCTAAAAAAGAATGGTTCATTATATCACAACCTAGATGGAGAAAGTTATGTTTCCTTATAGCAAATGCTTTACATGTATTTTACTGGCATTGTGCATCGGACTAATTGACAAACCGTCACCACACAGTACGTTCTCCTTCAGAAGTCTTCCTGAATTAAAAAAAAATTAATAAAAAAAATGTAAAAACACTTCCAAAGAGAAATCACTCTCAGTGCCAATCGGCAATGTGACGTCATGGCTGAGTGACGTTTGCGCTAGACTGTTACCCTTATGAATAGAAGCATACACAGTCAGGAGATGAGTTGGAGCTATATCAGTTTACTCGTGATGTATATATCAGTTTACTCGTGATGTATCTGGCCAGTGTGTAAAAGCAAGCACATATGCTTAACAATGTACACATACTCCTGAATGCAGGTCAAAGTACAGATGCAAGAGACCATGCATGCTCTTGAAATATTGACATCCTAGTATGACACATATAAACAGGTACTGGCGGCGGCATTTGCTAATTGTTAGCTGGTTGAAGAATCGCCAACACCTAATTGGGTATTGCAGAAGATAACATGAAGATTGCATGCATGCAAAATCTAACACCAGTGAAAGTTATCCTCCATATTCAGGCGGAACCCACACGAACTTCCGCTAGAAGGTAGCCATGCCGCTGAACTCTCTTTTACTGTTCCCAATAACAAAATAATATCAGGTGGCATATATCACATGAATCGAACAAATAAACAGCACATGTCTTATATTATTGTGTTGAATTGGCAGGCAACCCAGGTTTGCCCCCAACTGTTTATACCGCAACGCCCTCTGCATGTAACTTTGAGAAAAGCCATTGTCAGTTCTGATAGCTTGCGGTTTGCTCTGATCGTTTCCTAGGATCGCTCGTGTCTGTGACATGAAAAGGTAATAGATGGTGATACAATGTATCACTGGACATTTTGCACACATAACGTTACTGCAGTAGTACATTCCTTAATGAGTACTGTACAATAAAAAATTTTCGCGAGGGATAAATATTCCCAAATATTCCCGAGGAAACTCAGTTCGGGAAAAAATTGTAGCACCCTTGTGAGTGTGGAATGAAAACCTGCATACAATCGGGAAAACAAAACTCGTGAAATTCTGATTTGAAGTGTTTTCGGGAAGTTTTGTGCCCGGAAATATAAATGAGTATACAGTACTTCCGTTCCATACGATAAACTGACACTGTGCACAAAAAAAAGGGGTTTGAATTTAAATATTGGTAATTTTTACTCTTAGAAGTTTGTGCAGATAGGTGTTTTGGAGCGTCAAAAAGGGTGGCGGAATGGGTCTATTGTGTATAACATGTGGCACATTGTGATGCCCTTCCCACATTGTAGAGCTGCTATTAAGATCTGGAGGAAAATATTCAAGTTCCGTTGGGTGAAGCTTCAAGTTTGTCTCCTATGTTTACTTTCAAAAGATCTTGAAAATATGGAGTAAATACCACACAGACCTTATTTTCTGAACGTTACTTCATTCAGATTACGTTTTTCTACCAGGATTATAATGCAATATCTATGTATAAGACCCCAATATAAACAGCGCTGAAAGGGGCATTATGAAAACTGAAGATAGCGTATCCCTGCTTTTTAACCAGAATCACTTAAAGACAGTATAGCTGTGATGTCTCATTTTATCTAAATAACATCTACAACCCAAGAACAGCAATAAGCATATGAATATCTAAGAAACACTTGTCCCCGTTCAACTATTTTTGCAGAGTTTGCCGTAAGAGTGATCAAAAATGTACCATGCAAACTACCAATCTAATTTTACGTTTATAAAAATAACGCTGATCTTAGTTTCTTCCGTCTATTTTATAATTTCATTCCTGTGTCAGAACTATCTTCACCACGCAAAACTCACCTTATATACCTTCAATAGTGTACAATCGATTGCACTCATTAGGTGAATGTGAACAGTGGCCTGGCAATAATGAAAAATCTCAACGCAACCAAATTAATCTTAAGTATATTCTTGTCTAATCAAGTTGTCTTCAGTTCCAAATGCTTTCACTCTTCATTATTTTTCTAAGCATTCACATGGGAAGTGGATGATCCCATTGCAGGACACATAAAAACCTAGCAAAAACATATGGCGTTTTATACACTTAACACCCACAACGACACGATTAACCGTGTCACACCTGTAGCATTTGAAGTCTCAAAATTACCCTCATTCTTCTTTTCATATATAATACCGTAAAATTGGAAGTAATCTTATGGAATATATGCGAGGTCAGAATTTTAACTCGCAACTTAGTCTTGGGTTCCCTAGAATTGTTCATACACAATCTCGAAGCAATTGGCTAAATGTCTTTGAAAAGGAGATTTTTTTTAATGATTTTGCCAAAAAATAAACAACAAGTTCATATAAATCTAACAGTCATTGGCATATGACCATTTAAAACAACTCGGTAGGGAGCTACTCAGAGTGCTAAGTTTGCAGTAAGTGTGTTAAACAGATTGGAAGAAGTGAAAAATGTGAATTGCCATTGCAACTCCCATTGACTTGTATACGTAATAGAAATGTATGCATTAAATAACAAGTACTTAATTAAAAAAAAAATCTTTAAAATCAAGAACCTGAGCATCATCATCTGGCGACCCAACGTGGGCTCTTCCACAAGGTAAAATCACGAAGTTTCAGGAACAATCTGTTTGCGGCGGATTTGGAGAAGATGGCAATGAACAAATTGCACAAAAATTAAAAATAAAATTGCAGCGCCATCTGTTGGACAAATCAAGTTTAGGGGTCCTTGAAAGTTTCTCTGTGCAACTTCGAAGCAATTAGCGAAGCTGTTTCAAAAAACAAACAAACCAAAAAATTAAAAATAAAGATTTTGTCCAAAATAAAAAAAATCGAAATGATTCGAGCATAACTATTTGAGCAAAGTTGGCAGAGATTTACTCATGATACATTCGTACCAAGTTTGAAGTGGACCTGGTAAACAGCTTTGGAGAAGTCGAAAATATGAAGTACCATTGCAATCTCCCTTGACTTATATAATAATAAATACTAAAGTATGCATCATCCGACAAGTGTCCAACTGCACAAAATTATTAGAAAAACACGTGATTAAAAACATACCGCTTAGTAGACAAGTTGTTTAAGCCCTTCCATATGGTACATCTACACACAATTTCAGCATTATCTGAGGGATAGCTACGGTGACGAAGTTAAAAATAGCTTCAGCACGCAAAATTGATTTAAAATATTAATCTCCAAGGGTCTTCTGAAGTGCTCGCTTGCTATTTCGAATCTCTTGGATAAAAAGTTTTGGAGAAGCAGATTTCTTAAGGTTTCGTCGGAAAAGGAACGGAAAAAAAAAAAAAAAATCAATGGAGCATGGCGATTTGAATAAACTTGCAAGAAATCTGTAAAGGTACATCCCTAACCAAGTTTGCAGTGGATCTGATAAACGGTTTTGGAGACGTTTATAATGTGAGCTGTGCAAGAACAAAACGGTGGACAGACAACTCAAAATTTGGTGGTCTTGGGATCGCTGACATTGATAAATGGTTGTCCCTCTGCCATACTAAAGAAATTTGGTCAGTTGATTTTAATACAACTTTTTAGCTTATTGTCCTGCTGTCATGTTTGGAAAAGGTTGTCCATTTGAATTTGGAAATTTTTGTGCCTTCTTTTTTATGAGATCACGCGATTACTACCCATTCCTTTCTTGTTTACTTAATATTTTCACTCAATATTAGATTAGATGATTATCAATCCATCCGTTGTTAGGAGATTAAGTAATTATCATCATATTCTGCTCTATATCACAGTGATTATTACTTCATTCCTCTGTGTATTAGATTCAGTGATTATTGCCCCATACCTCTCTATATCAGATTGGATTTATTTACCCATTCCTCTCTATATCAGATAAAGTGATTATTACCCCATTCCTATTCATATCAGATGAAAATTTTTTTATTTCATGCCCCTCTGTGTCACATAAAGTGGTCATTTCCCCCATTCCTTTCTACATTATTTATTACGAGCATATCTATTTGGACTGGTTTGTCTAATAATACAATGGGTACTTATCTGGAGGTTCTCCAATATAAAGTAGACACACAGCGCTATGCATAAAACAAACTGGATTAATACAAAATAAACAAACAAGAAAACCCCAAAAGACTATGAAGGAAAGCTCAGAGAAATGTAGGCTTGAGAAAACCCAAGTGTGCAGTATACCAGTCACCGAGATGAGAACATATATTGCTTGAAAAGTGATTACATATAAAGGTAAAACTCGTAGATTCTGCTATAAACAGTTGGACAGCCTCCAGAATGGTTTCATTATCACCATCTGTCACATCTTCACGACGTTTTATTCAACTGCTCAGTAAAAGATTGTCTACAATGTGAACAGTGTTCCGGAGGCGAACCCTCAGTACTGTAAATGTGGAGCAATGTAAAAAGTAATTATATATGTCTTAATAATGATGCAAACAAGCGTTAAAGACAAAGTAGGAATAATGTATACATTATTGAGATGATGATTTAATGCCAAACAACAGACTCAACTGTGTATGGCACATGTTGGGACAGCGATTGCCATTAGCAAAATATTTGGCTTTTTGTTCACAGGAAGCAGTTGCTTTTGGTCTGAAATGACGTAGGAAATTCGAATTTCGTGTATCAATGTGAATCTTATTCCATGTGCGGATGGTAGACAGTATGATCGAATTACCAAAGCGTGTGGTAGAGAACCCATTTGGCGTAAGGCTCCCTGGTTGCGAAAGAGACGCCCTTTGGTAAGTACAACGCCTGGAGGGACGAGGTCGTATAAATACTGCGGATTCAACTTATTGTACATCTTATTAAACAGGACAAGTTTGAAATCTTTTCTGCGACCAGAGAAGGTTTGCAAGCCGAGTTCATTTAGAAGGAGGAATGGGGGAGGGGGAGGGTGACAGAGGCTACCAAGACATATTCTGGCCGCTTCATATTGTACGGCTTCGAGAGACTACTAATGGTAAGCTGTCAGTGAAATTATCTTACAGGACACTACTGTATTTAATAATAGGTCGTATCATGGCTTTATATAACCTGATTAGAGTTTTCCAAGTGAGTTTTGAATTTCAGCCTGCGTAATAAGGTCAGATGGACAATATATTTCATGTTCGGAACGAGCGGGACTCGAACCTGCAACCTTTGGCACCAGTCGCCTAGCTGAAATGGGAAACGCACATATCCACTAGACCAAATCCCCATTCCTATGTGATATATATTGTTGCCATGTTTTAAAAAGTGAGTGATACTTAAGTGTGTGTGTTCATGGACTACGGGAATTGGTATGTTACCAAAACGAAAAACTAGGTGATCTTGTGTGTTCCTTTTAGAGAAGAATATAACATAAATGGATTTGGTTGCGTTGAAGTTCAAGCGCCAAAGTCTACACTAAAGATGGATCCGCTCAACGTCAGTGTTAAGACGTTCAGCAGATTTGGTGGGATATTGAACAGTTTCCAGTATGGTAGTGTCACCTACAACTAATTTATGTCTCATATTACGTTACCGGTGATTTATGGATGTAAACTAAGAACAATAGAAGACAGAGGATGGCGCATTCAGCCACATCAGGCTCAACTGGAAGTCACGATGAAGTTTGGCCCCTAATAATGACTCGCTGGAGAGGGTCGGGTAAGCAATTGAGCTTAATGGTTAATTCAAAACCAAGTTGTTTCAGTTTTAAACGGAGACCAGTATGCCAGACTCCATCGAATGCTTTAAATATGTCAAGAGATACCGTGTGAGCTTCCTTACCTAACTCAATTTATTATAGATGGCATAGTACAGGCAGACAAGGTAGTTGATTGCAGAGTTTTTTCTCTTGAAGCCAGAGTTTTTTGGGGAAAGTAAATCGTTTGCAATTAAGTATTCATACAGGATGTTAAAGACCAATAGGGATAAGACTTTGGATATATTGGACAAAAGTTAAACAGGCCTGTAAGTTTCCTTAACTGTATGCCATCTTTCTCAAAGGCTGAATAGAGGTTAGATTGCTTCCATAGACCAGGAACTAGTAGTTAAGAAGACAAAGAACAACTTATAATACTTTTTTGGAGTTTACCATCAAGTATGGACTAACTAAGGCTCCATCATTTTTTTTATTAATCTCTTTAAGGTGGAGTTCCATGCAAAGTACAACCGGTCAGAGTTTTATATAGCATTCACAGTGAAGTTCCATTTTTTTCCTTGTAGTGCTGGCACAAGCGTTCAATATTGAGGGTACTGGGAGGAGAAAAAGGCCTGACCTGTTGCGATAAGCGTTTATAGCGGTTCCAAGCACGATTGCGCTACCTGATTAGTCGTATGATTGGGCAGGTTATCCAAGGGTTATCTTTGGGTCTAATACTTATGTTTCGGCATGGAATGAACTGCTTACAACTATCTATGAAGAGGTTTGACCAGTGAGACACGGTGTCGGTAATTGAGGCAAAGACAGCAAAGCCTGAGTCCCAGGGAGGGTCACGCAATCCAGTATTTAATTCTTCAAAGTTGGCTCTCTTGCAGTCCCAAACTGATTGTTGGAAGGAACGATCTTTAGGATGAGTCATAGAAAAGGAGCAATACACCACAGGGTGATCAAAAGGGAGACTCGAGGAAGTGTGCCAGAGTATAAGACGCACCCAGGTGAGTCAGCACTTATAACATCGAACGGGTGTTCAGTGTTCTCATAGACACGTATACGCTCAGATATAAGTTGGTGCAGGTTGTAATGAGCAACGAAATCCAATTATGGCGGTTTTTATCGCATTCTTTTTCACATCAGATAAGTTGATCATTACGCCATTGCTCTTTATGTCACGTTAAGTGATTATAATCCCATTCATTTTATATCAGTTAAGGTGATCATTACCTCTTTTTTTAGACCTAATATTAGGTTAAGTGGTTGTTACCCCCTTTCTCTTTATATCAGATAAGGTGGTTATTTTACTGTTCCTCTTTGTTTCAGATTATGTGGTTTACACCCCATTCCTCTTTATATCAGAACAAGTGCCTACAGCTGTGCCCAGGTACAAAACTAAACTGACGTCAAAGGAGGTCACGTGTAAAAGGGGAATAGACATCCATTTTAAACATGCGTCAACAAATGGCCAAGTTACGTAAGGCCTAAAAAAACATATGTGTGGTTTTGGTAATCACACAGACCCTACTAAAAAGGTCAAATCCTACAGTGAATGGAACGAAAAGTACTTTCCCCAATAAAGATTAATTGACCCAGGCTTAAAGATTTTATGGACAAAGTGGCCATCCTGTCCCGTTTTTTTTTTCAGTAAAGTCAACTCAAATACAGCATTTTATTTCAACTTGTCTGGAGGGTTAACTAGGGCCGGCAAAGCAGCATAGCTGCACAACCGCAGTTGTTCGGTGAAGCAGCATACCCCCGGTTGTTCCGTGATCGCTATCGTAACTTTCTCAAGGTTCAAGGTGTCCGTTCTCTGAGTTACCCTGGCAAACGGTCACAAAACTACTTTCAAGACATGAATTACTATTTTAAGGTGGAAGCTGTGAAGCTAGTGTGCAGTGAGACTGGCAACTTTGCATCGCAATTACCCATTTAATTTTTTCACAAGTACATTAAACCTATATATTTTCTGATTACTACGTATCCATAAATTTATATCCATAGATTTTTTTTGCTGGATTGGAATTTTTTGAGATTTTATAGCATTATATCTGACATGGTAGGATTTTCACATTTTTCGCGCAGAAGTCACACAAATTTGTTTTTTTCCAGTTGAAATCAGAATAAATTAAAAATATATGTCCATGTCTAGGATCGAATTCAATGGTTAGTCCTGAAATAGCATAAATAAAAAGTTATAAAATTTTAAATTTAGTTCTGACAGGTCGTTCATTTTCCTTCTATAAATTGCTCCAAAAGTCACAGAAGGGGTTGTCAGAAAAAAAAATCCTGGGAAGCGTTCCTTGATATGATATTTTTCTTTTAATGTCCATTCATTTTAATGTGATAGGGCAATTTGTACGTTGGTGAGGCGAGACACAAATTGCAGAGGTTGAGCAAAAAACAATTCCGAGAAAATCGCATTGAAGGAAAAAAGGTGCCAATTCTTACGCATTTATGGCTGTAATATGACACATACTCATTTCTTCTGTCCTGTGTTTTAATTATTATGTGAAATAAACTTGTAGCTTTACCTCTGTGATGTTGTCATTAAACAAAAGTACATTTTCTGGCTTAAATCTCAACTTTTTTAACTTGGGAACACCACACTTGGCTTGTTCGGGTGTGGGTTCACATGTGGCTTTCCATATTTGGGGACCAGTAAGTTGATTGTGCTAATTTGTTTTCACATCAATAGAGAATTTCAAAGTAATCAGAACAATGGTAGTGATTATTCTGAACTGGCCCATTCTTAGCTCCACAGCTAATGGTTTCCTGTGAGTGACCCTTGTCAATAGCTCAATTGGTTTCTAGCGGTCATGGACTAATGACTGTGCAAACAATGACATGGTTCATTATCATGCACATGCAAACAAAGCCATGTGTCCGTCACTGTTTAAACTTTTCATTGTAAACAAAAGTTTAGAGATCAATCATCTCATATAAATTTTATTTTCACACATCTGAGTTTTTGGGAGCATGTAGTTTAAGTATCAGACTATCCAAAAATATGAAAAAGTGATTAGAGGTTATCGAAAGGTACGGCTTCAGACCTTCGACCTTAATTTTAAGTTACCGTCTCGGTTGTGTCTGAAGCAGTTATCATTGTCAATTACAAATCCAAATGCAACACAATACATTGAGCCGGCCAGTGGTGAGCGCCATTTTGAACATTGCGCAATGCATTGATTGTGGGACAGTCGCACAAAAATGCATTTGATTTCAATATCAAAGTGAATTGCGGCCACAAAATATATCATATCATTATTGATGCTCTGAAACATTAGCAAAATATATACTTTTGGTGATATATATTATCATCCGCCAACCAAGGATCGTCCCAATACTATCCTCATTTTCAAACCATTGGGTGCGGAATCCACAATTTTCAAAATAGCAGCCAAATCTTTGTTTTTTAGGGAAAGAACATTCAGTTGAAACATGTTTCAACAAATGTTCAAGTCACCTAAGGTCCAACAAATATGTGTGGTTCCAGTCACCAGACCGACTCTACTGAAAAGGCCCGACCTTAGACAAATTTCATGACACTTTGAAAAAAAAGTTTCAAGCCGCTCTTCCCGAAACAAATTGATTGACCCAGGCTCAAAGGCTTTTATCGAGAAAGGGCCTTCGTGTGACGTTATTTTGCAATAAAGTCAACTCAAACACAACATTTTATTTCAACTTGTCTGCAGCCTTTACTTGGGTCAGGGAAACAGCATAGCTGCATAGTCAGGGTTGTTCCGTGATCGTTATCGCAATATTTCGCTAGCTTCCAGGTGTCCATTCTCTTATTTGCCACGGAAAACGGTCGATAAAGTATTTTTAATTTTTATTTTTTTCTAAACTTTAATTTGCCTCCTCGGTTGTGTCTGAAGCAGTTATCATCGTTAGTTCCAAATCCAAAAGCGACACGATACGTAGTTAAAAATCAAAATGCGACACGATAATGCACATTTTGGTGAGTGCCATTTTGAACATGGTACAATGCATTGCAGGATAGTCCCACAAAATTACATATATATTTGATTTGGATATCAAAGTGAATCGCGGTAAGGTGTTTTCAGCATTGTTTAAATTGTGCATGGATGAAAATAAAGGAAGTCGACTGAACGTAATCAAAGGTACCCAAGTTTGCATATGATCGTATTCGATCTCAAAATGCTTGGCACGTGGTCTTAGACTGTTTGTTGGCGATTGTTGTTCACTCAGGGTCCTGCATGCGAATATTTTCCTGGCTAGGATTAGTAGATTGTAAAAGGCTAAATTAATAATACACACTATTAAAAAATGTATATCATATGATTATTGATGCTCTGAAATATTTACAAAATGTGTACTTTGGTTTCACACATTATAAACCCTGAAGATCGTCCCATTACTATCCTCATTTACAAACCATTGGGTGCGAAATCCACATTTTTCAAAATTGGAGCCAACTCTGTGTGACTCAGCCCTAATTAGATATTTTAAAGCAGTAGAACCAGACTATAAATGGGATTTTTGTTATGGGAAAGTTATTTGTCGATTGAATGCAATGTACATTTTATGGGAATTTCCCAGTGTGAGCAATACATCAATACCATGAAGTTAACAGCTGTGGGCAGCAGTTGGCTCCAGAATAGGAATATTGTATCAGACACTGAAGTCGCTCCCAGGCTATGAATTTAGGAGCAGCACTGGGCCGAGGAACCAGGGTCACCTGCTGGGTCAAAGAGGGAGCTTAGTGGAGAAGCTTGCCCATATAGTAGATACAGGTCCAAAACTACTGGCGGGTTTTTATTTTATGAGTATTGAATTGTTTATTACCCGATTCCTCTCTATATCAGATTATGTGATCGTTACACAGTTCCTCATTATATCGAATAAGGTGATTATCAGCCCATGTATCTCTATATCAGATTATGTGTAGGTACCTTATTTCTCTTTATATCCAATTAGGCGATTATTACCCCTTCCTTGTTTAATCAGATTAGGTGATCATAACCGTATTCCAATTTATATCAGACCAGCTGATTTTACCCCATGTATTCCTATAGCCAATTAGGTTATTCCTCCAGGCCGCTCAATATCAAATTACGTGGCTATTTCCTCAACTCCTATTATCTTTTTAATTAGATTAGGTGGATATTACCCCATTACTCTTCATATCAGATCAAGTGATTATTTTTTAATTCCTCTTTATATCAGATTAGGTGATTATTACCCCATTAACCAATGCCTCTCTATATAAGATTATGTGGTTAATACCCCATTGCTCTCAGTATTATATTAGGTGATTATTATCTTATTACCATGCCTCTCTATATCAGGTTGTATGATTATTACCCTATTGCTTTTTATATCAGATTGGATGATTATTTTCTTTAACTTTATTGTCATCTTTATATCCCAAGAGGTGATTATTATCCCATGGCCTCCTAGATCAAGTTAATTAATTATTACCGCGTACCTCTTTGCATCAGATTATGTGACAGAGATGCCACTCACTTATGTGTGTTCTGCCTGAAATGCTACCAAAATTACTTGAAACCTATCAAATCTGAGCTGTTCTGAAAACATTGAAGTGATTTTTTAGAACAAGAAAAGGCAAATTACCTGAATTCAGGTAAAATCCTAAAAAGTGGCACTTCTGATGTGATTGTCACTCCATTTCTAGTTATATCAGATTAGCTGATTATCTATCATTCTTCTTTACATCAACTTAGGTGATTATTACACCATTCCTCTTTATATAATATTAATGATTGTTAGCCCATCGCTTTCATAAATGCTCCTACAACCTGATTCCTCTCTAAATCAGATTCGGTGATCATCGCTCTTTCGTCTATATCTAATGTAATTTTTACTGTTCTTTTGACTCACGGATTTGTCATGGTGCATTTTCTTCCTCCTTTGACCCCGTCAAGAGTGAAGCGATTGCGACAGATATTGATGCTCAGGGGGTTTCCGAGTGCAAAAGAAAAGCTGACAGAAGATAGGAGCCAGCATACCGACCTCTGTAAGGTGATATGCCATGTAGGGATAGAAGCTCCCCCAGGTTACGTTATTTCGTTGTAACTTCCTTTGCACCAAGCACTTATTTATTGACTTTTAGCAAAGGAGGAGAATACAATATGTATTAACAATTCATTTTCTAGGCCGACAGTTAACAACATTGCTTGAAAATGCGCATATAGGAGCTTTGTTAAAAAAAAACTCCAACAACATATTTTTCTGACAGGTTTGTTCTACCCATATAATCAATAAAAGAATTAACATAAACCAAGATTCAGGTCATTAAGCAAACGGCAAGTCATGTTACTCAGTCGAACGACACAGCTGGAAGTTTGATTGTCATATTTCCAGATGTGCACAGCTTTATATTAATGAGAAGGGACTTAGTTGACATGGATTTCATAATATGTCCCCACACTGACTGCGGTGAAAAACCATTGCGCAAGCGTAGACAGACTGACGTCATGGTCTACGTCTTGACCAATTAACACTTTCTTTGCCAACATCAACATAGTCGATGCATTATGAGTTAATATAACATATTTCGTATTCCATATATATACACCGACCTTTCAATCAAGTACCAGTGCGCTTTTGAGCTCCCAATGTGTACCAAGAAAGGCTATTGAATCAGTCAAAACGTGGCACGGCTGGAGTTAATGTGCACTTGGGGCATTTTCCAAACAATATATTTTGATATAATACATTCCCACGCTAAGCAATATTCCATGTCTGGAACTTTTTTTCAATGTCGTCTGCTTCATGGTTGTTCCAGGCTTCGACGTCTTCACTAAATAAGTATCCGAGGCGTTCCGGGGAGAGCAAATGCTACATTACAACCGTACAAAATCAGACATGCTCAATTTTTTATTATTTCGACTGTTAGGTGACTTATTGTGCCCTTCCAGGCATTTACATTTATGGACAATACATCATAGAATCAAAGCACGATAGTTGCGTTTTATAACCTGACCCTGCTGGCAACTATAGGGGAAATGTGGCAGGCAATTATATGAGATGGCTAGCGACGCGCTTGTGGCGATCAAAAATGAAAGACTACAGGTTAATTTTAGAAGAACTAGCCAATTTCCATAAATTAATTAGTTTGTTTATGCTTATAGCTGAAGTGTAGAGCATGAATGTAGAAAGAATTCAGTCGCGCAGTGGGTTCATGCATTAAGCGTTTTCTGAGTTCCTGCAGGCCAAGGTACATTTTACAATTTCTCATGATCAAAAAACAAACCAAACGACCAGAAATTGCTCTGGACTCTTATAAATGGACAAAAATCGATCAACTGCGGATATATTGGTTTTCTATTTTACAAGACCACCCAGACGGTTGTTAGTTGACATGTTGCCTTGAGACAAAGATAAAAAACAGACCTGTTATGACGTCACTACCGTACACCGTCCCCCGTCGTGTCAGCCTCAGAAAGAGATGATTGCACCACACAATTGTAATTTGCTTTCAATTTAATTTTATGAATTCAGGCACCTGACATGATTAATATATCACATTATATTCTTGGGACATTTGAACGGTAAGCGTAGATAGATGCATGCAAAGTTAGGGTATAAGCTGATTGGATATGAAAAAAGGACTAAACAGAGTCTTTAAAATCTAACCACTGAAAGCCAATATATACCATCTATGGCAGGTTTTTCCGATGGATTGTGTGTCTTTTTATCCCCTAAATCAAATTTAATTTAGGCAGCAATGATGGGTTATTTGAAGAAAAAATACGTTGCAACCTTTTTCTTAGGGAGAGATTACAGTAACATTTTTCATATGGATTGGAATGTGACGTGGATCGAAGGCTGCCACAGAATTATGTTCTATCAGAATAATTCTTTGCAACTATGCATACTGATACTTTACCTGTTGGAAAATAAAAGCTCTACACTTAATCCTCCTGTACTGCTTATCAAGAGAAGGGTCAACCACCTTTGAAGTATCATAATTATTCAATATTTCATAAAAGTATCATCATTGGGAATGATTCTAGATTCAAACTCAACAAAAAAGACCTTTCATTGAAGTACGAGCGTGCGCAGTCTTACAACTGCAGCTTTCGACGTCATCGGTACTCTTTGGGTCGAGCGCCTATGAAAAGTATTGACGCTGTCGAAAACATTGAACCGAAGGGGCAAATATGAAACGGCGTGTCAGAGAAAAACATCCAGAAGGATGACAAATAAATTCGTAGAAATAGCAAAAATGGTTTCATTGAATAATCACCTATGTCAGGCAAAATAACCGATGAACAATCAGAACAAGATAACTGAAGAAATATTAATTTTAATTCCAAAATATGTATCTGATGTTTGCAAACGAGAAAAATTCGTTTGCATAAATTAGATTTGCGTCACGGATTCAACTGAAACTAGATTTGACACAGAGAAGCAAATATTATAAAACACCGGGGCTGTTTTTGTCAAAAGGGATGTTCCAAATGGTGTAACTGACATTAGGTAGATGATACTGTACCCGATAATTTTTCACACATGAGTTTTAACGTCATTCAGTAAACTGCAACCCGAATACAAGTTGCTCTTGAGAAATGATTCTCAAAGGAAATAAATGACGCCTTACACTTCACTCGAACACAATATCCTCATACCTAAGATGATGTAAAGGATAAATACACTGAAATTGATCTTTTCATTCATATCAAAGATAAATTCTCTTTTAAACATTTTTATAGTTATTACAGCTGCAAAATGTCATGGTTATTTAAACTTAGTATGTGATCAGACACATCTTTCAACTAACCCTTTGTTCCCATGATTCTATCCAACGTATTGTAAGGGGCATCAGTTTATAAATATTTAGTCGTTAAAATGTATTTGTAGTGCTAAACTGTAAAATTGACACTTCAAGAAATGTATACTCAAATCAAAGTATTGAATGTGTAGGTTTACTTATCCTTTGTGACATTGAAAAAAAGGTGATGCGAATGGAAAGTCTCCGCTTACCAAAAATTGGGTTGATGCAGAGAGTGACAAAGGTGGCGAGGCCTATGTAGCTCTTCGGTCCTTGACGTGCACCTGAGATAGTGGTGTGCCCACTGGGCTGCATGACCACCACCGGCATCTTGCCGCCTCACATTAATCTGAAAGCATGAAAAAATTGTTACCGGGTCGACGATATACCAAATTAAACGACTGTAATCCTCTCACCAAGTGCCATGCCACATTCAAATCCACAAAATACAATTTTGTGCGGAATACAGGAAGGCAAAATATCGAGCCAAATCTGTGAGAATTAAAACTAATACCTGCTGTAAGTATTGTGATCAGTGATATTTCTCCGTAACATATTGATTGCATTGCCCCAAGTGAGCAGTTGCTGTCAAATGAAAGCAACATTAACATGAATGTTCATTTGCTGATTTCTGGGCCTGCATCATGGTCGACACTCTTTCTCGCCCGAAAGGGTCGCAATCAACGCTATCTTACAATGTCGACCTCTTATAATTTTTTTCCTCGAATTTCGCAATTTTGCTGAATGTTTTGAATAAAAGAATGAGATGTCAGCAAATAGAATGGTCTATTAGATTTGTGGTCGGTTGTTTTCAGTGCGCTTGCTGGTTGCTGTGCTTCAAGAATACTAACAGGTCGGAGATATTCCTGAGCATCTGCAGTTTGTACAGGACGGGATTGTTAACAATATTTACTTTAACCCCTTTCAGGTGAACTAAGAAAAATATAAGCTAAAACACAATACATTCCACAAAATAAGATAAAATAAATTCAGTTTGAACGCTCCCGATAGAAAGTCGTAACCAATCCTAACATTCCAATATTTCATTTTTTCCCACCCTATTCAGGCCCTTGACATCTGGTATGCTGGCAGCTTGATTATCTATATATATTATATATACTTGAGGCAACGCTGAGCAGAGAAATAAGGTGTGGGTCAAATGATGGTTTACAGAATCAAACAATGTGCCGCCTGCATGCGATAATTGCAAATGATAATGAAAACCATGGGTTGTCCTGCTTAGGTGTAATGAATGCGTAGACTTAATAATTAACCTGTAAATCCGCGCAATCTATTAATCCACTCAACGGTTACATCTCAAAGAATACCCAAGGGTAAATTATGCTAAATTGAATATCAGTCCTCCAGCCTCCGGTTTGGGGCACATTAGTCGTTGTATCCCTTATTGTGATTGTGAACACGCCACTATAATGATTTTGTCCTTTGCATATTCTTTCCTCCTCTATCTGGATAGACAGAAAAATCGTTCTGCGCTGTAGTACAGTGCAGATAGAGTTTAACAAATAAAGAGAATTACCTGAACACTAGAATACGGCTACACTAGAAAGATAAATTGTGGTCATAACACATGGAAATAATGAATACCAGTGGGTATTACGTACGAAGCAAGTGTTTGCAGACACAGAAACAGACAACTACAGAGAAAATTCAAGTATTGATATGGATACCAGACCGGGATGGAAATCGCTGTTCTGATCATATAATATTAATACCAGAAAATCACTCTTTTGTACAAACTGACTGCTTATCATCACTTGTAACAGTTACACTGTTATCATTAATCATTGGCGACTACCTGTATCATATCGTGCCCATAAATTATTTTAAACAATTTACGTTAATTTATTGCAGCATTAAAATGCAACTGTTTAATTTCTGTTTTATTTTGTTCAGCGCTTTACAGTGTTGAATGATAAATAGTACATTACGGTATCATAATAATGAGTACATGTCATTCCACACTTGATATAATTAAATTTTTCAGCAATCTATTTTTCCCAATTACTTTCCTTAATTAAAATGAGACAATGCTTCTGGGACGCTTTTATACTATGTTGCACTCATTGTTTTGTATATTAACTGAAATCCCTTGGATGTGCAAAATGGGATAAGGGGGCTTCCCACAACCCTTGTACGGCGTAAAATCTGGCCTTTATACGAAATATTGAGAATCAGAAAATTTAGAATTGATGGCTAGTACGTGATACGGAAAATGAAAGAAGTTTTCCTGGTCGCAAGTACAGTAAATAAAATGTCCTACACGCCAGTACCCGAAAACCTTAAAACAACGCGTCTTCTCGTTTTTTAACACGCGAAGCAGGCGGCTCGATACATATAGTTTCTCTGATCAGAAAGAGTGCTGATAGATGTTGATTCAGCGTTTGCCTTTTGACAGCAAAAGGGTCAATTTACACTAATAGATGATGTCACAAGTTCCATTCAATGCTGTCCATCCTATAGGATCAATATTATGAATACCTCCGCCTATCCTTTCATAAAATGAGACTCAAAGGAACCTGGCTCCTTGTGGCTCCTAGATGACGGACTCAACTGGATTCTTGGTTTCAATTTACTTTAACCTTCTACCACCCATACCATCGACAGTGTTCAGTAGTGGCATCTATTGTCTGAGTCATACTTCAACTCGAATTTTGCACTGGCAAACTGCCACGATTAAAGTTGCTGGAACGCATATGAGAAGACCGACTCCGACACAAGAGCGGATTGCGAAATATTTATAGTTTCTCATAATTGTGACGGCTGTAGAGCTCATGTAAAATTGAATTTATTTTTCAACACATGTTTTTATGTGAAAATCTGCTCTTACATCCTGTAGATTTTCTGTTGACATTTGCACATGATATATATATATATATATATATATATATATATATATATATATATATATATATATATATATATATATAAAACACCCCATACATCGAGAGACAGCTTTAACTGAATTCCTATCACCAGCAATTAATGGTCAGATCTCCGTCTCGGAAAGCTGTTGGCTGTGTGGCATGATGGGAAACGATCGCAAACATAAGGGTATATGACGCCACCCGTGACAGCCAAGGGGGATCATGGCATCTCTTGGTGACTGCCAATTTTCCACAGAATAAACAGATACTGATCTGTATGTATGCATGTATGTACGTGCGTACATACATACGTATGTATGTGTGTATGTATTTATGTATGTATATATGCATGTATGTATGTATGTATGTATGTACGTATGTACGTATGTATGTATGTATGTATGTATGTATGTATGTATGTATATTCAATTAATCGATGTAGAATTCAAACGTTTGACAATGTATATGATGTATGGTGATTCATATGCTACACAGACTAGTACTATCACAGCCGCAACTACCAAAGAGGCCGCGTGTGAAGGGAACCAGTCTCTGCTTGATGATGTATGCGGCCTCAAAATTGTGTATTAACATTGTTCATGGGATATTGCAGAACACCCATATGACAATGTGCCAGTGTTCCCCACAAAGTATTGCCCAAAGTAAACCCGAACTGATTGTAAAACATATCAATCAAAATAAGAAGGAAGTTTGCGGCGAGATTGAAATAAATGATTGTAACGAAGGAAAGCATGAGTCGAAACTGCATTTTTCTGAAAAAAAATCCGACATTTATGCATAGAATCTTAATGAATCAAGAAAATTTAGATTCCGTGCTCTTCTTGTCGGTGTGTCTGAAACCCAGGCACGCTTTGTGGAAGTAAAATATGGGTGATGACGTTCTAAAGTAAGTCAATCAAAGCAACAATCTTTATCCATCGAATGAATGGGTATATATTTACCAAACCTTATTTATATATCCTCATAAAATTCCCGGGATCCCCACCCCCCCCAAAAAGAGCATCTGTTCTCTCGCTGAAAAAAAGTATCACGGAACGCAGGCATTATCGACCGAACAAACAGTGCATAATATATTTACAATTCCAATTCTGAAGAAAAGAACACGCGACGTCAATAGAAGTATGCTGTTTTGGTACAGTGGTCTTGGGATCGCTTTATCCTTCAATAAAGCCTCCCTGCTGCTGCAAATGATAATGTTGATAATATATTGTACAGGATGCGATGCAATGCTGAGCAAAAATACCGGATAATGTATTTTCAACTCAATGTATAAAACGTGCACGCAAAATTCAGATAAATTTTGCTCCTGGATCTTTAGTGGACAAAATGATACAGAATACAAATAGAATACACCCTTGCTCTTAATACAACCTGCGGAACTGACAAAATGTGAGAGTTGTGGGGGGGGGGATTTAATTAAGGATAAAGATAAAAAGGGGACCGTGAACTGGTGTTGTTAAGACAGAAATAATCTCTTACGGAGATGGTCTTGACGGGAGATTCTACAGTACTTGTTTTGTTTTCTGAGATTATGTGTTTTTTTTAATCTGATTAATTTCGTTAACCCTCGTGTGTGCAGGAAGGCATGATTATGGACACACAAGTTAGTCAATTAATTGTTCACGAGCAAAAGAAAAATATAGATGAAGACAATTGTGAACGTTCCTACATGAAATTCACAAAAGAACCCAGGGCAAACCCGCATCAAATGATGTAAACGGTCAGCCATTTGTCCCACTAATTAATGAATAGAAGATGTATTGACTTTACAAAACCTACACTTATCCCAAAATGACTTATTGGTGCCGAGGCTTCGTACTAGCCTGTTAAAGATATCCCAGGGTGGTTGGTGATTTAAAGCTTGGGAATCTCGGCCCTATTTCGATAATACAGAATATATGGGAATTCTACAGATTCCGCTCCTTTCAATCAAGCTGTGTGCATCAAAGGAAACCTGTTTACTAATGGTATATAATCTAGTTAGGACTCCTTGAAACTTTTAATCAACATATGTTGACATATCCACACTAAATATATGAGAACAGATTAGGCAGAGCACTTTCGAAATTGCTTTTCAGTGTCCGGCAATTTGTGTTGGAAAAAGTTGATTCGTTCTGTTTCAAATGCTGTCCAGCACTTAAAACTGACATTTAAAAAGACAGTTGCGAGGACGACTGTTTGCCTGGTGCAAACGTTTTCTCGTGCGTTAAGTGCTGCCAAGACACGTGTTTGACACAATCCATCCCAAAACCAGTATGGCCTGCCCTTCCGTTTTTTTTTTTATTTTTGCTGATGTCGGCCAGCTGTAGTTGATGTCTCCCACTTATAACTTATATAGTTGCGACTGAAATGTTCTTGACATTTGAATAAATGCCCGAGTGACATGTTTTGATCAGCTTTACTCACTTTTTGTGGACTAACACTAATGATATCAGTCCCTAGGAGGAAAAGGTTTTCGACCAACTTCCATAAAACTGTCAACCACAGTTTCCAATCCCCCCCCCCCGCTCTACTGCGAAAGTAAATAGTTCATGAAAAAAGCAGTTACCCATCTCCCTACAAAAATAAAATAAATAATAAAGCAAAACCAAAACAAAACAAAAACCAAGAAAACCTCCCAAAAGTTAAAAATTAGATATAAACATTAAAAAAACAAGCAAAAACTCCAAC
Source organism: Hermodice carunculata (assembly GCA_964020975.1). Taxonomy (NCBI): domain Eukaryota; kingdom Metazoa; phylum Annelida; class Polychaeta; order Eunicida; family Amphinomidae; genus Hermodice; species Hermodice carunculata. The sequence continues at coordinate 43,867,750 of OZ026618.1, read as the reverse complement.
CAACCAATGAAACAGAAAACCAACAAAAACCAAAAAACGGAAATAAAACATAAAAAAAACCAACCCCCCCCCAAAAAAAAACAAAAAACAACAACATCAACAAACAGAAATCGTCAGTTAGAAAACTTGTGCAACCAACAGAACTAACTTACCATCCATATGTATTAAGTAAATAAGCAAGTAAATAAATAAGATAGGAGCCATACAAACAAATTAAATTTCATTCGCATGGAGCATATTTGACTGGTTGTGTTCAAGTATTTTCTTCACATTGCATGTTTCCAGGTGTTAAACCCTTATTGTACAAGAAGAAAGAGATGAAGCATTTAAAAGCTCCTAAGTGACCAATAAAAAAAGCAACTCAAGAGAAAAACGATCAGATCCAAGCATGTCAAATCACTCTTCAAATAAATACCAACAGCTTGAAAAGATCGTTGGAGGACAAGTAATATCGATAGTCATATCGATTAATGAGGAGAGTGATTCTCGCAATAGAATCTCAGAGACCCCTTTATATAATTGAAAAGCATTTCCAGAAATCATTCTCATTGATATCCCTCTCATGAAAACCAAAGAATAGATGACAAGGTCAAGGTCGTATGACCAATGCTAAAAATCACTGATTCTCGCTTCTCGATACAGAGGTCCAAATGAGACTGGTAACATTTTTCGTACGATCATTGGTGCATTGAACCTGATATTCAGGTTTCAAATGTTACTTTGTCTGGAGAATAGATTTTTTTTGACAAATTTAATTAATTCGTCACGGAAGTGAGTATCCTGATCTGGAAGTTAATGCCCAACAAAGAGAATCCATTTCTTTTATAAATCTCCTGGAGAAGTGGGATTACCGCCCAGCACTCTGCCCATCCGACACCGAATATCATTCGTTACAAAACCTTTTATGTGGGTATCAATGGAAGTTGTTAGACGTACAACAACGATTGATAGGTACTGCGAGACTAAGCAAGAGAGAGGAGTGTGTCCCAGGCGTAGGATGCATTGAAAGTTAGTTTTAGTGTCGCCAAGGCATTTGGGTTTTTTTCTTGTTGCGCTCCATATCTAGCCACAAATGCTGTTTTAATCCTTGCATGCTATTTGTGTTAACCCTTCTTTGTGCCATCGTGCAGCCAAAGAGCGGACAGTTACCAGGTTTCTCATATGACACGTAAGACAAACATGCTAAATGAGCTAGTAATAACTCTTTCTGCGACAATTTGTTCCAGTTTTAATGGCAGGTTATAGGACCATTAGGGAATCCACCCCCACGTTCTGACTCGTCTTTGTCTCTCTTTACTCGCGGTTCTGCGGAGAAATCGCTCTTAAGTATCAATTGCACCTACTTGCCCTCCATCCCTCACCACTTTTGTACCCCAGGGTAAATCAGAAACAAGTCGCTTATCACCGGAGACCACAGTAACTGCTTTATTAAAGAGACAGACCTAAATATCGCAACAAAATTGAAATTTAGGAAACTCAATCCAAAGGAAAATATACTTCAGGGTTATGAATCATGACCAGCTAGCGGAAGCTTCGCTGTCATTTTAATTTCCAAAATGTATAATGGAATAAATCTGTGTTGTATATATGGGGTAATGCCGGAGTGTAAACATGATTCTGCATACGATGCCAATAAGGGTGTCCAAGAGCTCTTCTAAATGTATCAACTCATGTTGTTATGTTTACTCGTTGACGTGTCGAACTACAATTGAAATTAATTTTGTAAACAAATCCGTAGAATGTGGAACTATTCGTAAAATGCTGGAGTCAGTTTTCTGTCATTATCATATATCGTCCTACCCACACTTCAACCAAACACTGCAGAAGTGAAACAAAAACTATTGGTGTCCTCACAAGTGAAAAATAGGGTTTGAAGAGGGTAGCGCTCTGCAGGGCCAATAACCAGTTGGTATTTAAAAATAAAGATCCTGGTATAATGTACCTGTGCATAATAATAATAATAATAATAATAATAATAATAATAATAATAATAATAATAATAATAATAATAATAATAATAATAATAATAATAATAATAATAGTAACAATAACAATAACAATAACAATAACAATAACAATAACAATAATAATAATAATAATGATAATAACAATAATAATGATAATGGTGATACTGATAATGACAATAATAATAATAACAATAATGATAATAATAATAATAATAATAAAGATGATAATAATAATAATAATAATAATAATAATAATAATAATAATAATGATAATGGTGATACTGATAATGACAATGATAATGATAATGATACTACTACTACTACTACTACTACTACTACTACTACTACTACTACTACTACTACTACTACTTCTTCTTATTTTATAAGTCTCCGAAAGCGGAGAAAATCAGAAGTACATCGAAATATGATAAAATACACAAAATCTAAATCTTGAATAACTTCAAAACTGGTACACATAGAGTTACCATTGCAAGTTCAATTTGTAGGTTTATGACATAACCACATCCAATGAAACAATGTTGTAGGTTCTTAATGTATGCAAATTAGGCAAATGCACAAAATTACAATCCTGATTAGCTTCAAAACTACTGTACAAAGTGGTGTCATTCAAACTTCAGTTCAGCACTTTGTGACATAGCACATCCAATAAACCAAGAACCAATGTTGTAGCATTGGTATTTACACTAATGAGGCTAATACGCAAAATTTAGATTATGTTGAAGAATGGCAAAGTGTAGCATTTCAAACTGTTCTCAGTTTGAAGGCACTCAGACAGATTTGCTGTAAAGCAAATCTTCTTTTCTAGTTCTTTCATAGTTTCCATAGCCCCCAAATTTGTCCGGAGTTTTTCTCGGACACTACCATTCCCTAAACCACTAAACGTGCTATGGTGATTTACCTACCACTGAAGTTGTGCCTATCGTTCGGAACAGTCATGATGTTTAAAATTATGCAAATTAAGGGCAATTCAAAGATTAAAAGCCCAATTTCTTTCAAACTATTGCAGATAGACACAAAATTTCAATGTGCAGGTAAAGGTTTGAGACACCTGCCAAGATAATGGACAGTAAATGAAAGTTGTAGCACTTTAAATTGCTCTAATTAGATTTAGAAGCATTGAACAGTTTAAAGGTTGAATATCCTTTATACTATTATAGATAGAGGTGCCATTCCAATTTCAATTTGTAGGTTTGTGGCAAAGCCACATCCAATGACCTATAAACCAAAGTTGTAGAATTTTAATAGGTGCAAATTATGTAAGTATGCAAAATTTATATCTTATATTGCTTCCAAACTATTATAGATAGAAGTGTAATTCCAACTTCAAACTATGGGTTTGTGACATTGCTGCATCCCATGCACCAACGTTGTACAATTTTAATTTTAGAAAATGGTAAGTATATACAAAATTTTAATCTTAAAAAGGGTCAAAACTATTATAGATAGAGGTGCAATTGCAACATGAATTTATGGGTATGTAATATAGCTGCATCCACTGAACCATGAATTAAAGTTGAGGAATTTTGATTCATGAAATTAGGTCAATATGCAAAATTAAAATCTTGAATAGGTTCGAAACTATGATAGATAGAGGTATCATTCCCAATTCCGTTTGTAGGTTTGTGCCATAGCCACATCCAATGGGTCAAAGTAGTAAAATTGTAATTTATGCAAATTAGGTGAATACACAAAATAGTTAACAACTTTCAAAATTATCAAATTTTGAGGTATCATTCCAACTTAATTTAAAATTAAGTTGAACAAGGGCAACGTGGAGCATTTCAAACTGTTCTCATTTTGAAGGCACCTACACAGACTTGCTGTGAAGAAAATGTTCCTTTCTAATTTTGCTTATTTTATTTCTTGTTTCAGCTGTATAAGGTCTGGAAGCATGTGTCGTATAAATGTTCTTAATGTAGACAATAAAAAATCCTGACCTACCTACCTATCTGGCCGCTGCCCCATCCATCCATCCATCCATCCATCCATATATCAATTTTTTCCTTACTACAAAGCAGACACTGACAATAAGGTAAGGATGTTAGACATTGTTATGGAATAATGTGTGCACTGGAGTTTCTGAAAAGGTGTATTTCAGGTGCTTTTTGTCAGATTGATTTAGTTCTAATATTGACAAGGATCGCACACTTCCGCTTTAGTCTACTCAAGTGCTCGCTGGCCTTTTCATACTGCAATGAACCGATTTGACTCATATTTTGGAATGCTTTCTCAAGCATGAGAAGCCATATTTTGCAGGACAAAAAGCGCCTCATGGTAGAGGGTGGTTGTGTACATGTATGTTAATGGACATCGACAGGACTGCGTCCACCGCTGTAGCGGCTATAGTCACGTTGTGAAGAACCAATTTTGTAAAATGCTCTTACCTCTGGTGGGATTTTATCAAATTGAAGTGAAGCTTATTTAATTTTTGGTAATTTTTCTAGTCAAAACATACAAGACTGAAAGAGATTTTCTCAAAGGGTTAGCTGAGACCAAAATTGATAAGCTGAAGGGGTCCCCGATCCCTCTTTCAACCAAAATTCTCAATCTACCTTCAGACATAGAGCTATCATATCAAATGCAATAAGCCTAGCTACGTGCATTAACATAATACATTATCTATCTAGCGTGCGCAACGTCTGGAAGGGATGAAATAATAATGTTTCGCTTAAAAAGCTTTCTCGAGGCAACATTTGCATGCTTAACGCTTTTCCGTCCAAACCGACTGCCACTTATTTGAAATCGTGTCAGCCCTGCTTCATTTTCTCATGTGTATTGACCTCGGGGCGTGTTTTTAGCAAACGTTGAAGACAATTGTCACATTATTCCGACAACGTTTATCAGTACCATGTGGGTGCCAGGCAGGTGCGCCCAGAGTGCGCCTCTTCATACATCCCCTTGCTGCATTAACTACCGTTTTCAGCGTTTCTGAAGGAGCGTGTGCCATGTGTATAAATGGGTGTTAGCATCGACTCACTTCTACATTTCTGAGCATGATCTTCTTAATGTCATCTTGTTATTCCCGCACTCAAATTGACGTATAACGAATGAAATGAAATAAATTGAAAACACGTCGAGTTATGCTCAAGGGCAATTAGTCGGGAGTTAAAGTTTGGGAAAACATTAATTGACTTAGGCATGTAAAATTAAATAAGAATACTTGAGTAGCTTAAATCTCCAGTTGTTAAGCTATAATTCTCCTTGGAAAAACAATATCTGCCAGGTGTCCAGGTGTTAGCCGTGATTCTCGCAGAGACGAGACAGGAAAAAAAGTTTATGCTCAGTTCTTAGCTGATGAAAAGCAGGCTTCTAACGAGTGAACAATTGCTCCGAGTATGTTGATGCAAAAAGGTTAGTCTGTATGCTGCTTAATTGCATTATGATGCTTGAAAATAACGGATGCTTCATCTCATGGGAAATGCAACCTACATATGGTATTTTGGAATTTGGAAATATGGGGATAGTACTTCTGGTTTAAAGGAGATGGAACTTTGCTGACAATTGGCAGATGGTGTAATTTTACCTTTTTAAAATCTTACTTGAGAGAGAAAAAAAAACTAAAATTCCAGCAGAATTTATGTTTTAAATTTTTCAGTTGAAGACCACGCACCACGGTGTAGTTTCCGCATATGAGGACAAGCCTTTCTCCAGTCCTGATGACACTCAGGGAGTGGATCTTGAAAGTGGGGATCAGTGTTGACTTGCTTACACAGACAAGTATCTATTCAAAGAAGGATGCATGAAAGGACAGATGGATGTTGAGATACGGGTATGGATGAATTGGTAGATGGAAAGACGTACAGACAATGAATGTGTAGACAAATCAATGTAAGCAAACTATTAGCACATCTTTGCCATGGTATACGTCTCAGTATTATAAAATATATATCGTTATTCGTACTAATTTGTGCAAAAACCATAAAGAAAAAAACGACCTTTACACAATATTTCGGCAGGCACAAAGGTGACTTGCTTCCTTAAAATAAAAAAGAAAAATTAGGGAACCACATAAAAAAAAACACAAATAAATAATTGATTATCCCGTACACAGGCAGAAAATAATACAATTTTCTTCTTGAAAAGTGAAAAGTGAAAAGTCTTTACGGTCACGCAACCATATCATTTTGTCTATAACAATTGCAGATGTGATTACATCTAGATCAATGTTCTCCTGGGCTACCGTACATACAGAGTTGTAAAGCTCATATGTTTCTAGAAACGCAAGCTTCAGTTTAGGGAAATGGCACTGTTCACATAAGAAAGTTAAATTGTGACATGCTTTGGGTCGACTTTCAGTAAGAACAAGCTTACTGCATGCCTTTAGACATAAATTGTTGCTATTGTAGCAGTGACGAAAACAATAATACTAAATAGAAAAAAAAATGATATGAAGTTGTGAATCAGTCAGAAGATCTTCACATAATAATAAATTCAGTAGATCACAAAAAGTATTACTTGGAATACCACGCACTCGACGGATACATTTTCTCCAGGCAGTGTATAGCTTACTGATATACGGATTGGAGAAATCCCAAAGAACACATCCATACAGATACATACAATAAGACTTGAAAGGTTTGCGCACAGCGCCAGAAACTTTATAAACCGAGCTTCCGTTACAAAATCACCATGACGACCGTTATCACCAATGACTATAAGGTTGATCTTTGATGGATTAAACACAACTGGTTGCTATATTCAGTACAGACAGACATCTGTTTGTGTAAAGCAATTTTTGGAGGAAGCAAGTGAAGTTAGGTCGTCGGCATATGAAATTGCTCCTACAAATGTTTCCCCAATATGATATCCATAGCCTAATTTCTTTAATTGAATAAGTAATTCGTCATAATATATCGTAAATAAAATTGGTGACAGTGCTCCACATTGTTTCACCCCATTGCTCAGTGTGAATAATTGTGTAATAAAATCACTCCAGCGAAATCTAGCCGTTTCTGAAGTGTACGAAAACTGGAACAAACCGAGCAATAACCGGATATAATCCTTTGCCAATGAACAATTGGAATAATTTGACATACTGTACATGGTCAAATGTTTTACTTGCATCAAGTAATGCAGAATAAGCATACCCTCTGCGGTTACAATAATACTGGATAACTTCGCCAGCGATAAATGTACATTGAACTGTGGAATGGTGACTCTTGTAGCGACATTGAAGGTCAGCTGTGCTCAAAGTATGATAATCACTGCCAGATCTTAATGATTGCCAGATCAATCACCTTCTCTATGGTGCAACTCAAAGCTATGCCCCGGTAGTTCCCTGATTCACTCAGAGATTTCCTGGTATTTTTTGGAATTGGTATGACAGTGGATAGACAGAGACCGTCAAAGGCGGGGGGGGGGGGGGGCTACGGATGCTATGGTAAACTTCTTCACAGTAAGGCTAAGTACAGATTTAATTTATCAGTACCATGTTAAAGATGATCTGTAAAGTGACCGGTATAACTGTCTGACTTACCAGGTTTGGATGATGTCACCGCAGTCCTGATCTCGTCGACTGAAATAGAATGCTTGTTATAACATTTACCTGTTTTACATATTCAGTTTACCCGACCGCCAATATCACGCAACAATTTTCTCATGTCATTAATTTCATAAGGGACACTCTTGTATAAGTTTTAGTATTGCTTGCAGGATGCGAAGTTTACAGTCCATCACACAGATCTAGGGTTTTCCATCTATCATACTGAATGGCTTCATCAATGTAGAAACTACGGATGTTTCAAAGGAGGGAAGAGAGCATAATTTAAGAGAAAGTCCTGTTTCATTTAGAAGGAACATTACGGCGAGAGAAATTACAAAAAATGGGTTGCCGGAGACAGACCCCTTCATCTAGCCAAGTACAGGCCATACATACCTGAGAGTATATATGCGAGTAAGATTATTAAACCATAATATATCCAATATCTATGAGACCAAGGGGGTACGCTGAAAACAATAGACCCTGTGTGTCTCATAAATAAGAAAACAGAAACCTGCACGCCAAAAGAGCATTAATCCTATAGAAGTTCAGTTGAGCCAGATATTATTTATTGCGGCAAGAAATGATTAATTTGACTATCAACGCACAGCAAATGCGCTTTATGTGGTGGTGAAATAGCTATCTAAAATACAATGTCACCCACAATGCACACTTACCAGGACCGGACAGGGGTTTCACTGACACGTATCCAGCGATATCCATATTTTAATATCAACCAGCCCGAAAAGGCCCGTGGCAGTTGCGACGTAACATTGGGAATTTGCACCATTGCAAAGAATATAGAACATCATTTTTCCTTCGTATTTTCAATGGCAGTGGGGAAGGAAATGTTGCTATGGACATGGACCCCAGAAAATGTTTCTGCCTGCATAATTCATTTTCTTTTTATGCTTGGCAAGACATGTATGGATCAGGCGAATGCGACGGCGGACGACGAGTAGTGACGCATGGGAAAATTCACTTGGGAAAAAGTGAGGTAAAATGGGTCGGTGACGAATATATGACAGTTCGGTGCCTTTAATATATCTCCAGTTATAAACAATTCATTACAGTACAGTCTGCATAGACCCTGACTTTGTGATACATCACGTTGTGCATATGTACAGCTTGGTTTACAAAATAAATCTATGCACATGATGTGGGGTACGTGTAACGCCTTGTCTATGGCCCATACTCAGTGCTATCTGCAATGAAACGACTGTATGAACATACCGATTGTTCACCAACTGACTAACGAGCCATCATTATGAAGTTTCTGTCAACCACCAAAGTTTCACTGTCAGGTGTTAGGAAGGTAGATTTATATTTCTTCATTAGAGCCTGGGCCCGGGGAACAATTTATGACGAGAAGACATTGGGCAATTCACGAAATTTACAATTGTAATTCCTCACGTTGAAATGCATCTCAATAGAGAATGTATTACCTTGCGTCTCACTTACATTGATGAATCATCTCAGAATAGATGCTAAATTATCTCGTTATTCACAAACATGTTGTCGAGTGCAGTTTAATGTTATCAACACGTAGACGTAGAATATTTCAGGAAGGCATCTGCACATTTCCCTGTTCCAACTGTCTGTTTTGGCCATCTGTGGCCTGAAGCAGAGAGTTCTAGTAGCCTGGTTTCAATCCCAAAACACCAGCACAATGACGGATTGACATATTTCAGAAAAAGAGGCAGCGGTAGATTTCCAGTGGGAGTTTAAGAAGGTGAAAGGTAATGGAAAAACTATAGTATATGTGATGTATAATTTTTATTTGAAAATACAGTTTCTCTTGCAAAAATTTAGGGCGCGCACCCGAACGCACCCTTCTAAATCCTTCCAGGCAGCGCTATCTGGAATGAGGAGTCAGTCTTGGTATAAGCATCACTTCTGACAAATCGAGGTAATCCATCTTGCCCTGGTTACAAGGTCACAAAGTTTGATTGCTTAGAAAGGTTCCAGAAGTATGGACTGGCCATCGTTTTAATCTAATTGCGCGCGTAGTATTATATTGATGTCGAACCAATAATGTTGCTTCATCTATGACAACATGAATTAGCCACAACGAACCACGTCAAAATTAGTAAGATGTAAATCCGTCGCACTTACGCTATTTTTGTCAAATCTTTCTTGTGTTTATGAGTGCGGACGGCCATGATGGGCCATCAAGTCTTCATGATTGCAGCCGTGGTAGAGAGTGACAACCCATCATATGCTCATTCCAATGTGTCGCAAGGTACCAATTAGTCGTGGTGGCTAGTTCCGTATTAGGCAACGATTTTTCTCATCAACCTCTAGGGTTGAAATTACTCAATCAGATCTATTTATCTTATGACGTAAGACTAATGAGTTCTAAACCTGTAATTACAGCGAGTTCACAGTCGTTATGGCGGAGCAGATATGCGCAATCTTTTATATTTTTATGCGGGAAATTCGTCAGCTATTTGTCAAAGCCATGGGGCCCAGGGATATAGGAGCGATTGCCAAATATGCAACAAGATTTTGGAAACACAGTGTTTATCTTTCAAGTGATGTACTTGATCTGCATGTACTGATAAATGCTGATCTCTCAGTAACGCAGATGAGCGAAGATAACCGGATAAGCCGTGTTCATTTTGCGAGGAGCTCCTGAGTAAAGTAGAAGCTTTATCTAGAACAGCGACTAAATTTCTTCATTAAAACATGCCATCTTTAACTGTTTGGAATTAAATAGCAGACTATTTTTGCATGTCTGATCCGTTATTAAAACTATATCGTTGCTTTTTATTAATTTTATCTCAGTCTATCTTGATTATGTACATCTATATGTGCTTAGTTAGCAAGCAGTCGGTGTCAAAGTTCGTGATTTACCATGTCCGGAGTAGCACCTGCCCTCGACATATATGCAACAGAGAACGGAGTGTTAAAAGTTTTTCGTCATGTCAAAGATTGAGTAGTTTTGCAAGTAATAATTACATTGCTTTCACATGACCGACTAAATGTAATTATGGACACTATGACTGGTACAACTACCCTTACTACTACTATTTCTACATAATGGCTACTACTACTACTACTACTACTACTACTACTACTGCTACTACTACTACAATTTTTGGGAGCAGTTGTATTGAAACAATCTATACTATTTGGAGTAGTTGTAGTGAAACAACTTATGTATCCATCAGCTATGAAAACACACGGGCTTTGCTCTCTCAGAGGCAAGTTTTGACACAGTCAAAAGCTTACTTCGTGAGGTGTTGACCTGGGCCATTACTAGGGTTTCTGCAACTATGTATGGGCATTCTGGTACTTGGAAGACAGGTCTGTGTTCAAGGAATAGTGTACGAATCTGACCTCGTTCTGTTAATTGAAAACGCACCGACTTTCATTGAAATTGGCATTGGCAAAGCAATGTTGAATTGTTACATCATGTGATGACACACGGTGGTACCAGATTTAAAAAAAAGGTTTACGAATCGTGTACAGATCGTGCTTTTACCGCTAAAAATTCATATTTGACTAATCAAAGCAACATGAGTGAGGGCTATAATGACAAAATATTTATTTTTCGAATCTCTAAAAGAAGGCATTAACTTGCAATATAACATAATTTTAAGTTGCAGTTTTCTACGGGCAACTCTTCTGCCAATAATTTACCTGTCAACTAAAGGCACACATGTGGAATGTTTTTGTGCTTTGTTATCCATAGACTGGTCTGCTGACAAGGTCCCGTAGCATGATGTTAAATAAAAGTAACTTTCCAGAGGTTGCCAAATTTATGTTCCTTGTGAAAGTAAACATTCATTCAAGTACTAGCTTGTGTGACGCTGCACATAATATATATACTTGTGGGTCAACAGCCTTTCTTGGTAAGCTTAGTACGCATTGCGCTCAAAGGGAGCCGAGGAAAACTGTTGATTCAGGCAAAAATGTGGCACAAAAAGCGGTAAATAATTTATGGTAGATATACGTTACCGGGTACAGTATCTATCAAACAGAACAGTTGCCCCTAACTTAACACATACATGTATTTCGCATTTGTGTTAAAAAGAATACGACTCAAAAGATAACCGGGTCTACATGTAAGTATGACGAGATGTTTCGAAGTCTGTATCTTGATGTCATTCACTGTTGACTCATCGTTTACCTTCAGCGCTACAATGTCACAAGCGTCAATCTTTTCGTTTGTGAGCGTACCCAGCCAATTTGTTCACTGGTGCTTATTTTAGTAGACTCGAGGAAAGAAAATAAACGCTGGTTTCCTGCAGCAAAATCAACACAATTATTGCTCAAGAAAGACGCTATTCTGTCCTGAAAATACAGAGTAGATGTCGACCAGGTGTCGGTGTTTGTGCTTTTATGCTCACGAAAAACCAAATGGAGCTTTGGGATTTTCATGTGTCTGTTCGGGAGGCCTTGCGCCACGCCTTATTTTCATAGCACCAACAAATAGATTTTCCATAATAAACCTTTCCATTCGGGATAGGTACCTGTATAACACTTCAACTAAAAGACAATAAGACTGCAGTGTTATACGCAAAGGACACAAGGAGTGTATTCCCAGACACTCCCATGTATAATTGGCTGCTTTGATGCAAGTTACTCTTAGCTACCTATACGTATTGAGTCACCAATCATTGGTACTCTACAAGTGTATACCTCACAATTTGTACCTGTGTTTTAATAAACATTTGATGTTTCAAAAAGTGGTCTTTTGATAGATTAATATTTCATGTTTTACATTGAAGATATAGGTTGCTTTTAGTTTGTTGAACAACAGGATATACACCAAAATAGTTTCGGGTGACACGCATCTTTGAAATCGACAGATTGAAAAGTAATGGAGAAATATTAAAACATTTATATTTCCCAAAGGGCATTATCAAAACATTTCAAATCTGCACAAAATTGGAAAATGGGATCTAATTTTCGAGTAAACATGGAGGCTTTCCCAGAGATGTGATATCTCGCATGCCTATGCAAATGTCGAAATAATTTTACGTGTTACATAAAATTGTGTTTTTTTTTCGGAGAATTAAGGTAGACCTACAGGACTATAAAACTATATCAGTTTATGTGTTGAGGATAGTATATATATATTCTCAAACTCGAAGGGAACGCAAATTGTGAGAACAAAAATTTCACATTTTCATGATTCCAAAACAATCACGGATAACGAAAATCCATGATATATTTTTAAATGCTATAATATATAAAATCAGTAAAATAAATTCATAATTTGACAACATCTGTAAAAAGTGTTTTAGACATTTATACATGTATAGGGATATACTGTTTCACGTGTTTGTCACAAATGTCTATATTTTCCTGCAAGTAAGTCCCAAAGTTCAAAGTCTGCCCAGACTTGAAATGCTTTAGTAATTTCCTTTTAAAATGTAATACTTCAATATGTTTGCAATAACACTTTTTAATCTATGGACTTTCGATCAGAAGTACTTCTTACCAAAAAGTTCTTTTGCTGTATCTCCTTCTCTGCTTTATGGTCGGGATAATGTATGTTGTCCTCACTTTTTGATTGGCTGATTCTCTAACGTACAGGTAAGTGATTCAGAGAATGGAAACTAGCAAACCTTCAAATGTCACCCAAAAGTCTGCCCTGTGGACGATGACAGCATGCTGTCGTTACAAGAAGATACCTCTGTTACAGAGGCTGAAGCCATGGAATTGGCGTTACACAAGCTATGGTCCAAAGGATTGACCGGGGTGCTAACAAACCTCTGAGATGCCGCTAGTAGTCACACGATAACCGTTTCACCATACATGACGGCGCGAATCACAGACTTGGTACCAAATTTTCCGGTGAAGTTGGTTAACAGACCAGGCGATGAATGAAAAGACAAGTTGCACACAAAGAGAACACCAGGGGAACCCTCAGAGCGATACCCTACCATTTACCCTACACTTCCAGAATGCTGCATTTATTTTAATAAATTGCTGGCGACAAGTATAGAAATATAATTCTCCCATACTTACCCATGTGGAAACACAATCGTTCCCAACATAAGTATGGAGCAATTTTACGACCGAAATGAAATAAAAGAGAGGATCCTATTGGTTGTTGTTTTGCTTGTAAGCCAATCAGATTACGTAAGATAGAAAAGAGTAACTGAACGTTCATTACTGTTGGTCATGGATCCTTCTGACCACGAACACTAGCATGTCTTACTATTTCGTAAATGATCCTGAATCTGACAAGGTTAAACTGGTATTTGGTTTGGTTTCATCACTATCATTGAAAACTGTTATCCACTTCTCTTTTCATGGAACCCTTATATATTTGGTAACAATTTGAACATTCAGGCATTTTCTGCACATATTGCAGTGCAGTAAGTGTTCCAAGTGTAGTGAAACTGATGTTGTTTTTTATAATTGTCTGATGAATATAGTTTGTTATTATGAAGGTCATGTCAGGTTGGCTCAAAGTGTTTAATGTACTCTTTGTCTGTCTCTCTTTTGTATAAATAATTAACATCTAAATCAACTGACTGACAAGTTGAACTACGTCTTATTATAAATGAAAAAATTTAAAACTGTAACAGGAAAACAGTTATACTTACAGTTACCTTTAGGAACATTTCAATCTTGAACATTTAAATGTCCTTTCAAAAATACTTCTGGAAACCAACTTGAAATGTGACTGCTATCCTTACAAATTTTGACTATTGTAATGCATTTTTGACTACGTTTTAATGATCTGAGGCCTAATGTCACTTGCTTCTGGCTGATGTTTAACATTTGAACCAATGTACTTACTATATTTGGAAATTCAAACACTTTTCTTTTTGAAATACTCTTAGTTTATCTCCTTTAAAACAACATCATATCTTTAACTACATGCCTAAAACACATCGAATTACATAATCATGTTGTTTAGATTCTTATTGATGGTCATTTTAGGCCTAGAGGGCTTTTCTGATGGATTGATGTTGGTGTTGGTGTCAGTTTGTGGACTTATATGGATGATGATCATTGTTGAGATAGTGGTTGCAAGTAGTACCTTTTTAAATACTGAATTTTGTAGACATTTTCAACAAGTTAAGAACCTCCGCTTACAAATTCTCTGATGTGATGCAAATTTTGGTCCCTTTTCATAAATTGTATGGTCCTGTATGTACATGAATGATACAACTGTTCAAGCCAATTTACTGAAGTAGGCCTATAATTTCAAACAAAACTTTTTGCATTCTGTCATGTGAAAACTAGATAAGGTTTTTTTCCCCCCTATGGACCTTTGCACTTACGTTTTGGTCTCTTTTGGGTAAATACGAACAATATATGTTTCAGCTATACATACCAAGGAACATTGCCTTTGGTCGGAATTGACTTGGATTTGTTTCGTTAGGATTACGGTTTGGATATGGTAATCACACTGTCTAATTTGTTGAGTGACGAACCTTTGCAACGCAATGTTGAAAGTGAACAAAATGAAGTCTAAACGGCTGCTGCAAGCACGCTAAACCAAGTAGGTTTTTGAACAAAACATGGGGTTTAACGCTCCATGAGAGAAAAAAAAGTCCACATGACCATGTCATGTGGAATTCTATATGTCTTAATTGTTAATATAGACAAGTTTTAGTTTTATTCTTTTTCCTCCCAAATTTTATTTACTGCGAGTGGATCTTGCCGATTGGTGATGGTATAATAATAGCATTAAAATACCAAATATTGCAACATTCTTATGTGCAACATACTACACAGACTTAATATGCTTTTACTATCAAAACACCAAGATTTCAGATTGGACACACACACACACACACACACACACACACACACACACACACACAAAAGAACGTTGAAACAAAACAGTGGAATATACATTAGCAACACCAGAAAATCTTTGATGTCAGACTGATCAAAATAAGAAAGACATCGTGTAACAGTCCTCTTGTTTCTTATGTCTTCAGTGCACGACAAATATCGCCTACCTCCTCTGCCACAAACCCGAGTCAGTGATAAGAAAATGGAACTAAGCAAGCTGTACGTTTAAAAAGCTGACAGAATAACCATTGTGTACCTGACAAACTCTTGACCAAATTGCACTTGCATGCAAGCATAAAGCATATAGAAGAGGGTATCAATAATTAAAAACTATTCACCTCAGCTTTTCACCTCAGGACAAAAAGGGAGGTCGGGCGATTTCACAAGCGTTTTTGGTTTGTTTTTTGTTCGTTTGATTTTTTTTTTAATTTGGACACACATGGGTGCAGAAGAAGGCTTAACGTGGTGAAACAGACCATACATGATTGGGAAGGCGGGTGAACTGGCGACTACAGATCACTGCAGTCACAGGTAAAATAAACATTGATGGACACCTTTGCTCTGTAACCATAATGTAAGATTAACAAGATAATGCTGTTTCTATCGTTAATGCTCTAATTTCTGTCTGTAAAATACAGCAGAGAACAAACCATAATGAAATCTCGCCAAAACCCCACCGGACTCATCACCTGATTGTGATTATAGATAACCGCCAGGATCCCATGCTGCTCATTTTATGCCAGCGTCTTCCCATATCTCAAACAAGAAGAAAAGAGTGATGCCTTTAGGAAATATCATATGATGATTGATGTCATGGAATTCACATATTTTGCTTGTCATTCAAGGCGGCATCGTTACTTTGAACAGGAACAGGCGTACATTTTATAGCGGAGGATCATGACCATAAATATTGTAACTATCTTGGAAACTAGGCTGCTGCTCCGTTTCATGCTACAACCATTAGCGATTTCACACGTGCATGAAGTCTTTAACGCGTGGTAATTTATGTCGACGTGAGCACAGAAATTCAAGCATGTGGCCTTAATTTTGCAAACAAGTGGTGTAACTTCGATCTCGTGTGCTCGTGTTGCAATACGTGTCCTGGTATTTTAAGTCTACGTGGTCCTTGTGCAGCTTGCGAGCTCAAAATCCTTCACGTGTGCTGCAATCAAAAGCACACTTTCTCGAATTCATAGACGAGTATTGTCGTCGGGTATTAGTATTAATGGACGTGATTGTAAAGATAAAGCGCATAGGTTTGAGACCATACTCCCTTGCTAAATGTATAAAATGCCTGTTATAACTTTGTTTGTGACTCAATGCATTGAACTGAAACAGAATACTTTCATTTATCTGATTAAATGTACGCTTACATAAGATGTTAGGGTATGAGCGGACATGCGCGCATCTGCGCATATCAATACGCGAAGTGTAAAGAGAAACCGAACAGAATATGTATAGCTTCGTGTGAGACTAGAAGTTAAATTTTGTTGATACAGTGAAGGTGACCCTTCTGCATTGAACTTTATTTAATTTCTCTTTGTACGTTGTCTTAAATGACATGGCTATGGTGGCTTTTGTTGGACACATTACTCGTTATCTACTTAGCTGGACCTTTAAGTCCCTGCAGCGTCTTTGACAGTCTAGGATTGTGGTTCCTTAATGGCCAAGCATCCAATCGACTGAGCGACCAGACCAATCAATTTACAGCAATATTGGATGCTAAGCTTGAACACAAATTAACGTGAGTACGTATATAAAAGTTTGCAGTAAAAACTGGATTTGCTAATTGAAGCCTAGAAACAGAAAGGCGGTATATATCAACTATTAACTAAGCTTACCGGAGGGAAAAAACAAAAGCCTTACTGCTTAATTTATCAAAACATTTGTGATATTTGAGGAAAAAAACAACGGTGAATTTTAATTTTTCTTTATAGTGGCTGTTAGAACGTAGCGTTTACCATGTCGTTTGAAATTGCCAAAGGGGTAAATGGCTTTCAAGCTCCATCATTAAGCTTATGAACTCATCGTTGGCTTGTTTCACTGTAATCTGGGCTTCAGAATCGAAATTCCTACATATACCATTGAAAGAAGAAAGAAAGAGGACGCTCCTCGAAGTCGTATTTTGGGCATAATGCAGAGGGTAAGTGTGGGAATTGTGGTTGGTCCGTGATTCTCTTTGATTTAACCCCTCGTTTGGGATAGCGTGCTTTTGGGTTGAAGGCGTGTTTTGGTGGATTTGTGCCTTTGAGCCCTCTCTGTTGCTCCAGGCAGGCTTCTACCCTCCGGAATATGCTGTGGACCAGTTTGGCAATCTGTACTTGGGGGATGAGCACTATTCATGGAAGCGCTGTTACAGGAGGTCAAGTAATGCTGGATAGTCATGCTCTGAAGTCCCCTTCCAGTGATCCACACATCGGGACATCTTCGCTTCAAAGTGCATCGACATGCGGCCAATGAGCTCATTTTGAAGCCACTGTGTGAACCCCATTGTCAGGCACAATGATCTCTAAATTCTTAACTTTATCCCCTTTCCAGGAAAATCCGGTGCACTGCACTTGATCAAACATGCACAAGTGTATCTTGTCCTCATTGCATAATATTACAGTGGTGCATCGTATTTCATAAAAAGTATTGTATTTATCACACTCCATGTTAAACATAATTAGGCGTTCTCGACTTTTAGCAGGTATATATATATATATATATATATATATATATATATATATATATATATATATATATATATATATATATGTATATATATATATATATATATATATATATATATATATATATATATATATATATATATATATATATATATATATATATATATACATATATATCAATGTAGCCTTAGAGCTCCATGAAACAAAACATGTCCCTGCCGCATGAGAAACAAAGTCCAGAGAAAAATATCAAGGTTACAATGTATTGAATAAATAACGCAAACCTAGCAAAATATTTTCACTGGAGGCTGGTCAGATTATTAAATCTTATACAAAAGCAGATCTTTTAGGTAATCGTTTTTCTTAAGCAACGTACTATTACGTCTCAACCCTTTATAACTGCTTACATCAGCTAGAGGTAATCTGTCGTTTGCTTTAGTGTTTTTATTGAACTTAACATAAGTTAAACATTATGACTCAGAATTGTAGAAGAGTGCGTTCTGATTATTTTACCTGAGGTCAACAGTTTTCCTAAGTTGAACTCACTTCCCCCATAGAAAAGCTGTAGACGCAGTCTTAATTCGCGGGAATCACGAGTAAATAAAACTTCAGTATCTCGTACCTATGCATTTATTGGGACTCATTAGCAACGGTCAGTCTGGAGCATACATGTATTTCAAAATACAAACTTGGGTGAAAAAGTCGTGTTCATCTAAAAACAGGGCTGCAGGCCCATTCAATATTAACTTTTCAGGGGTTTTTAAAAGACCCCCCCCCCCCCGACACACACACATACACACATTTGTTTCTATAGAGAGTTGCTTGTAATCGGTAATAGACATTCTGGATTTATACAAAGTGGTTCATAATTAATCAGATTGCCTACCTGTATCATGAATTTTCTTTTTCTTTGACAGCGCAAAATGCAGTAGGAGTGGTATTTTGTGACGTTAGTGAAGATCTGACCAGGTGTGACACCAAGACGAGTGTTTATTTAAATCCCAACTTCTGTATCAGTTTGATTGGATGAAAAGTTATCTTGCTGTTCGTTCCCATACAGCTGTCATTGAAGGTCAGGTGGGATTTTTTTATATTGGGAGAATCCCATGGAACGGCATGTCCTTGACCTGCTCTTATGTGTGATATGTACAAATATATCCAAGGCATTACCGACAGAGTTCAATCAAACATCACATTGTTTGCAACGACACAACCTTAAATGTTGATGTAATTAATTCCACCATTGCAACTCAATAATAATAATAATAATAATAATAATAATAATAATAATAATAATAATAATAATAACAATAATAATAATAATAATAATAATAACAATAATAATAATAATAATAATGATAATAATAATAATAATAATGGTGATGATGATGATAATAATAATAATAATGATAGTAATAATAATAATAATAATTATGATAATAATAATAATAATGATAATGATAATGATAATAATAATAATAATAATAATAATAATAATAATAATAATAATAATAATAATAATAATAATAATAATAATAATAATAATAATAATAATAATAATAATAATAATAATAATGGAGCTTGGTGTATATTAGTGAATAGTCCAACGATCGGCCATTCATGTCCAACCTGCAAAACCTAATCTACGACAATATCCAAGTAACGTAACACGACTCCCTCCTCCCTCCAATATATTGACAATGTGTTCTCAGAGAATGTAAACGCTCAGCATTTGCTGAAACATTCAACGTTAGATTTTTACATGCTTCTCTCGTACAAGACCTATATTTGAATGCTGAAGTGTTATCCGCGATGGATGTACTCAGGCTCATTAGTTGTCAACAGAATGAATTCAATTGGGTTAAGCCCATCTTGTCTCATGCAAAATTACATGAAGCAACTGGGCGGGAAACACTTGCTAAAGATTGGAGCATCAAACCTAATTCTAATATACACATAGTTAATAGGTTCATGCCTGCTTATTTGTATGATACAGGCAGCCCACCCTCTGTTCACCACTGCACTAGTTATTGCGAGCGAAATGTACTCAAGGTTACTCCTATACGACGTCAACCAATACCATTCTGGCGATCTCTTTTCAATTCACTGTTTTGCTAGGGAACTCAATTTCCCCACGTGTTTAGATTTCTGAAAATGTGTATGACTTTGCTGATAATTTAAAGAAAGTGTTAAACTCTAACCAAAAACTGTGTACTATAAATCTCAAATGGGCAATAGTCGCTCTCCTCTCTGTTGCTGTGGTAAAATCTGTATATATTTTTGCAGGTTTTTTTAATGTTACGATGGCAACAATTACTTAAGTTTTGAAATATGCACCACTTACATTGATCACTTTCCTTTTTCAAACTTAAAAAGTTCTATTGAATCTATTCAAAACAATGTTAAGTTAGTTCACCAGAATACCCGTGACACGAGATGATATCTTTGTGGCTAACTTGGAGATCCTTTCGTGTTTTTTTTTCATTTTATATATTTAAAAGCTTATTATCTGTGGCTTCAATGCATTGTAAATCTGCATTAATCGTAATATTAAGATTATCCTTTTGTTATCGAACGAAATTCACAGATGTATCTTCTATAACTAACAAAATGCTTCAACCTGAGATATATATATATATATATATATATATATATATATATATATATATATATATATATATATATATATATATATATATGTAATATATATGATAAATTTGAGAAGCTTGAAGAGCTGGACATGCAGATCAAGATTCTTAAATCTATCCGATCCACGTTGTACACGAAAGGATCCAAGTTATTCATATATAGAAAATCAGTTCTATATTTCATAATTATCCGAAAGGGTCTACCCGACCCTCCCCCCAAGAAACAAAATCAAATAAAAAATATAAAACAAAAATAAAATTTAAAAAAATGGAACAACAACAACAACAACAACAATAACAACAACAACAACAACAACAACAAAAAAACCCCAGAAAAAAATCAAACAAAACAAAACTTAAATAAACATCCCAAAAAGTAAATATAATAGCCTTATTCTAAACTCAGCTGTAAATGTTTAAATGTGCATGCAATAGACGAAGAAAAGGAAACCTGTTCAATTCGGAACCAACATGTTCATGTCTGTTGAGTGCTTGTAAAATGGATTGCAATACTGAAAACAATATTATTTCGTCCGTAACAAAATCTGTTTGGATTACTTCTCAGTTTGGCTACACTTCTATCTATAATCATTTGCTTGCATAGTGTATAAGCGGTAAGACGCTCGCCTTTCACCTCTGTGATCCAGGTTCGATTCTCGTCCTGGGAAGCATGTAGAGAAAGTTCCTAGCACTTTACCCTGCGCGGTGGTTTTCTTAAAGTTCCTCGGTTTCCTCTACCACAGACTAGGTAGGAGGTATACGTCAACATCTGTGCCATGGAGAGTGACTCGGTAAATCAACGCCTGACTTCCCTCACAATCCGAGTGAAGCAGTGTGTCTATACTTAAGCAGAAAAGAGACCCTTGCATGTATTTTCCCAATATATGAAGAAAATAACTTGTCAAATAATTCCAATGTAGAAATTA
>OZ026618.1:43698067-43846067 GCA_964020975.1 Hermodice carunculata | reverse complement strand
TACGTATAGTTTCCTACATCTGGTAATAATTTGGTACCCGTATCAATCAGAAAGATGCATCTCCTCGTGATACCGGTATCCATAATTAATTCCAAAACAGACATTGGCATCCCCTAAACGGGCGCTGTTTGCAGGCTGCAACAGCATTGAAGGGAGTGGGGCTTGCTACAATTCGTGAACAAAATTAATTGAAGAATGTGCAGATCTATTATTATAAAGGCAATATGAATTTGCCACTGGAAGAAAAAGAAAATAGTGACCAATCAACTTCCCACACGTATTCAATTACTCACAGGCCATGGAAATTTATTTTATACTGCTGTGATCCGATGGCTATTGGATGCCTTTTTTAAAGACAGCAATTTCATGTCCAAAGCCGGCTCCATAATTTCAGGATGTTATTGATGAAAGACGATGTCACAAGTCCAACTCTACTTATCCATGATGGACCCATAATTTCAAGACCCGATTATGAAAAGAGATGAGATCACACACTTATCCCTGTCTTATGCATGCGCCATTATAAAGAGCATTACACATCATTTTGTGGTTTCGTGGCCATGGAGTTTCGTGACCGCCATGTTTGTGTCATGTGATCAATATTCCTTGAATACTGCCTCTAAATTTCGATTAAGGAGCAACCAAAATGTGATGTTGAATTCCGTTTAGAAGTCGTGGATTAAATTTGGATTGTCGCATGTAGTATTTTATATTAAGAGCCATATTGTACTAAGGTTTGCAGTGACACAGACAATGTCTGGTGCACACGTGAATATAGTATCTTTTTATAGAGATAGCTGATCACTACTCTGTATCATTGTCGATCAGCACTGATATGCTGCGCGTAGATTTACGAAAATTCAAGGTGCCATTTCAAGAAGTTATCATAGATCATGGCAAACCGTATAGGAATGCTAGGTGAACAAAAATGGTTCCAAAAAGTTTGGGTTTCACTTCTTGGCACCATATTTTGGTCAACAAGTTTTATTAGGTTATCTGTTGCTTTATCGTTCCAAAGTACTTTACGCTTTTTTCAAAATGTGGTAATAGTCTTACTTATCTTTGCACTTTTTTACTCAGAAAGCCGACGTTTGAGAGAATAGAAAGAGGCAAAAGCCATTCCACTACACAAAAAGTGGACACCGAGAAGCCAAAAGCAATTACAGGCCTAGATCAATTCTGTATGTATTTTCAAAAAATACTTGAAAGAGTTCTCCACGATCAAAGGTACCAATAAGCTTAAAGTTACTAATTTCTCCACTGTTTGACAGTCATATTTTTT
This sequence comes from Hermodice carunculata, assembly GCA_964020975.1. Lineage (NCBI taxonomy): Eukaryota > Metazoa > Annelida > Polychaeta > Eunicida > Amphinomidae > Hermodice > Hermodice carunculata. The sequence continues at coordinate 43,844,785 of OZ026618.1, read as the reverse complement.
CCACGAACAACAAGTTGTCTATATGTGCGAACTGACATGACCTTTCATCGAACGAACAGAGCAGAGCATATGGTATATTGTTGGATCTGAAACAGGCCTCCGATATAGCATGTCATGAAAGACATCTTGACAAATGTGTTGAATGCGTTATTGAAAGACCTGGCTGAACCTGGTTAACCTCTTCATCTTTCAGACCGTAGCCACGCCGTACCTATCACTGGCTACCCTGAGACATTCAATCTACATGTTGTTGTGTCCCTCAAAGCTCATCCTCTGCTCACTTGTGATTTCTCTCTACACGATTGATTTTGTCATGAGCTGCACAAAGGTGCTGTATGGGCATGCTCTGACAGTGTTGGGCCGCAATTGGGAGGTCTCTAAGTTCGGACAGGGTCTTTGTCAGGATTAACGTATTACATCAAAGTGGCTGCCTAGTAACAGTCTCGCATTGAACCATGATAAAGCAAACGTCTATTGTGTGGAAGTAGCCATAGGTTACGAAATGTAGAGCCCCCAGATTTTACTGTTGAACGTCAAGCATTAAAAATGTACAACATTTTAAATATATCACTGACAAAACATCCGAGTGCAATGAACAACCAGGTTTCATTGAATAATTCAACATTTTGCCATCGTGAAGTGTTCACGACAGGAGCGTGGCAGTTTGGCTTGTTTACGAATAGAGGCTGAACGAGATCAGTCTCCAAAGTGACGGGTCATGTGCGTGTAAATCAACAAAATAATGATGATGATAATGACAATAATATTATAATTACAATGATACTACTTCTAATAGTACCGCTACCACTGCTACTACTACTAATGAAAACAATAAATGTTTCTGTGTTACATTAAGTACAATCTATCAAACTGGATAAAACTTAAAAATTAAATGTAAATAACATTTTAGAGTTTACGAGACATTATTTCCAGCACGAACAATGCTATGTCAGTGATTCCTTAGCTAGAAGACCTGAGCGCGTTTGTATTTTCTAAAACACGTTTTCATCAGAAAAATTTCACAAAAGCAACTTTTTGAAAAGCCTGATTAGTAAAAGTATGATATAAATGATGCGAAAAAACAGGAACAATGTTTCAAAGAACATTTGAGCAGCATTTGATGTTTATTGACATTGATTTTTATAGTATATGTGAAGTGGCCAAATTTAAATGTTAGTCAAATTGGTAATTCCTATTAGTATTAAAGCATCTTATCTACGGGATCATGTTCATCTCCATATGTTGCATTGAAGCAGAAACGTATACTTCCTGGGTATCGAAGGTGCACCTGTCGTTCAAAAACAGATTTACACATGTTTTCCCTGGACATCGAAGAAACGTAAACAAAGGACACAAATGGGATCTGTATTTTTAACTTCTTCAGATCGCCACATTTAATGGTGAAGCAAAAGCATAGTTGTATAACCTGACCACAAAGGGAAGTGACGCCCCTCCGAGTGCTCCTGTTGTACGGGGGCTACTAACAAACGCTGTGTCAAAAGAACTGACGAATAGCACAGAGCCATGTAATGACGTCACTAATAAATGACAAAACAGCCTGTTAAAGTTTTTATCCTGTAATTATAGCTGTATCATCCAGAAAAGGTGGAAGATACAGACTGGGTGATAACCCTATCCATATCACCACAGTGCAAAGGTCCAAATGACCCAATTACTGGATCCTGCGTTACAGTTATTCATACGCAAAGCTATGCAAAGCCTTGTTTGACGAAATAAACGTTAAAACTGCTTTTAATTGTCTTTTTTTTTGTATTTAACAATGAAAATAAAATTGCAGCTATAATTACTGGATAAAAGTAAAACCAGCCGCCGGAACCAGGCCAGTCTGCTGACTCGTCTCCTCTACTTGGTTGGTTTTACTATTGTATCCAAGACTCTTTCACATATTTCATGCCTCCATACCAGCCGTGTGGAAAAACTGTTGCGGAGATTGTTTTAGAGGCACTTCTCGCTTTAAATACACGCAGTGAACTCGTGACATGTGGAACAATCTACGCCCCCTCCCCTTCATTTTGCCGTCTTTTGTAACGAGCAAATCATGATCTGGAGCATGATTTGGTAAACTGAAGATATTTAATACTTCAGCGTAGTTTGAATCAAAACAATATGGTACAATTCTGCTTGGTGGGCATGTCCTTAATAAAATATTCTCCGCTAATGAACACGGAATAAAGACAAAAAACACCACCGGTTTCTTGATTTCAGTCAGCATAATTCAAACCTTTGAATACACGTGAACAATTTTACCAGGGACGCCAACTCTTGAAAACGGAGACGGAATAAAATTTTGCTTCATTTGGGCATGTGACCTGTTACAGTCATGCTGCACTTTTCTTCCATGGTCCTGCTCACTGTGAAGTCACAATATATTATGATTTCTGTAAACTGGCTGACCAATGCAAAGACCACTGATTTTACAATGCATATGGTAACACGTGAATGAAAACTTTTTTTGTGAAGTTCATTGTGCAAATTGGTCGTATTTATTCTATAAATAAAAATTCAGAACTCATGCGACAAAAAAAATCTGCTTCACTTATTCTACCCCAGAAATATGTATAATATCTGACGTTCCCCCCGTACATTGGCGGGGCCGGTTTCTGTACATGATAAAGAAACCGGCCCACCGCACAGCGTCTTTAAATATCGTCCATCCTAAAGTATGCTATCACATACTAAAATGAATTCCTTTTCTTCTGGCGTTAATCGCGTCCGGGGTACAGAATACACGCGTTAATGTACATTGTACAACACGAAGCTGAAGATTTTTTATATATTAAATGAATCCGGGGCAATAATGAAGAAAAATGCAATCACAGAGTTGTTACAGATTACTGTGGTTTGCCACATGGCTTTATTCATGTTTTGACCTCAATTTACTTTGGACTGTATCTGTATCTTCAATATAAGATTTTTCAAATTTTGAATCATCAGTATCCCCTTAGTCCGCACTGGCACACGGATATACACGTATGAAATGCTAATACATATTCAGTTTTCTTTTATAGGAACTTTAAGCTGCCGGTGAAATGCGCTGTGGGGGACAAAAAGAGATTACAAAAGGCCGACCGGCACTTATATGCCACCATACAGACAAGCTAACACGGCAAGCGGCAGCTGCATTGCGATGGACTGCGTGCATGTTGTCCATATAGCCGCCTAATAGCAGATGGTACCAGTGTGATGGAACGACCGGGTGCATGGCTAATTATTCTCCATGTGCAGACAACTATCGCTATATTTATCAAGTCGATGCAGTTACCGCCGTTCAGCGTGTGGCGAGAAATGTCATTAAAACTTTGAAAGACGGGAGGACCTGATCCAATTTGGCGCCCTATGTTAACACCTGTTCACCCAGCGCGCATAAGGAATGTCTGATCGAGAGACTGGATTCAAAATATGAAATAAATGCGTCCTTGATTGCTTTCGCGCGCCATTCTCAATCAAAAGAGTTAAACTGATGATCGTCCGCTCATGTTCTACGACTGAGTCAGTGACTATATCTGGAATCGCAAAGGCTCAGGGCACAACCGGTGAAGCTTTTTGAATGTGGACATATCCCCGGATGTGCTTGTCCCTAATACTACAATTCACAACTTTAAATAAAAGCAAAACATTAAATTACGGACGCTACATTTATGTCATTGAAAGAACGATGTTGACCGGTAACAAGTTGAGCGCGTAGGTGTTAAAAGGAGTGGACACCTTGCTGGAATAAATGTTCTTTAGGTGGCGCCGTTGGTGCAAAGGAACGGTTACCCAGCGACAAGCCCTCTCGTGCAAAGTGACCTGATGCCTTTGTACTGTGTACATTAATAGGATAAATACCTCTACATTGTATTTATAGGATAGGGCAATACACAAACTCTTTCAGTGCCAAGTTTTGACTGCGCAAACGCTTTCCTCGTTGCCCTTTGGGGGCAATACGCTGACGAAAGCTGTTGACCAGGGTCATTCGTATGCTCTATAGTAGTCCAAGCAACTGTGTGCGTGCTGGTACATTGAAGGTCGGATTACAACGAATATGAATGTAGCATGATCGTCATGTCAATTTAGAGCACGTTTGCCAGGGCTGGCAATGAAAAAGTTAATGACAAACTCTATAGACTAATATGCTTGATGGCACTAAAGCTGGGAACATTAACATGCTATTTAGGCCGTCTCTTGGCATGTGGCTGGCTAGTTAAGCACGCTCATAAAGGCATCTAGTACAAATCATTGGCATTTCGTGATCACGCTACACTATCCATACTTGTACGAGGACTGCCAGGGATAATCTGTGAAAATATCCTAAGAACCACCTGATAAGCATTATCCACTAGGAGCAACGACCGCAGGTGTCGAAATAAGTGTATAATTTGTTTCAGTTGTGTAACTTAACACCTTGTTCGGTGCAGAAATATCAACATGCTCTTCATTGACCGATTCACTCATTGCTGTTGCTCCAACTTATGTTCAAATACGATGCGTAACCAGCAATAAGTATACCCTAGAATCTTGACTCGAGTGCTTCACGTAAAAAAATATCTGGACGCTCCCCAGACAGATGGCCCAGCGTATCACTCGTTCTATCTGGGTGATGCGCCACATCACCGATCTGTAATTTTTGATGGATAGGCTGAAGTTAATTTGGTACGCTATCCCTCGCAATTACTAATCATAATGAATAATGAATAATGAATATGATCAAACGTCTGAATGTTGGTCAAGTTGAATTAACCTGACGGACTAATTTGTTAGAATACAAACTATTGTTCAGGCACATAAACCAAGTATTTGACGAAAGTTTGCTGTTGAGTACGGTACAACAGAAACTTGGTGATTGGGTGAAATGACTGCATAGCATGGGTGCATGTATATCAAGAGGTGTGCTTGAATTACGAATCGAAAAATTAAAATATGCTACACATAATGTCAAAATGAGACATTGACAAGATTTTGGGGACAACCTTCAAACACATGTATCATATATTTCGGCGGTGGATACCACAATATTGAGAGCATCTCAACTGGAGTCTTAAAGGTTATTGATAATTATCTTCTCTGATACTTTTGAACAAGAAAATATAACTACTTTGTAGTGTTGATACGAAACAGAACGTCAAGGAAAATACTTAAAATTGTTCTCACCTAACTCAGTGGAACAGTGGAACCCCATTAATACATTTCAAAACCAAAATGTATGCGCGTATGATAGATCAATGAAAATGCAAGGCGAGAACCCCGTAAAATTACCTGGGAAACACTAGCTCAAGGCGGCGGTATTCTAAGTTTCTGTGCAGCGTTATATCAGCAAAATTGTGTTTGGGAAAGATGTATGATGATAACGCAGACTGTACCATGTAGCCTGTCTTGTTTGAAAGAAAGGTAAAAAAAATGTCCCTTTGAGCCATTAACACACGACAGCAGAAAAAATAGGTGTTTGCGTGTTAATGACTAAGCTGACTTTATACGCAATAAATTGGTTCAGTAAATTATTCAACCGTGGCGTCATTTTCTGTGCAGATGATGCAAATACCACGAGGTTTTGCACAAAAGGAGTAACCACATATAGGTATTCTTGTAGTTGGGTTAAAGCATCCTTTGTAGAAGAGGAAGGTCAATAAAGCCTATTGTCTGTCCTTCGTTTGAGACCATCTAACTTTACACTTACGGTTTCAGTATTTTATTTCTACGTCGTTTGCGCATCATTGCCTTATCTTATTTACCTATTTGATCAGTAACTGTCTCTCCTTTCTTTTGTTTATCGAAATTTGACATGCGACATTTACATTTTTATTATTAGGCCTACTGTGGGTTAAATTATAAGTTTTGTGTATTTCTATTTCCCCACTTTAGGGTCCAATAAAATATTATCGTATCATGAAAAAACAGTGCAATGCTGAGTAACTACGTCTTCATGTATAAGGGGCTAATCTGCTTGGTCTGCCGTGAAACCTCCGTGACTTAGCAACAATGCTGGAAACAACATACTAAATTGTGTAATTGTGCCGCAGTTTGTGGCAATTCATTAGGTTTTTCTTTCGGAAAAGCTCGGCTCTTATGCGGCAATATACTTAAATTGCTTGTGCAACTATTATGCTCTCGGCAAAGAAGAAGGCATAGGTTATCATATAGAATAAGAAGACATGTCAGTGTGCACCACAACACCATCGATTTTATGTGATTATGTCTGGACCCACCAAAAGGCAAAAGCTAGCCTTTCCTGGGTGGACTGCATTTTCGTCCCAAAATCCTAAAGCCCTTCTCATCAATAGTGTACTGGGATTTACATTTCTATATGTGGTATGTTGTTGCATAGGCGTTCTTTCATCTTCCTCAATATAGCGTTTCTGAATTAAATTGTTTCATACATTTTCTTTGAAATACGTTGCCTATGTGGATGACAGCTTACAGGTTCTTTATTCTGACAAATGCAAAGCCAAGGGCAAATACAATATAACAGCAAGATTGCACTAACTGAGATAAAGGTCTATAGACTTCATCCCCTTTTTTCATGGATTGAGGCCGACTTCTGACGTACATACACGTCCCTAGTCTCATCTACAAAGATTTGAACTAATGAGAATGTTACGTTTGGTAACTGAAGCATATATAAAACACACAGCACACAGAGCACTTTTGGCTATTTATTGGCACACGGTTCTTGAATGCTGATATACCTTGTCAAATTAAACACGGGTTGCAGCACCTTGAATTCCGTCAGTGAAAGCATCATGTCTGCCTCCTGAGACACGAAACCTGGGGGGTAATATAAAAATTTCCGAGCCCATCTTCTCGGCTATGACGTCAAAATACCGGATACACCAACTGTTAAGGCGTCCCTTTCTACGCAGAAAAAAAGATCCTTTAAGAAATCAGTGCCGTGCTTACCTGAGCTCATGGGGGACAAATACAAGATTCGATCGTTTGGTTTCCTATGCCCTTGCATCCGTGGACAAGATTGAAAATTTTCGCAGGCGTGACGTAGTTTGACACGCAACATGATGATTGCAAGTAGATAACAATGGCAGAGCGGGCAGTAATCGGAGTAAGCGTAATAATTTATATATATATATATATATATATATTCATATTTACCCCTTCGAAACTTTTTCGCTGACCTGTTATCGTTCAAGGCTGCAGCTATATCATACACCTTTTCTATCCACAAAGAGAGCTGATAAAGGGTTCTTACAATGTTAAAGACAACTGTAGAGGAATATCACTCTTGGGTATGTGTGGTAAAACTTTTACCAAGAATCTTAATAATCGTTTGTGTGACTGGGAAGAAAAATCGAAGAAAGCAAAAAACATGAAAGCCAAGCAGGCTTTAGATATGATAGGTCAACAATAAGTCATTTGTTCCTTTTGCAGGCAGTAGTTCAGAAATATTCATCGAAAAAAGGTGGTAGATTTTATATTATTTTATTGATTTTTCTAAAGCGTTTGCACTGTTATTCACAAGCAGTTACGGCACAGAATAATAAACAGAGGAGTTCATGGTAAAGTGTCAATGGTGCTTCAGTCAATGTATTCAAATCTTCACTCTCGTGTACGTACACCAGATCGTCTAACCGACGTTTTTAGATGCCATATGGGTACAAGGCCTGCATGATCAGTCCTCTGCTGTTTATTTTGTTTATAAATAAGTTAGTTTTGGATGTAGAAACCAAATGTGGTCAAGTTGTATTTATTTCTGAGGAAACCATGGACTTATTAGTATCACTTTATGCAGATGATATTGTAGACTTGGCAGATCCTGTTGCTCATCTGCAGAAGAAGATTAACATTCTTGAAGAATTTACGGATCAATCATGTATGCACATTAACCCAACTAAAACAAAAATAATGATGTTTGGTAATGGAGAATTTTTACGCAAGGAAGAGGAATGGTATTTTGAACATGAAAAAAATTGAGTGTATGTGTCTTATTATAAGTACTTAGACCTCATGGTGTCATCACGATTGACATGGTCTGTGGCAACCAAGAGTTTGGCCAGCCAAGCGCAAAAAGTCCAAGCTATGTTACAGTGTTTTCAATACAAAGTGGACAAACTACCTCATAAGACTATATACCAGATATTTTACCGAATGATTGCACCAATTTTACTTATAGATCAGAGATATGGGGATATAAATATACCGAGGTAATAGAAAAAGTACAGATTAAGTTTTGTAAACAGTGGCTTGGTCTGCCTCAATGTTCATCTGATGGTGCTAGCTTAAGGGAAGGTGGGAGGTATCCCCTTCTTGTTAAATATAAACTATGGTGTATTAGTTACTGGTGCACGATTCTTCAGATGGATTCTCATAGATACTTAAAATAGTGTTATAACATGCTATTTGAGTTGGATAAGGTAGGAAGGTGTAATTGGGCGACACATGTTAAATCATTATTATTCAAATTTGGTTTTTGTCACAGTTTGGTATCATAAAAAGATGGAAATATTGTTGGTTCAGAGAGGTTTTATCTCAAAGATTGCAGGACTGTGCCACACAAATTTGGCATGACTCAGAGAAAACATAAAAATTAAATATTAATGGCCTTTTCAAATCCTTATTAGATCATGAAAAATACCTCAACTTTGTCAAAATTGTTAATTTTAGAAATGCCATAACTCGTTTAAGGTGCTCAAGTCACAATCCTCACATTGAAAAAGGCAGACATAGTAATAGAGCAAAGGACGAAAGTACTTGTTAGTAATGTGAAACTAATAACAATAAATATATTGAGGATGAGTTTCCTTTTTGGTTGGTTTGTCCTTTTTATCTAGATTTGCGTAAGAAGCATTTGAGTCAAAAGTATCATTTGTACCCTTCTTATGAAAAGATGATAAGTCTTGTGAAAAGTGACAAGCCAGAAGTCTTATGCGCATCAGGGAACTACTTACTTAATACTTTCAAGAAAAGAGAGAATCTTTGGTTAAATATTTGATACATGTAGTACACTTTAGTGTCCTTATCGATATAATATTATCTAAATGTAATTATGTACTGACAGGCTGGTGGCCTTTTTTATGAAATAAAATCTTTTTGTTATGCTTGTCATCCTCATTGATCTCGCATCCGTCCGAAATCTATCCTCATCTGGAGGAATAATCTCCCCCCTTTTCAAAGCGAATCCCTTGCACATCCTAAATCCATCCTCCTTTCCTCTATATTTATACTTACTTCAGAAAGTTATCACAAAACAATCCACATGTCCTTCAAAATATGGATGACACTTTTGTGAGTGAGGGTCGAGGCTGAGCAAAAGGTGTCCTATGACGGCTATGAATGTTGAGCTTAGCAGTCTCCTAACCGGGGTCTCTGACTTTATTAAAATATTTTGAGGCAGAGGCTTTGTTGCGTGATTATTTGGTCAAAGAAAAAGGAAGATTTGTGCACCATGTGCATTATTGAGGCAATGCTTCGAGTTCTACAGCTATAGTAAAGAAAATACATGTTACTTACACAAGACATATGTTTACTTTCGTTTAAACCATCCTGGAAATACTAAAACCACATGAAAGAAAGAAGAAATGTCACCACGGGCTGATAAAATATACAGTTGAATATATGTGTAAATCAAGATTCAAGCCATTTATGCATGTCAGAATCTGTTGTTACTACGGGTGATGACTGTGCGGCAGGACTTGTAGGACCTCTGACCTAAGTGTAGTTCTCCCGCATAGACAAAACTCGTGATGAGAAACGTCCTCTGATGTCAACAGACCTCCCAGGGCTGATCCATAGACTAATTCCCCATAAAGACGGCAACATGTGCCGAGATGTTAAATGACTTCTACCTTTTTGCTGAAGGGCAAACCTTGAAATGATCATTGCAGAAGACGCCAATAAGGACAGTATGCTGTGTGCTAAAATCTTTCTTCGGATGCACCATGAAGAATTTATGGCTTCCAGAAAATCCATAACTCATGTTAGTAGCCATCCACATGCATTGCGTGCTGTCCGTTAGATGTATACCTAAGGGAGTTTTTATCCACTGAATGAGAAAGACAGTGTAGGGGTCAATGAGGTTCCTATTAATCGAAAATCTTGTGTGCTCCAAGCAAGTTTATCGGCTAATCGTTTATCATTACGACAATGCCTTTTTGCAATTTTAATATGTCTAATCATTTCATATCAGAACTTTAAAGGTTACCTAGTACTTTGTATATTTAAAATGAATGAACACCTTTGTTCGACATGAAGACATATTGTATATAATTCTTTCATTGCCAGTTTTGACAAGCATATGTACTTCAAACTGACATTACGACACTAGATTCACTTTCACTTTCATTGCGAACCGATCTTTCTTCCAAGTACCAGCATACCTGCAGCTCCAGAGACCACAAGGACAGTAGGTGAACAGTTTTGCTCTGTGTTCTTTCGACACAAAGTGCGCAGAAGAAAGTTGTTGACCTCGGTCAAAGGTTGTATTTTTAAAAGATAGATTATTTGCTTCGGCCCAAGCTGGTTGCTGTTTTGATACGTTTTGTGACCTTTAAGCACGGTGTCATATATGGCTTACTTTCTGCACAGAGAGCATGACATGTGACCCTAAACGTTAATGCAACTGCCATAACAAAACTGCGGGTAACCCACAGGAGATGATTTCATAATATGGGTGCTAAGGCTTGCACAGTAGGATATGCTAGCACTTTAGTACCATGAAAAAGCATTTTATCAAAATTTCGATTGATGGTGAAGCGATTACATCATTGCCTACAAGGAAAATGAACAGGGCTTTCGGCACGTACTATGAATTTCATCATTTTCATTGCACTTTGATACACAAATTTAGGTACAAAATTTCCAGGAAATATTGATATGTTAACTGAAATTAGTTTTATTGGCTATTTCAGGAATTATGGACTCGTAGAATGATCCATGGCTCAAAAGGTTGGGCACAGTTTCCAAGACAAACGTGACCAGCAGAGTTCATCAGTCGAATGGACTCCCAAACATCTCAGGCCTGGCTTTATGGGGTAGTTTGTTAGGGTTCTTAAACAAACTCAAGGCCACTGTGTTTGTTCCACCCTGATCAGCTAGTGTTATCCCAAGCAGCTGGCGTTCTGCAACAAAGACATATTTTGTGCCGTTTTTGCAAGATAATATCAGTACATGCTATCCTTTAAGTCAGAAATACGTTTCCATACACAGAATGTACCACGGAATAGACATGTTTTGTGTCTGATGTATGGGAAAACGTGTGCATGTCAGAAAAGTTTGAAGAGGAGGAGGATTACTGAGTTAGAGATTTCGACGGGTATGATCAAAGAAGAAGAGAAAGACAAAGGGAAAAATGGTTAGACGGAAGAAAGAAGTCAAACGGATGTTTAGAGTTAGATGCCTATAGAGAAAGGGAGGCGTGCTACACGAGAGAAAGATGATTATGAAGAAGGACGATGGATTCCAAGGGATAAACAGAATAAATCGGTATCCAGGGGAGGTGAAGAATAACATAAGATTGGCTGGGAGAGAAGGTAGGATGCAAGCAGGATGTTAAAAAGAGGTAATGGAAGGATACCTAGGCCGACAAAAGGATATATAGAAGCAATAGATAAATAACGAGATAAACGAAAGGATAAATAGATGTAATAACGTGGCAAGTTAGAGGATAGAGCGAGACAACACAAGTATAACGAGGTAAACAAAAAGATACAGAGAGTCGATAGAGATATATAGACAGACTAGAGGTTCAGAGGATAGATGAAGACACGGATAATAAATAGAGGGACAATCAAGACAGGATAAAGTCTGCACATGACGCTTAATTAAGGCGTTTTCCTTTGAACTGGCTAAGACCGACTGATGGTGAAACGTTGTATGCGTCAATGTTGTTCACTAATTTAATGTTTCAACAATGAATGAATAGACAAAAAAAAAAAAAAACGATTTGAATGAGAGCTGTAAAACGACCTATCAAATAACACACCAAAGAAATGCTTTTGACTCAGCCTTTAGCTCAGTCCTAGAACAAGAGGGAAAGGAGAAGTCCAAACGAAGTCACTCAGTCTCTCTGGTGTTGGTGTTTCCTAAGGCTTTGGATAAGCACATTGCGGCTGAGTAAGATGTGAAGAGTGAGAAGTTGGGTGTGTAAAGAATATACGGTAAAGATATGGAGAAATGTTTAGAACAGAGACAGATGTGCAACACAGGACCATGGGAAGTTGTGGAATCGATAAAAAAATGTAGGGTATTTACCCAGAGGTGAGTATGAAGTAATGTTACAGAAAAGCCTGTTGCGTTTTCTGATACAAAATGAGCAAGTTTCTTGTACAAGGCACGATATATTAATATACTGAAAACGTCACTCAATTCGCCATTAATGTTTTGAACTTAATTCGCCACTAAGCAAATCTAAACAAAGTTCGCTCGATGTGCCACTCAGTTGATGATTTCTTTGACTATTAGATGAAACTGGGGGGATATTTACTGACGGTAAATAATTCCAGTAACGTTTGTGTACAATCTGAAATATAGTAAATACTAGTTTCGCGTCACTTACATTTCTAAAATTGTAAAACAAATTTTTAATTGAAAAGCATTGATACACATATAAAGCATATGCTGTTGACAAACTGGAGTATGTTGATAATCAATATCATTTGAAAGGGATAGGTTATATTCATGTCATCCCCTGTAGCACATAAAATATACTCCTTGCCAACAAAATGGCCAAGGACAATAACCTTTGATCTATTTGTGGTGTCAGCACAATTAAGGATTGCTCCTTTATATTTCACACATACGCTTCACCGCCATATGTCTATGTAGGTAAGGTAATCAACATATTTTCCATCTAGCTCAATGAGTACAGGATGTTTCATGTAGTGTTGCATACTCCTCATAACAATCAAGCCTTATGTTATAAACATCATCACACAATGGCTATCCCTGGAGGTGAGCTGGTTGTCGTCATGTATTTTTATTAATAGTGTTGGTGTAAATATTATCTACTAAATGGTAAGTGGCGCGGATCTAATTTAGAGAGGTCGCGGAGCCTGGACTGCACCCCGGGTTAATCTTTACTTCTGTTGCTCTTGTTGATGGTCGGACATCACAGATTATCGAATTCACAACGGATTGACATTGTTGTGAATAATGGTTTTACAATGACCAGGCTGTCATAAAATATGCCCTTAATTTCCGTCTTCTTCACAACTCAATATACGTGTAATGTCCGAGCGCCGAATAAACATCTACCAAATTATAGTCTATTAAAGATCGAATGATGATGTTACGCGTACCGTCTTCAATTTCCCATTGGTGCCATCTAAAATAGATCAAGTCACTGAATTTATAACATGACTTGAACATAAGCCAATCACCCGAGGAACATTGAGAAGGTTATGAGCAAACAGATTCAATTTTCTCTCTGAGAGCATTTAACTCGTTAACTGCCACATTTTCGACTGATACAACAGCTGTCCTCTGCGCATACAGGGCGCAATACTCTTTTGACCAGGACTATTATATTCTGTGTATCCTCAGGCATGCGGGCTATTGAACGAACGGTCTTTTTATAGGGACATGCATCTGGCATCCTTGTTGCAATTCAGAGTAGTTCGTTTTAGTCACAGTTGGCATCATTATTGCAATTCAGAGTAGTTAGTTTTAGTCACAGTTGGCATCCTTGTTGCAATTCAGAGTAGTTCGTTTTAGTCACAGTTTGCATCCTTATTGCAATTCAGAGTAGTTCTTTTTAGTCACAGTTGGTACTGAAAATGCTTAAGTCTTGCCTTGAGGAGTATTAAATGCTCGCTAGATGAAATTTCGGACCTCTTGGAATTCATGGGTGGAATATGTGAGTGTTCAAGTACAGACTGTTAACGCAAAGATTTTGCAATCCGGGGACTTCTGTTCTGCTCCGTTATATTTACTCCTGTTGTACCATGACAACATTATGCAATCACGTGATCTCTTAGCTGCTCTAGTGCCCTTGATATTACAATCTTCACGAAAAATATTTTCTATGGAGGTGAGTTATTATAATAACAAAGCCAGTCGCGGTCCTTGTAAGTACCCCTGATTCTTGGGCCATTAAACAAAGAGTACGCGGACGCAGACAGCAAACCTGATAATGAGGAAAATAATTTTAGGGGCTTAACACATATATTTTGAGTTGCGTAGATTACTTGAGATACCGTATAGGATAGCATGATGAATATGGTGACAACCCGTTTTGGTTTTGGCGGGGGGGGGGGTAGGGAGGGGCCCGTTATCTCGATATTCATCAAGTCACGTACACGGTATCATACACGTACGCCAGGGTACCTCATGTTGGACTGCAAGAAATATCTTGATATCCACTTGTCACCAGAGTGTGCTTACGTCTGCACCAATGAGTCTCAATTGTTGCAAGAATGGGCCTTCATTTTGTGAAAATGCAGTATCATAATTAAGCTCGTCTCCAGATACCATGGCACCATCAGGCCAGAACTTTTGACGTTTGACGCTTCAGATACTATGTTCAAGAGGGATCTGTTCAAGATTTGAACCAAACGAAGACTACATTGTGTGGCGTTATCCAAGATTATATAAATTAATTGCTTGTTCCATCCTTTGAAAGAATTTTAGTAACACACCACACAAGATTTTGGTTTGTAGCATGCGTGGACATTTGTGTTTTACATGGAAGCAGCGTGGAAAAACTTCGTTCTTATCGCTGCCATCGCTCTCCTATAAAATTACTTTCACTTCTGTAATTTGATTCTATATACATAAGTTTTTGTTTGCATTCTAGAGGTGAACAATAAGTAATTTCAATTAATTTTCATTAGGAGAGTACCTTTTTACAACGGGGGCAAAGCGACGTGGGTAAATCGCAATGCGTTCACAGAATAAATTGTGAATGTAAAATGATGAAACATTTTGTGTTTACCACCCACTGAAACGTTAAGCTGTTTATTTAAAAAGAATAACTGAAAATGCGTCATCAGTAATTTACACTGCAGGCTTACACTTTACCACCATACGATCGCGGCTGGTTGCGAAGATGTAAGGGTTTATAACACCAAGGTACCCTCTGATACGGTATCTCAAACTGTATGAGTTCTCTCATGCGTCAGAAGTGGGCGAAATCTGTTACATAACATGCAATTCGGCCATCAAATAAAGTATAGTGAGAGGTATACTTTTATTTGGTGGCAGCTAGATACTGAATGACACATAATTGCATAACTGTACATGTATTATAAAAGAAAAGATATCACTGTCAAAAGTATGGGAAATTGCAACACTTACCTTCTAAGCAATATAGTTCTTTTACATGCGGTAGGCATAGACAGCGTATTCAGATGCATCGGGAAGGCATCGCGGACATTCGTATATTAAAGCGATATGTATGATCCCTGTATATCACAATGTCAGCACGCTTAGTTCCCACGTTAGATCTTTTGAAATGAAGTTACTTAAATAAAAAATAGAATAAAATAAAATGAAATAAATAAATAAAAACCGAGATCCAAAACACGGGATAAGTCATGTACACAACCGATAATGCATATCAGTGTGTATTTGTTTGATTTCGTGGAAGCTGATAATAAATACTATTGTAATCTTGAGGGAATATCTGGGTCTGTGACAAAACCAGCAGATGCAAAAGTTGAACGTGGCGCATATAAAAGACCATTTTTAACAACGAAAGTCTGATTTATACGCTTTTACAATCATTTAGAATAACGAGTTATCGATCGAGCCATCGTAGGTAAAGGCAGTGACATCTGTGGTATCTAATTTGTTCCTTGACAAACCTTATATGGCATTTTCTTTCATTGAAATTTTATGTTTCAGTTACACGAATGACGAGGCAAGCCGAGTAAACTTCACGGTTTATCATGGGAAGTACGGTCAGAAACATACATTCGCAACCACGATTATGGGCATTCATGATAGGAGATACGATGACTTGATAAAATGTCTTTGTGCCCACATATGTTGTGTAATTGCTACAACGTGTAGCCCACGTGTTTTGCGGGATACAGACTTTTTGATGTTTTGACATATCAGGAGGACTGTGACAGTCATATCCTCAGCTGACCCTCCATGCAGAGACTGAAGTGGTCCTGTGAGCATCAGAATACCATGGTCTCGCTTAAATAAGACCATCATCACTGTTTGCAGTATCAAGATTCACTGATACATTTCACGAGTCTTTTTGTTAAAAGGAGAGTAACAGAATCCACATTCACCACAATGTATGCCAGTATGTCAGTTCGATCTGTTAAAGTCACCAAGGTCCAAATTAACAATATCAAAAGAAAAGCCATAAGTACTTTCCTATAAGTATTTAATTGTACACATGAGCCTATGATACACCATTGCCGAAATGTTACCCACTGTGGCAATTGACCTTCCCTTTATTGCTTGAGAGTAACCATGGGCCTGATTTCCTAGAATGCCGAGACATAAGCCAAGACCAAAGATTTTTCCCATCCCAACTGCACAGAAAACCAATGCTAACACATACATATATCCTCACTAATTTTGCTAACTTTAATCTTTTTAAACAATTACGTTTCCACTAAGTTTGAAGGTGGTCCGATGTGTACTTTTGGGGAAGAAGTCACAAAAAGCGAAAACGCTAAGATTTTTGAAAAAACAGAAGAATGGCAGGGCCACTGGATGAACAAAGAAAGGTCTGAGGGTCTCCAAAAGTGTCCCAATGCAATTTCAAACCAATTGGACAGGCAGGTTGGAGAATCAAATATCTAAGATTTTACCAGTAAACGAACAAAGAGATCACGAAAAAGCTAGCATCGAATCGAGCGTTAGTATTCAAATAAATTTGACGGAAACTCATCCCCATAAAGGTTTAGGTGCCGGTTTTGAAAAAGAAGTCGAAAAATGTGAATTGCCAGTGCAATTCCCATTGACTAATAGAACATCAATAGGAACGGATTCATTAACTGAGATGCACCCGAATTTAAGGAACCATTAACAAACAGGGATGACAATTTAAAGCCCAGGAGTCCCCAGAATTGTCACTATATATCAAAGTAGTTTGCTAAGCCATTGTAAAGTTTTTTTTTCAGATTTCATCTCTCGAACCTTCCAAAATAATTAGGGGAAAATTAAATATCACTGGAGCCTGACCACTTAAACAAGATTGGTAAAGACCTACCCGAGGTTCAAATATAGCAAGCGTCTAGTGATTTTGGATGACGGTTTTTGAGCAAAAGCCCAGAATCTGAATTACAGTTGCAATCCCCATTAATTTGTATTGTAATCAAATGGTGAATATTCATTAACAGACAAAACTACGAGAAAAAATCTTTGAAAATCATGGATCCAAAGTATCACATTCGGGCGCGCAACTCTGTTTAACCCTTCTTCTAGCTTCATTTTTTTTTTTTTTTTACAAAATTTCAGAACATACAAGTAAAGGTGCTGGGGAAGAAATCAAAAATATCTTTATTCACACAAAGGTGTGAAAAATAGAGAACAAATTGCAGCACCACCTGTTGAATAAAGTAAGGTCTGAATTTCCCAAGGAGTCTTCCTGTGCAGTTTTACAGCAATTGGCTAAGCGATTTCTGCCAAGATTTTAAAGAGTTTTGGCCAAAAATCGAGAAAAAATGCATAAAAAAATCCAAAAATTACTGGAACATGACTGTTTGACCAACTTGGTATAGACTCACCCAAGGGATATTTCCATCAAGGTTGAATTGAACCTGGCTGATGGTTTTCGAAAAGTCGCAAATGTGAATTGTGGACGACGAAGGCGGACAACGACGGGCGATCCAAAAAAACTCAGGTGATTGACAAGTGAGCTGAGCTAAAAATGGTTTGCCATTTAGCTTTGACAGAGCAAATAGTTTCGTGGACAGATGTTTTGACCACATACTAATTCTGTCCCGTGCTTTACAATAATAAGAGTAGTTTTATTGATCAACCTGGACGGCCAGGTCGATCAGTTACAGGGGGAGTCGTCCTGGGCCTTGTCCAGCACTACGTCCTAATCCCTGGACGGTAAAGATTCAAACAGCTGCTTAGCAACAGAAGATCAGGAGAGCACTTGCGTGAGATTACACGATAGGAGGCATTACCTGGATATTGTGGTGCCACCTAGGCTGCAACCAGGAACTTGACAGGAAGGATACATTTACGTGTTAAGCAGGGCCAAATGGGCTTTTGTGACAGAAGTAACAAATCGAGAAAGCCAAATGGCTTGGGAAAAACATTTACTGCGTTTTAAAATATATAATATGCTGAACACAGTTAAACTGAAATATGCTGATGGGGATGTTGAAACTTGTCCTTTAGTACAGCTGGTCCCTTAGCGGAGGTGGGCTCATAGGCAGGTTCTACTGTGATCATTTGTATCTGAAGTAAATCACTCTCCTACTCTAATGAGTAACCCAATCAATAAACTGTATCTGAAAAAATACTGTCCCACTTAACGATACGATAATCCAATCAATCAAAGTGTATTTGCAAAAAGAATGTCACTGTAACGTTCCATGGGCTAGATTCCTACACCAAGGCTGGTGATTCTACAGTATCACATTGAGTCTCTTATGGACGTTTAAAGCGAACAAATAGGACAAGAAATCGATGATCAAGATGGAAATTTAATCTCTTTATTGAACTGTATATTTGTCAAAGAACCGCTCCATCAAATTATGCAAATTATCTCTCTATTATTCAGGTCCAACATTGATCTAGTACAAGCCTACAAAGGTAAAATTATACATGCACCAATATTGGTAGGAAAATATGTTTAAAAGACCGTAATCCGCTAGTATTTAGCGTTAAGTTGTTATATTGACAATGAATTCTGACCACATCATTTTTCTCTGGTCGGTTTTTGCTTGAAGGCACACTAAAGAAAAAATTAGGGTCAGGTTCAAAAGCAAATAGAAGCAAAGCAGGCAAATTTCATAAATGAAAGAACAATATTCTTTTGTTGTTTTACGAGCACAATGCAGGTTGCAATCAAGCCCTCATCTGCATTTACTTGAACAAACAATAGGCAAGATATTCGCAGAAATCTCTGAGGGCATTACAAGGGTCAATTGAACATTCTCTCAGATATATATATATATATATATATATATATATATATATATATATATATATCCATATATTTGCTTTGTCTTATATCTGTAAGCAGACGGACAAATCATCAAACTTTCTATTGGGATTTCACAAAGCCACACAAGAAGTATGTTGATTCACCATTCACTTTAATGTTCTTTCTATAATTTCTTGACAAAATTTCTCGGAAAGGTAACTAGATATGTATAGAGTCTGGCCACCAAAAATCTTAGCAACTGTAATAAGAAAAAATGAAATTAGATATCAAAGGCGAAATATCTGAAAAGTAAACTGTTTACAGAAAAATGAGCTTGTTGGAGCCAGCAGTATATTTGGTAGCAGCGAAATACTGCCATATACCTTTATTATCTGTCACAAGATACCACAACAGTTCAATCAATCAATCAATCAATCAATCAATCAATCAATCAATCAATCAATCAATCAATCAAGAAGTCGCAAATCTATCATTCCCGAGGTTAGAATGTCTTTGAGTTCCTCAAACCACAATCTCCAAGATGTTCTGTGAGCCAAAATATTCATATCCATCTCCCAGTTATTCACTGCATCTAAAATGGGGCATTATTAATACTTCTGTAATCTATCCGGGCTGATTTGACCTTGTACTACTGAATGCGTTCTGGGTTCCTTGTTATGACATGAAATATAAGCTCCCTAGGTAGCTTATTCTCCTGCATAAAAGCATAATTTGGGAAAAATTTAATACCGCAAATACACACTTTTGGTATATATGCGGTCATTAATGATCATATATGATGAAGATAATAAGTATATAGATATAGTACTGGATTGCCAGTATACCTTTAACATTGAAGGATGTGCGCGCGCGCGTGTGTGTGTGTGTGTGTGTGTGTGTGTCCTCTCATAGTCCAATGTACCTTCAGCATGGTGTTTCTCTAAAAGTTATGAAGATTCACAAGGAAACATATGTCAAATCACATATCACAAGATTCGCAAGAAATGTCCTATCAAGTGTCAAATGAATAACAAGACATCAAATTTCACATCTTTTGCTTGCCTGCGATATAGACTCTGTTTTTTTTTATTCAGATGTTTATGTACGGTGGGAGGTAGCAGGCCTGCTTCACAGACAAATGATTCACAAGACAACATCAAAAGTCATAACATATACCACATCAAATGTCACATCAGATGCCTAATTTAGAGTGTTTGGTTTTAGAAACCACCATTAATAAGCACAAAATTTTCATCGCTACCTTTTACAAACCACCAGGTCAGGATTTGGCTGAAAGTAGAGACTTTCTCAGTTCTTTTGAAGACATTGTTGTTAAACTGATATCTGAATTGCCTAATGCAATATTCATAACAGGTGACTTTAATTTACCAGGTATATCATGGACCGATGGGGTTTTCAAAAGTGGTTTTGATTATGAATTTCTTAACACCATTCATAGACTTAACTTACAACAAGTAGTTACAGAGCCATCTAGAGGACAGTCATACCTTGATCTTGTGTTTGTAATAAAGGATTCTCTTAATAGTAAGGCCACAAACTTTTCACCTATTTCAACTTGCGATCATGAGTGTATTCTAGTATCAACAAATATTCAACTTGTAAAAAATGTAGCTTATGAAAAGATTATTTGGAACTATTCAAGGGTTGACAGAGACAAACTCCATGATTCCTTAGTTGCAGCACCGTGGGATACTATCTTCTTAAATTGTGATGTCAATGATATCTGTACAAGTTTTACTACGTTTTTGAACGAAATAGCATCTGATTGCATTCCACACAAAGAAGTAGCCATCAGACCTCGTGATAAACCATTCATGACAAGTGTATTAAGGCACCATATGAGAGTAAGGGACCGTGCGTACAAAAAAAAATCAAAAAAAATCTGGTGGTGTGCTTGACTGGAATTGCTATCACCGGTTGAGAAACTAAGTTCTTGCTATGGTGAGAAAGGCCAAACTTGATTATTATGGTAAAGTTTATGATATTTTAAGTAATAAATTGACTGAAACTAAAAAATGGTGGCAAACCTTAAAAACTGTTTGTGGTTTGAACAATAAACCACCTATACCTTCTATCATAGAAAATGGACTATTCTTTTGAACCCTGTTGATAAGGCTGATGCACTTAATAATTACTTTGCTTCCCAGTGGGTAACTGATGATTCCTCTTCCAAATTACCTGACCTTCACATGAAAACTGAAGAGATACTTGAAAATATTGTAATAGAGGAGCATGAGGTTTATGATCTGTTAAGAAAGTTGAAAATCTGTAAAACAGGTGGCCCAGATGGTCTTCCAAATAAAGTATTGCGTCTTTTTGCACCGTACATTTACGCTCCTCTCACCAGATTATTTAACTTATCTCTAAATACTTTTACTTTTCCAAATCCATGGAAAGAAGCGAACGTCTGTGCTATATTTAAAAAAGAGGATCCCCATTGCCCAAAAAACTATAGACCTGTTTCTCTTTTGTGTTCAATGTCCAAAGTATTTGAGAACTGCATATTTAAAGGGTTATACAACTTTCTTTCTTCTAATGATCTGTTGACTCACTGTAATTCAGGGTTCAAAAAACTAGATTCGACTGTATATCAACTAATTAGTATAGTTCACGAATTATGCAAATCTATTGATCAAGGCAAAGAAGTAAGAATTGTCTTTCTGGATGTATCAGAAGCCTTTGACCGTGTATGGTATCGTGTTCTACTACATAAATTATGTGAATTTGGAGTCTGTGACCCTTTTTTGTCATGGGTAAAATCATATTTAAGCTTCAGGAAGCAAAGGGTAGTACTTGAAGGTAATTCCTCAAACTGGGTAACAATAGAATCTGGTGTCCCTCAAGGAAGTGTTCTGGGGCCTTTGCTGTTTCTTGTTTTTATAAACGATCTAGTCGATGATTTAACTTGTAAAGCTTATCTATTTGCTGATGACACAACTTTATTTGAAATTGTTAACACACCTGAAGAAACGACTGTCAGTCTGAACGAAAACTTATCTGTTGTACAAGAATGGGGTAAGAAACGGAAAGTTGTTTTTAACCCAAGTAAAACAGAAGAAATGATTGTCCCTGTTAAAAAAAACGAAACCAGTTCAGGACCCGTTGATATTTTTAAACGAACCTGTAAAACGCGTTCATGAGCACAAAGATCTTAGTGTTATTCTCTCTGCAAACTTATCCTGGGACAGTCACATTAATTATATTTGCAGTAAGGCATCGTCACGTTTGGGTTGCATCATATATTGTTCTCCCTTATTACCATGCAATGCATTAGAAAGTATGTATACGTCATTTATTCGGCCCATCCTTGAATATGCTGTACCTATTTTCGACAATTGCTCACAGAAAGGTAAAAAACAACTAGAGTCTGTCCAATACAAAGCATCTTTGTATGTATCTGGTGCGATGAAAACATCTAGCCAAGTCAAAATTTCAAATTGTTTGGGGTGGGCGAGTCTGGAAGATAGACGGAAATTTATCAAGCTTATTATGTATTATAAAATTGTTACTGGCACATGCCCTCAATACCTTCAAGACTTGATTCCTGTACATAACGCAGATAGGGTTAATTACCCGCTGAGAAACATTAATGATCGTACATTAGTGCACTCGCGTAAATTGAAATTTAGTAATTCTTTCTTTCCATCAACCACTCGCCTGTGGAATACACTTCCACTTCAAGTAAGGAATGCTCCATCTTTAAGTACTTTTAAAACATCGCTTAGATTAATATATTTTCCATCGAGACTCGCTCACTTAAGACACGGACCTCGGAAGCTGAATATTTTGTTAAATAGTCTGAGAGATGACTTCAGTCCTCCTAATGCTCATCTTTATTCACGAAACCTATGTGATTCTCCAGCTTGCTCTTGTGGCTTTCGGGCCGAAACTATTATTCATCACATGCTGCGGTGTCCATTTTACAACACTCATAGACAAGTTCTTCTGACAAGGGTCTCTGAAAACAGGTATTATTTTTGAAACTTTACGTCAAACCGAGAAAATCTGTTTACTTCTATTCGGTACCCCATCTGCTACATTCTTCAGTAACTGTTCTTTGATGGACGCGTCAGGTCAATACATAATGAGCACTTTAAGATTCAAAAAGTTCTTAAGGGGAGACGACACTGATGACACTGGCTAGTCACATTGTATTTATATATTGTAGACCATAAAATATTGTCATAAGTATCCTCATGTATATATCAGCTAATTAGTCCTTGATATTACAAATAGTGTTAGCACGCCGCAGGTGTCTAACAATGACAAGGCGGGGAAGGAACACCCGAGCTGTAGGGCGCAATGGTGGCTCCACAGTGGCAGTGTGGGCATGCCGCCATCGTGCTTCGGCCGCGCCAAACAGTAACCCTGGTTCTTTTGTTGGACAAGTACCTCCCCTTCAGTCGTCATCTGTGGCTTGTGCACATTAGTATCCATTGTATATATATACATTTACCCACATAAGTTCAATTATCTGTCGCTTATCAATTTTTTGCCTGCTTTATATGTCCTCCTCTCCAGAATAATGGCAGTTTGCGATCTTGTATTTTATTGTGATCCCATGTGTTACGTACAACTGTGTATTTTGTCATTTTATGTTGTATCTTATTGTCTTTTACTCTTTTTTTCTCTTTACGTTACTATATGTGCGGTTATATTTGTATATATTTTGTATTTACACGAGGAGAAGAATTTGTATCAGCCTTTGGCTATTTTTCTAATCCTCTCAAAAGAAATAAAGTATATGAACAGATGATCAGCACTAGGAAATATCAACCCACTAAAATGTGAAGAGATATGTCATCAATGTCAAGTTTTTTCACCTGCAGGTATGTCACCCATAGCACTATTCGGAGATAAACGTAAATCAAAAGGAAAAGAATGCCTGTCAATATTGAACCTTTATGCTCTTAATTTTTTACAGCTATTTTGTTGTCGAGTCACAAGTCAAGAAATGACAAAAAGTTAACCTCACACTATTCGCCAACTTAAATGCATTAATGTGTATGGATAACAACCTTTCTAGGACAACATTAGGGATATATTTTGTCTGGTAACATTTCACTCAGAATGCAGTTTCAAATTTGAAGGAAGTGTGCTTTCATTATTACTGCTGTCACTGATGCCTTCATTGTTCAGTGACGTCATCTGAGCAACGTCGGAGCGTGTGATGACGTAGTAGTAGTGTCTCTGGTTAATTCATGAAGAGCAGTGCAATGTAAAATTCGGTCGAGGAAGGCCGGTAGTGAAGTCTATCAAAACTTCTTGGGTGAGAGGAAGGAGAAGAAGAAGATCGGATAAAAAAAGCAACATGATTCCTTGTGGAATTCACAATAGACACAGCAGACGATATGTCATCACCAGTCGTACTATGACATCCAGTCCTAATTTCTCTCGTGGAATAAAAGAATCAATTCTACAATTATCGACGCAGGAATCTTACAATACCATTGGATGTGATGTCACACTAACGACAAAACTGTACATGTATCATAAAAGTCTATGGCAATACCGCACATGCATAACAAGAATCGGATTATTTTATTAACTTTGGCCGAAACTAGATTGTGTGCATGTAATTGTTCTGGCACAAAGGGATGAAGGGCAATGTTAATTTTAGTTGGGTTCATTTTTTATTGGTCTTTAGAGTCATGTGTGCGAATTCTCCAACCTTGATGCTTTTCGCTGACAACTTTGATCTGACAAACAAATGAAACTGTGGTCTTCGTTGAATTACTAATGCGCGCGGATAGTTACAAAGGATTTCGAATGACACTATCAGGCAGATATGCCCATAGCCTTAGTCCATATTTTTTGCCCACGGGGACGTGTGTTGAAGCGGAAAATGTTGACTAAGTCTTATTGTGACTGTCTTTGATTGCGAAACATAACCCTCAAAGCAATGAAGGTTTTATTTTATATAATTTAATACCAATATTAGATTTCGTATAAATCTGACAATACCCAACCAACACGAGTGAAGGTCAAGTGCAAAGAAAGACGGTCAACTGCGACTGATGGAGACGTACTTTTGCTGTTAAATGGCCACATATGATGATTTGTAGTGACAATACACCCGGTCCCTCCAATGGTTTCAGTTCGTAATGTTCATAAAAGTGCTTCAGTAGACAAAATGGCTATCTAATACACCTCAGTGAGCGCTCTTTGACGTTTTCTGAAGGGAAAATAGTGAAAATATATTATATTATTAGCCCCCCTCTTTGCCGGGGGAAAAGGGTTGAAACTGACAGTCTATTGATTATTCTGCGGGCACAAAGATTACGAACGTCATTTTTATGCACTCATACCATGAAAGACTGCACTATTGTCATGCATCATTCCAGCCACACAAGCCGCATTGGTTTGTCCTGGAATATTCAGTCAATGAAGGCGTTGGCACGAGTCACTTATGGACGTCTGTATCGTAATTACTTGGTCTTTATTCAGGCTCCATATATATGTAAGGTACTCTATACTCTGAACTAAGGAGGAACTAGACTTCCGTGTCTTGCTTAAATATAGGAGGCATTGTGGATTGAAGTTTATGAGATTTACTCTCGTTCTGCCCGAAACAATCGCGTGAGAACAACTCACAACACGTCGTTATTTGAACAATTACCATATAATATTGCCCAAATTGAAGACCCAGTATAACTCAGTCAGACGAAGATTGGAATTAGCGCTAATAACATTTTACTCGATTTACCTGCAACTTGGTGAAATTGTGACGTGTGTGCATAAAAAGTCCACATTTCTCGTGCCAACAGTTGCATAGAATCAATGCAGCGCAGCTGAACACAGGGGCGGCACACACACCTTCCCCTTCAAGCTGATCAATGCCAATTCACGGTCTCAAAGGTCGTTTGCAGCATTTTTCTCTTTAATTAAACATTTTTATGACAGAACATTTGCAATAAGACTCCGGTATTCCCACTTAGACGAGATATGTGCCCCGTTTGACAAGAATTAATTATTTGGACAGATCGGGAGAAGCAGGGCAGTTAGTGTGAACCCAGATTTACAAGAAACGAAATGATAGTCTGTAAGATCTAAAATAATAATAATAATAATAATAATAATAATAATAATAATAATAATGATAATAATAATAATAATAATAATAATAATAATAATAATAATAATAATAATATTAATAATAATAATAATAATAATAATAATAATAATAATAATAATAATAATAATAATGGTGATGATGATGATGATGATGATGATGATGATGATAATAATAATAAAAATAGTAATGAACATCTTTATTACCGACTGGCTTTAGAATAACCGTTCTCATCAGTGTCGTGATTCAAATACTACGTGGATATATGTGAACAATCATGCAAATGTAATGCAACAGAGGAGTTTTGATGGTACATCAGCAGAGCTCGTCAAACACATAAAGATTTGAAAATGTTTGTCAAAAATATATTGATACTATTCTTATCAAAATGAAGAGGACAGCAGCCATAGCAAGGTAAAATTCGACTTTCGGTGGTTTGGACCAAACGTTACTGAGTGACATCACTGACATGCTTACTCTGAGGTTGCTGGAGCGACACTGGTTCCGCAGGAGTGCTTGATATATGCCCATACAAAACTACCAATAGATCTTATGCTCGCCACACAGCGCATGCGCCAATTTTTTTGACGCGCAGTGCATTGTGGACTTATTTGTAGTATGCGAGCCGTTATGGCGATACCTGTGTCGACTATGAAATTACACATGTAGTCATGAGAAGTTTAATTTGTTATTTGGCTGTGTGCTTTTCAACTTATTCCTGCGGCAAACAACGTAAATTTTATCCCTTGCCAACAAATAAAAACTGGGGAAACAATGGATAAGAAGAATTTCTGTCCTGGAAAGGACTGAAAATTGTGTGTAAATTCGTGCCCATGACCTCGTCATACAACGTTTGCCGTGTAACTTTGAATGATGGCATTTGCACATTGCGATCAGTCTATACAGTTTAGTTTAAATATATCCATTCCAACTGGGTAACCCTGTCATCTGAATCATATTCCTTTAGGAACCAAATCGCATTGTGTGTTTTGCAACCAACGTGTAAACACTATGGCCAATGATAAAAGAATAGATAGATAGATAGATAGATAGATAGATAGATAGATAGATAGATAGATAGATAGATAGATAGGTTAGTAGTCAAACGAGTGAAAGAACGAATAAAAGAAAGAAAGAAAGATTACGCTCCGTAAAATAACAAATTTTCCTTCCTTTATTACTGATTTTTCAAAGATAAATACAGGTTGTTTTTCGAGCAAAGTTGTTTCAAAACTCAGGTATTCTTCTGCAAACTTTGATTTCGGAATAATCCGGATCAGATATGAAAATAGGAAATGTTCAACTTTCATTACACAATGTCATACATGAAAACAGGGACGTGTTCATCTGTAGCAGAAGTTAATCAGATTGATAAGCTGAGATTTTGCTCTTCCACCTTTGTCATATTCAGCTCGACAACCCATGTTATTAGTCTTCTAGAAGTATTGTTGGACAATCCTGTATAGGTACATATGTTTAAACCTATGAGGTGAGTTTTCTTAATCAGAACCGAAAAAATATTCATTTTAAAGTTTAAAACTACAGATATTTTTACCATGCGCTCGCTTCAGAATTCTGTCATGTGACTTACCCATCACCCAGGGCCTCATCCGTGCCAAGATTTTATCTTTTCACATAAACACGAACACATTTTATAATAGGATCACTCCACGTGCACACAACAATAATCCCGGTAACGAAACATTCCCGCTTCGTTTACTTAGTCTTGCACGTGCACGCGTAACTCATGCTGACTGATTGAACAAAATGTTAAAATATTCCCCTGGGAATATTTCTTCGAAGGGCTGAGTTCAATGAGGATCTCGAAATTTTGTTGGACCCTAGAGCGGAAACAACCGACTGGATTTGGATCCACCGCCTGCCATTATCGTGATCACTACCATAGTCCCCCATAGCAGCCGATGCGTTTGGAATTCAGCCATCAATTATTCCGCCGGGTCATCAGTCACGTCAAACCAATGGCTCTCCATGTACCATCCAGATGCTTCTTGTAGACAAAATGTCCACCGCCTTTGCCTTCGTCTTACAGGCTTTGCCTCTTCCTATTCATAACGGCCAAAAACGCCCAGGTGTCTAATGCTCCCTACGTTTGCTCTTTGCCCATACTTTCATTGCAAGAAAACGTTCTCAATGAGAAAATATGGAAGTGACACATCACAGATACAGCATGCTCCAACTGTACAGCTGCATCTGTCGCCTGATCACCAAACCTGCGCCAAGATAAACTGTTTGCTCAATTTTATCGTCAGAGGGAAAGGGTTATCCATTCAAACCAATTGACAACTACTGATAGAATGCCACGTGTTATGCTCGACCGTCTCTTTGAACTTTTGTACCTAATGAAACATTTTGATTGGGAATTTCAGAAACGCTGATCGCGATTGATGTATTATTGATACGATTTTTCCTGAAGTACCACCTTACGTTTTGTGACTGGCAGCTCTAGTGCTTGACGGGAAGATGTTCATTTTGGTTAGGAAACGGTTAACAATTGTTGAGGCAAAAGCTAAAATGCAGATGGTATAACACGGGGTTCTGCTTACACGTTGAACTTACTCTTGACGGGACCAAGACGTAATTTATTTTCTCCTCTATCAACATACATTATATGTGGTGATTCTGTCAAGAAATTATGGATGTCTCAGTGATTTGTTTTGCATAAACCTCTGGGATGATAACTCCGCATTGAACATTTGCTTTATATTTGGAAGTATGCGGGCATAACATGGCTTTTCTCCAAAGAAAACAATCACGTGTTACTCCATGTGGTAGACAGTTAATTACTTATGTAGATCCCATACGGGAAACTGCGGAGCCCTTGAAGGTGCACTCGGGTGAAAACATCTGGCAACGACCGATCGTTTCCAATTAATGTAAGCCTAGACCACTCCATTGATATGACAACAGTTGGTAATGAACGGTTAGCCGGGGTGCTTTAGCATGGCTATAGATACCTTCAGCCAAAAAGACGGGTGCAGAATTACACTTGGAATACACGGGCCTTAATACCTAAAATTGTAATTCATGGACACGAGTTAGTATCTCGCATGAAGGACTTACTATCTCGTGGCCAAGAATTACGCTTTTATGATTTAAAAAATACCTTTTGTCTTTTTCAATGCACCAATAAAAACCCAGCCAAATTTACAAAACACAATGGAGCATGTTCTCCTAAATGACGTCACTGTTCATAAGTAACCCGGTTGCTTATACTTGCGTTGGAGACACCTATGGAATAAAACAACCTGAACTCTATTTATTGGCCAGTGGTTTGTTAATAGGAGGTGGTGTATCATGACAATATAGCCTCTGAATCAGCACTGCCACCTATGAGAAAATCCCTCATTACAATCTCTTCACCAATCATTCTTGTTCACACTGAAAACACGATAATGTCCCTTGCGCGTGCTGAATGCTATTTTAAACACTCTCGTCTAGCATCAAGAGTTTGATTACCAAAGTCCAAGTGGATCATAAGCTATGTAGTTCAAATATGCCATTGGCGAAAAAAAAATGATACAAAAATTGTGTTAAGCAGACGACACAGCTGTCCAAATAATTACTACTATTTGACATGACAGAAACGAACCTGGGGCCATCTTGTTGGCTTTCTGTCGGTAACGAATTACCCCAGGATATTGGACTGAAGATTTATGTCACATTTGCTTTTTCTACTAACCAAAAGGTCATTGCAGCAAGAGTTATATACATGCAGTTGCTGCTAGATTGGGAACTGGAAGCAGACAGCGACTGCCGTCGGAAAAACCATCCCATTGGCTACGATTTAATAAAATGCGCCGGATAAACCTTTCGTCCGGGACAACAAAGAGAACAATCCTGTAACTCTTTGCAGCTCACTCAAGGGCTTCAATATGAAACGACGATAAGCTATTTACGCACTTATTGCTATTGCTGCAGCTAGAGCAGGCAGGGGATTATGGTAACATAAACTGTAGAGGTCAATACTTGGTTCTACCACCTGCATACTAACAATTCATTACAGCAAAACTTTGCTTGACGTATCTTTGATAGACCGGGCGGGTCCTGCTGTAGTCACCTGGCAACTATAGTTGACTCCCTCATCACAACTTTTCATAATCCCGCGACTGAACCTTGCACATGATAAATTCATTTGAGCAGAGAAAAAAAAATCATTTCTTGCATATTTGGCTGAGATCAATTATTACCTCTATTAGGGATGAAGTGAAAATGGCAGATGTGACGTACGATCAATAACAACCAATGAAAATCCATACAATTCCATTGTGCGGTGTACGTGCTCCGAACATTGATAAGCATCGCTATATACACAGGTGTATTAACCTGGTTGCCTTATTGAGAACTTGAGGTCAATCTGGAAGAATAGTTGGATAGAACGTACCAGGTGTCACAGTCACATAAACAGGAGCTTTATTAATCACGTTAAGTATCATTATTAATTATTAAACGTATCCGCAAATGCAACAAAGATATCTTGTTCGAAGGGTTAGAGACATGAGTCTGCCAGATTGAATGCCCGTTTTTGTTTGCCATGAGGTTTGACAGACAGTTCATCGTTCATCCGAAAGTCATACTGTAAGTTGTGTTTGCAAAGTGCAATAGTTGAAGTTATTGCAAAACGCCTGTTCAAAATTATTAAATCATGGTAAACTTTTTTCAACAAAAGTAGTGACAATTGATTTGTAAAAAATCCTCCTGAAAAAATATTATGGGGAGTCGCAAAAATTAGACGTTAACCATACCCATTATATTGAGCTTGATAACATTACATGATAAAATAGTTTTGCCTATGTTCCTACAGAGACAAATAGCCGGATGTCATGAAAGATGTGCTAATGTCACTTTGCAGGACAGAAGATGAACAGTAATTAAATACTAGATGCATATTTCATTTGATTGTCAACATTTTAAACACAGTTAATATTTTCTTTTATTAACTGAATGAAATTTATCCATATTTAATCTTGTTTATAGTTCGAAAAAAGTCATCTTAATTGTGAAATTAGTTACAGCAATATTTTTGTGTCTGCAATTACAACCAGGCACCGACTGGACGACACATATAAAATACTCTTTTTTCAAATCAGAACAATTGTAAGAATACTTTTCAATAGTGACACTGGGAGATTTATTCAAATAGAATAGATAGACGTTGCTTTGCACAAATACTTTACAACAAAGTTGACCTTCCTATCTGTATTTACCGCGAGCATTTTGATCACGATGTATCGGTAAATGTTAATATGAAGGTATGCTTTTACTGATATAATACCAAGTGGTCGTCAGATTCCATGTTACCGATATTTGAGAGAAAACTCTAGTTAAAAAACCCACTTGATCGGAAATATATTTTTGCATCTTTTCATTTTCTCCTGCTATTTTGGTTTTCTTCTGTTCTATAACGGCTGGTTTGGGAATATGCCATCAATAGTGGCGAGCCACCTTGTATTGCACTCATCGACGGCATACTTTATATGTTGCCCTCAAGTCATTGACATGTTACGAAAGAAATATAAGAAGAAAAACAAAGTTAAGTCCCTACCTATCGATGTATAAGATTTCATTATGTCGAGTTATCATGATAGTACTTTCTGTAATCATATATGTACGTACAGATGCCTCGACAAGGGGCCATTGGCACTTTTTTTACTGTCAACAAAGAAAACCTTATAGTAACATTTCCGATAACACAGCACTGTAGTTCCGCCACCTCCTGATAAGGCACCGTTTTCTATTGAATGTACAGACAGAATCCTTTTTGAATACAATACGTAACGGAGGAGATCATCTTTATGTGCATGATGCCATGTTTTATCAATTGAAAGCATATTGAATGTGCTATGATCAGTGGCTAAGTTGCTGTTGATGTACTTTTTTCTTTCCTTTTTGCAGAGTTTCATCAAAATTGATCATAAAACTTATTGCATCAATCTCTATACAAAAGTGTACATTGTACGTTTTTGTACAGATTCAATCTATGAGAAAGTAAATAAGTAAAAAAGTTACTATGAAAATAATCTGTACCACGGAGTTTATTTCACATGTAGTAACCTCGACCCCTAAATGAATTAAGTAATATAACAAGGTTCCAGCGTAAAGGAATGATAAAACTCGTAACTTTAACGTTTTTATGGACATTGTGAAACAATTAAGCTGTTGTTGGGGCCATTGAAGCACACTTGTAATTTTTCAGTTTTGGATTTAGAGGCCAACACAATACGTTCTGTCCTTCGGAATTAGAATTTCCCGATTTTATAATAATAATAATAATAATAATAATAATAATAATAATAATAATAATAATAATAATAATAATAATAATAATAATAATAATAAGAATAATAACGACGACGACGACGATGATGATGATGATGATGATGATCACCATATCTTGTAGAATATAGAATAAAGGCACGTCAGTGTATCTTTATTGTGTAAGTATACCAGCGTCTTCTTAGGTATGTATCTTATTTTCCTTTTTTTTGCCGTTGATTTTTAAAAAGTCTCTTATCCACAATTATACATTTTGTATAGTTGACATTATACTGGGAGTCGGCTGGCGTATGCAACGCCATAAAAACTATAACGACTTTTTTGTCATTAGTTGCAAGGTAACGACAAAACATACGCATTAGATGTTGATGGCTGCCATGTGCTGTGGACCTGATCGGCACAAACGAAAACAAAGCCGCTCCTAAGAAATGAATCCAGGGGAAGAATGTGACCTCAGTGCGCTGACGGAAAGGTGTGCTGGCGGGTAATATTATTTACTTATCCGAATGCAAACAAACAATTATATTTTTGTAACATAAAAAAAATGATAATAAAAAAACACTCAGCAACGTCAAACGTTATGTGTTATTTTTCAGTGCTTCGAGGATGTACAGATGGTAATTCGAGTCAAGTTTTGACGTAAAATATTGTTCCTGAAAAAAAGAAAGTTATCGCATCGTAAAGACTTGGTGCAGCGATTAGCTTTGTTACGAAATTTTACATCCGGCAGGAGTAAGTCAAAATCTGACATGACATTCTCGCATACGAGTAAATCATCATTTTCACACCAAAGTGCAGATAGTTAATGCCAAATGTGCTGTCTTTTATTTCTGATATATATATTTTCCCCTCCATTTCCTAACCCACGATTCGACTTAGCTGTCACCACCTGCTTCAATGGGTAACAAATGGAGAACCTGGCACTTCTGAGAACGTGTCTCATTTGGGAGATTTTATTTTGTGCTTGCAGCATGATTCTGTAGTGTACAGATGTAGAAAATCTGTCAATGGTTCAAAAGGGACAGTACCCAGTCATTGTGCACCACCATCTAGCTCGCTCGATTTCAGTTTCACTGATACGATTTAAAATATGTATGGTATTATCTGTACATTTCTAATCAATTTCTTTTGACACTGATAAAACAATTAAGGCCGACAAACAGGCCAGACAACGAAATTCCTGCTTATCTAAATATGACTTGTTTTTCAACCAGATCCTGAGAGTATGTAAGCCATTGCTGCACCAGAAGCTTACTACGAAATGTGGGTTTGTTTATAATTTTTTCTGGGACAACCACACAGCAGGGAAGAGTTTTAAATCTTTCATAGGCACTATAATACTAGGCCAACAGCATTCCTTTTGGGGATTGAGAGAATACCCACGCAAAGGAAGGAGCTTGATATGGAATATGTTATGCAGAATAGTCCTATCCACACGTGTAATTCCAAATTTACCCTATCAGCAAGTTACGTAAGTTTGGCATTTTTGGAACTATTGGTGTAGGAACTCGTAACTGTATTTTGTTGCAAGAGTTTCCAATGAGATCAGGGTCTATCCCATAGAAAACATGTTGAAACTCATACAAAGGTGTCCTGCACATGCTGTTCTGGTACAAAGCATTTTCCACACTGCCAGCCACAAATGATCCCTAGCAGTGAAGTGGTTTCTGTTTTAAGCTCATAAATGGCAAAATAAAGAGTTTCTTTGGTAAATTCATCTGCAGCCATTCCATTTTCTTTTACCAAAATTACACACGGATTATCCTGATAGTACCATTACTGAAGGATCGCGTTAACACTTGAAGTCAATTTGGTTGTGTTTTTTTCTCAAATATGTTCCAATCAAAAACCGTCCTTACCAAGTTGAGAGACGGCTGCAATGTCAATTTGAAAAGAAATGTAAAAATCTATTCAAATCGACTCAAATACCAAATATTGCTCATAAAAATGGGTCTTTCGCATAAACGTTTCAACAGATATCTACAAGATGTGACATATATGAAGACGGCTCAGGCAGAATAAAGTATATTTTGGCTATCTCTGAGCTTACTGGGCGACACACGTTTGGCTCAAAACCACGGAAGAATCCACATCTGAACCCATTGTCCCTGTGCACCATCAAATGCGTACCGGACTCAAGTTTTGCCATGTTCGTGACAAAGGTAAATCTAACAGAACGGAAATTCAACACAGGCTTATGAGCTGAGCGAGGACTAAGAAACTGCCACAATTGGCTGGTATTCTTTTGCAGCGCAGTGTGCCCAAGCACATATGGCCTGGGTTCGCTACGGTCCATAGTTAAAACAATTACACCAAGAAATATGTGCTCCGAGACGAATGACAACGTGGTTAATTTTTTTGTTTCTTCTTTTTTTTTTCTTTTTTTTTGTTTCTCCTTTTTTTTGGATGTGCAACTGGGGTGCAAAATGGGTACAAGGGCATTGAGGTACGAAATTATAACACTCGTGGATAATTTTTCCAATGCATTTTCACTTCCAAAAACCACTGAAAACAAATACACTTTCTTGGCATCACTTTGGGCGTTGAAGACAGGCCCACCCTCCCCAGTCTAAAATATTGTTTTCCTAACCCGTATGTATCAGGTCTGTTAATGAGAGCTAACGAGTTGAAAACTAGGAAAAGGTCTAAAAAGTCTACCGTGAATCAAAAAGACCACATGCTTAACACCATAGACCTCTCCCAGTGAATCTTTGTTGCTCAATCTGTAATTCTAAGAACTCAAATTTAAGGTGAAATGGCCATGCCCCGGTTATATCAGCCTAGAATCCCCTTTCTGGCCAAATAAAGCGAAAAGTATTTATGTAAACATAAGCAAAATATACATTTTTGAAAAGGTTATGTCCAGCAGATTGTGAATAAACACAAATCGTGACCATTTTTTGCTAAATGTTGTATAAGCAAACGGATTTTTTAATCTTGAATTTCAATGAATAATGGTTAAACACATGTGGAAATATTATCTTACTGGTTTAACCAAACTTAAATCTGTTTCACTGGATTACTCCCAAAATATGTGGCTAAAAATTGGCCCATAGATTTTTTAACACGGTGTGTTTTAGAATTATGAAGAGCTAAACCTTAGGGATCCATTGTGTCTGGTGGCAGGAACTTTGAGGCCCCATAACTGCAAAACAAACACAGTGTTGAAAATCAATGGGACGATTTGTTAGCCACATATGTGGCTAGTGACTCTGTGTAAACAATTTGCCGTTCGAGAAAAAAGCATTAAGTAATTATTTCTACATTTGTATGCCCATGTTCCATTGTGTTAGGAGATCAAAGGAATCGTTGATTATACAACAATTTATATCAAAGTATCATGATTTTAGGTTGTTTGTAATCTTTCGATCATCATCTTTCCCAAAATATATACTTGGCATATTATTTACACAGATCATTTTCACTTTATTTGGCTATTTCACACTCTTTTCTGTCGCGAAAACAAATTTTCGTGCACTTTTAAAATATAATGAAAAGCCAATTACCTGACAATACTTGAAACCCCTTCTTTCCATTTTATACCTTTATTGATAATTTCTTTTTTGTACGTAAATATAAGGTGAGTTTTCATTGAAACGATGTTACTTCATATTCTTTTCTTGGTTTTCATCTAGTTATATTGTATGGGCTTTCGGATAAAGTGCAACTGTCTGCTTTGCCGAGTAATTTTGGGAAGCCATCACTAAAGGAATTGTATTTAATATGCAGCCGACATTGTAGAAAACCAGGCGACATTTCCGATGACGTAAAACATTTGGTCGTTTTCACCAGAATAATTTTCTGCCTGAAAGTTGATAAACATGTAACATAGGGTTGGCATGTCAGTCCCAATCATCCGATTAGACATAGCAATAATGGTTTTAGGTTTGAGGAATGGCGAGGAAGCACCAAAAATAGGTAAGTAGTGCAAAAAAGCTGGCTCTGCTCCCCAACGTCAATGCTTGGTTTCCGCTTCCTGTTTACACGTGTGGACTATAGAACAATCAGCACGATTATGTTACTATGGTATTAATTTCAACAAGCCTTTTTGTTTGATTCAGTTTGGAAACTACTTTATTCCTTTGTAATCAAGACTTTCAAAACGAAGTGCATATATCAAGCAAACGTTTACATATGACCTAAATGTCTCATGACAGTAGAGCATTAATACGACAGTGGAACGTGAGGTTCATTTGCACTGTCGTAATTTATGATAGATCTCACATGGGATGGATCAGTCTGTGGCAGAACTGAATTTGATCGACGAAACGAACACATCTGTCATGTCTAATTCTTTGTGTTCGTGTGGGTTGTCTTTACCAAATATAAAGTGAACGCAAGTAGCCACCATCGCAAAAAAACATGTCTGGGAATGGCTGCGAAATATGCTTGAGGGTATTCCGCTGGTGACCCGTTTATAAATTTATTTGACTGTCGGACTTGAATTTTCCCAACTTTTTGCATCGAACGTGATAATCTTGTTAATTTAGGTACAGATGCAGGCCTGGAATAGCTATGGAATACAGAGAAAATGGATTGAGATATTTGTTGCTGTTGTTGTTGTTGTTGTTGTTGTTGTTGTTGTTGTTGTTGTTGTTTTTCCATCGTTAAATATATATCTATGATTCTTTATGGATAAACGTGAAAGCAATCTGTCCACTTTTCTAATTCGTTTAAAAGCAGATCACCTTGGAGAAGGTACCAAAAAAACTTTATAGAAGCTTTACTTTTGCATTGAGGGATAGGACATGGCTTTAAATGCAAAGAATTAAAGAGCAGAAGCACGACCATGCTACCTGAGGCAGGTGCTTACTTGCCCATCTGTTTATGTCATTCATCATGGTGGGAAACAACGGGTCATACAAAGATGCAAATATGTTCAAATTTGGAAACGTTAGTCATTTTTTTCGTGTTCCAATATCCACACACAAGAGGACATTTTGTACCGTGTACTAACGTAGCCTATTTGCCATATAAATAATCTGAGGCTTGGATAATTTCTTGGGTGGAGAAAGGCGATTCACCTGTGCGTGCCGTGAGCAGTTTTACACACCCTAATGTCCCAATATTATACCAGATGAACGACATTTCATTGAACTCTGTTCGTCAAAATCCATTAAACTGTCCTCAAGTACAGATACATAATTTCATTTCAAAGCTTGATCAAGGCAGCCTTACATGTCGTATCTGTAATTTGCCAATAGTTATATATTTAGACACGCATAAAATCAGCATGCAAGAAAAAAAGATATAATTGGAAATTAGAGAACATGCAAAACACCCTTTGAACCAGTCTTGTTCGCCAACGAGGCAACTCTGCAAGATGCGTTTCTCATTTCAGACGAAAATTTATCTGCTTCCATAAGCCTTCACCTGGCAGAGCGGCACTTGCTCTACTCTAATTCTTATTTCCATACACAGTTGTGTCAAATTCAAGGAGGTGATAAGTAACAAGTGTCCATAATACCAAATGGATATTTGGCGCCTCCTGCTTGCATCTTATGTTTGCACTGCAGAAATGTATACGATCCTATATTTATCCCTATGCTGCTATTTTGATCCAGGGGAGTACGCGTCAGTTCCATCTATCATGTAATATTGCCTCTGTCGCTCATGCGGAATGATAGGGTCTCAATATACATGCCATTAAAGTTGCTGCCAGGAATAAAGGATTCCATCTTAATGCTAGGAATGATGGACTCCGTCTTAACGCATACTGTCATTGGGATCCATTCTTCCACTTTTCAGAACACCCACATTTGCTTCTTTCCCGCCAAAAGCTATATGTATCTTCAACTGTTGTCTGCTTAATCAATTTCCTGCATGTGTTGACCAGAAGTTATGAAGTTGGCACTTTGTCCTTCATCACAGATTTTCTCAATGCATAGTCTGTACTAGTTTACAAAAGGTGCCGAAACGCTTTGTCCGATTTGTTTGTCCATATTTTTGAGTTCCAACTCATCAACACGAACACGATATAACGAGATCTCGTCATGATATCACTGACCGGTTAAAGTGTCTGGGCATAACTGAGATCTTCAAATCAGTGAAAATGAGCTTTTGTTACCTTTGGGAGGGTGTGTTGGCAGTCTCTATTCATGCCAAATAGTTTCACTGTAACATGTTTACTTTTATGCAAAACTTAAAGATGGAAAAAAATTTCAGTACAAGCTTTATGGAGTCAATCAGTTAATTGGGTGTTGGATGTGGTCAATAAATGAAGGTGATGTTTCGATAACCATTCACTTTTAAAGCCTCACTGGATGTCTTTTTACAGGTGAGCGGATTATTGCACCGGTGACTGATTAGAACCACCATATTTTTGTTAAGTGTACAGGTCAAAGTTATGACAGAGTTTAAGAGATTAGCATTTAGTCTTCCTTCTTAGGGGCCTGAGCACATGTCATTTGTGTGTAATTCAAGTCGGCAAATCTCCTTGGTTGTCTTTGGTAGTGAATATATCAGATACAATTTTTACAAGACTTGGTAATTTTGAGACAGCCTCACTCAAAACTGAATGAATCACCCTTTGTGAAATTAACGGCTATGCAAAGACAAGAGTATAACTTAGGTAACCATTTTTATTTGGCAATATTCCAATATCAAATGACACTTTTTGAGCTCCAAAGTGGAAAAAATTATCAATGTTAATTGCAAATGCTTCAAAATTCAGAAACATAAAAACCATTCCTTTTAA
This sequence comes from Hermodice carunculata, assembly GCA_964020975.1. Classification (NCBI taxonomy): domain Eukaryota; kingdom Metazoa; phylum Annelida; class Polychaeta; order Eunicida; family Amphinomidae; genus Hermodice; species Hermodice carunculata. The sequence continues at coordinate 43,805,692 of OZ026618.1, read as the reverse complement.
CAAAAAAATGGTTACCTAAATTATGCTATTGTCTTTACACGACCGCTGATTTCAAGCTTTTTGTGCGAAAAGTTTTGTTGTGATCCTTTCTCAAAGTGTAAATCAAACCCATTGAATAAAATGCCCCTCAAATTTTAATCGTAGCATATTTATTGTTACACGCAAAGAAACTACACATGTTGACAAAACTAAAAATGTATACATCGATGGGCTTGTATCCAAAAACAGGGACACAATGGAAATTTTTGTACCACTCTGTGATATGTACCGTAAGTAAGAGCAGACACCTTAAGCCATTTGACAATTGCACGCATAATTATTAGTCACTTGTTAGGGGTACAAGTTTTGAGCCGTCATTTGCAAAAACAAAGCACCAACCTGTTAGGTATATAATTCGTATTCTTGACGTCCGTCGTGTGTCGTACATATCAAACGTGTGTGTGTGTGTGTGTATATATATATATATGTGTGTGTGTGTGTGTGTGTGTGTGTGTGCGTGTGTGTGTCCTTTTTTAAAATACACAACAGAGCTTTACTCGCGATACAAAAGAGCAGAATACAAGAATAAAGAAGGGTTTCACCAAGGAAAATGAATTTAGCGCACGGTACGTAAATTCACCAGTCGAATTGACGTAGATAAGATGGATGTACGGATTGTCTTGATGGACAAAATATGGAGGGACAGCTGGGGTAGGAAGGAATATCAGTTACCAATTACACAAGGTCCTTGCCAGCAACCAAAGTGAAACGCTGTCGGTTTTTCACAACAGTGTTACTTTCCCTTTTTGGTTTCGTTTTGGAAAGAGGATCCAGCTCGTCCATGATGACAGAACATCTTGGATAAAAATGTAGCCAAGTTTGAATCAGTCTCTTAGTGTTCAATGATTTTTGCTCCTATTAGAAGGTATGAAATACTTGGTACACAACAATGCCAGCATTATGCTAAAAGGACAGCTTATTGTGGACTCTTTTTTCTATTTAAAGCCAGATAACTTACATCATTTTTGTAAAAACGTTGTTTACTTTACGTCACAGTTTGGGTATCCATAGTTGTAAATAGCACGCGCCTGCATGACACCCATGATATCTGAACACATTAAGGGCCTGTATAAGTCATATTCCAGATGGTCTGAGGGAAAAGTAAACAGGCCAAGCTTTGGATATGCGAGAGGCAGATTTCGTCATGACTGAAATGACAAAAAGGAACTGACAAAAGACCCTATTGTGGCAATTGTCTGTATTTGGCAATTTAGCCCTATATAATATACTCAAGAGACACAGCAGATTCCTTTTTTGTTAAGATATACGATAGACTTGACTTATTCGCATTAAGCGAGTGCATAGCGGCCAAGCGATATATAAGTGTAAAAACAAATCATCGTCTGCTTCTTGATAGTGATTGTGCAACCTGCGCACTATATAATAATCGCATGAAAGGCGTTCATTTAAAAGAAGAATAAACTACATGTTACTAATTTATGCATGTTTTCATTCACTTTGCTTCCCATAATAAACAATTTGTAACTAAATTCACGACCAGATATGCCTAAGGATCTGTTTAAGGGGGCCTTACTTATGTAAATAATCTAAAATATCACCACAATACATTCAACATTTGCTACCTATTGCTACCTACAATGTAGCAGTCGGGACATTGAATACGCAATTTTGTGTATCTTGGGAAAACTGCAGCGCCAAGGTGTACGGTGTAGATTGTTTGATATAAAAGGTTCAGAATATCGGCAAGCATCTAGTATTTCAAGAACAATGATGGACTTTGCGCAGCAAAGTATTAAATTAGCTTCCTGTCTCTCTTTTGCTATTATATTGGTAACGTGTTGAGGTAGTATGTAGACCCTTTTACCGGCTATCACCATTCGCTTTTTCTGCTATGTGACCCTACACTTCGTGTGAAGTTAAATTCTAAAACAATAAAAACGAGGTCTAGTACGCACACAGCTTTTTGCATGCAAAACATGACCTCGTCACTATCGGGTGTCCATATGGTAGCGTCACTGTTTCCCTTTCTCGGTTATAATACTTCCTATGCAGGGACACGAGCGGAAGGACTTTAAGTTTATGATGATACTCTGTCAGCAGGAGATCGTAACGGAAGGTGACATCTCCACTCTGGCTTCTGTCATCATACTCAATTAAATTTTTAAACATCTCACCGACTGTCATTCTTTTATTATCTGCACTGCATAGGGCTTGCAGTTTGAGATGCTAGTGAGGAATTCACTGCAGGTGCATGGAAGGTAATTGGCTACCAAGTGAATATGATTTATTAACCAAACACATGACAGGGCAGGTACTGTATGAAATAGAAAACTTTATATGGTCTAAGTTGGAACAAAATTTCCCGGAATTCACACCTAATTACTAAGTCTTTATTATCGGCTAACATCTATGTGTTATGATAGCTAAAATTAGCTTAATTCATCGTAAACTGTGTTTGCATCGAAAATAAGATAAATTGGACTGTTATACATTTCCCGGTACCATGGAAGCGGGCTATTGATAATACATGTGTCACCATCAAGGAGTTTTACTCACAAGTCACAGCAGTCCAGATATCGGAGTCTCCTTGTGAAGCAGAAGACATGGTTGGTCAGGCAAAGCCGTGACAACTGGTATTCTCTACCAGATAAAGGTGTTTAATTATGGCTTATGCCCATGACAAAACTTCTATCTATTTTGTAGTTGGACCGCAAAATGTGCCACCCATGCCTTTAGACGGTCTAACTGGACTATATGAAGATTAAGCAACCAATTTTCGTTTTCTCAGGAAGAAGTCTGTTCAGTGTCCCTTGCCTTATATATTGGACAAGAAGCGCTTGAGTGGATATCGAATAGGAGAAGTGGGCAGGGATAAAGGGAACGTCAGATGATATAGGCTGGACGATGAATGTAACAGAAGTCTTTACACTACAAATACAGACACCCGCTTTTAGTCAGAGACATAGCCCATACATCGGGTAGGATTCAAGTCAATCGAGCTTACAGAAATGGTTGGCAAAATATGCTTTGCACATCTACTTTTCTTCCTGTCTGGACAGGAGCGTGTATAACAAGGTACACTTTACGTTTAAAGCTAGCGGGAGCCAGAGCATTTATGGTCTCGTTCACCAAGGTCCAGTGCCAATCAGAGAACCCAATTGTACGTGATATTTTGCTGTAGTGGAAGTCAAAGGCTCATCCTTTATTGCCGCTTTGTCATTGCTGTTCTCAAATTTCCACTAAACATCAATCATAATCACATTCTTGCATAGAGACTAAGAGTGTCAAGTATGCTGAGTTTTATCTGGCGTGCTTGCGGACCAGCTTGACATTGGAAATAGGCTTTATATATTGCTCCGCTTCACTGTACCACCCAGACAGTTCATGCAATGTTCGAGCGACGTCAAACAACACATACACATGTATCCATCCGACTCTACTATGCAACGCCATGCAAAGGTCCATGTGTGGATGATTGTTCAACAGGCTTTCTTACAACGTCATTACACAGTCAAACAAAGATTTCCATTCAACATCAGTACCTCTACGGCGATGGAACATTGGTTTTTTTTTTTTTTTTATTGTCAAGCAAATTTCAGCAACTCAACCTGAATTCTACCAAGATACCCTTCCGCGTTTCCGCTATGATATTCTACCGATACTGGGGGCAATCTTTGGGAGTATGAAGTATTCCTATCAAACTCTTCCTCTTGTATACCCCTATTATTAATATCATTTGAACCACTTCTCAATCCTTCAAAAAAAAATATGGATGGTTGACAATAGGCGACTGTTTCTGTTTTTTATTAATTCCAAAAATGAAGCAAAAGAGAGAACTCTAGATGAGATGTATCATGATAGCATGTGCATGACCCAGGTCAACAGCTTTCCTTAGCATGCTTCGCTAGCTCCAACACCACATCAAGGGGGCTCAGTCTTCAACTGAGAATTAGTACGGCGGGGGGGGGGGGCGGTTAAATGATCTTAACGGATGGAGCTAATTGGTAATATGTTTCAAGTCCTGCTCGTTAACTGGTAATGGATGACAGAAATCGCATCATGAGATGAATGTATATGCCGGGTTGTTTGAACAGGACCACATGCGCATATAGTGACCAGACGTGAAATTGGTACCATGAGAAGCAACTAATCTTATTTAATCCTCACAACTCGCTGTTAGACCACAACATCAGTAATTTGTCCACATATTTGTTCAACATGACAGCATGGTAACTTTGTGGGATGCCGCTGTACGTTACCTGAACTACGTCGTTTGTCTTCGAGCTGTGAAGTGGTGATTAATTGAAGTCATTCTGCTTCAATACTACGGGATTGCAGCTTGAGAGAGTAGATCCGTTGTGATGTATATGGCAATACAACGTGCTACCTGCAGTTGTTTTCGATTTATTGGACTGCGGACTGGCTAATGATAGGACATGGTGGGTATTCTGTATCATTCTACCTCGTTGGTGACTGACGGCCACATATATGTACTTCCAAGAGGACAACAGAATGTCGTATTTTGTCAGTACATGTAGCCCACGTTACGCTAAAGTGGTTCCGTAAACATAACGCTAGGGTTACTTACTGAGAAGTATATGTCAAAGTAATTCTAGATATCATTCTTTAAGTTGCGTTATAAATTGACTCTGATTATAATAGAAACATTATTATTCAAGTATGACATTGGGTCCATGCTGCACATAAAATTGAGAAGAAGTGCCGGGCGACTTCTTGTGCGAATGCGTCAGTACTATGCTAATTTTTGTCCTGTTACCCATTGCCTGAACGCACACAGCAACCACCACCCCATATATATATAAATATATATATATATATATATATATATATATATATATATATATATATATATATATATATATATATATATATATATATATATATATATATATATGTGTGTGTGTGTGTGTGTGTGTGTTTCCAAATCAATGTCACCAAGAAATATCATAAAGCCAGTCCAAGATGCTTGGTATGAAATATACATGTCGCTCAGAAGAAAATTATACGCGTACTTGTAATTTACGCATCGATGACGGATGTTGAGAGGCAAAGGTCAGCAACATGCCCAGGCCACATGTTCCCGTGACCGTCGATAATCGAGACCAAGTGAATTCAATGAGCCAGGGACATCGACAGGTGTCGCCGACTCATCGAGACCAAGAAAAAAATCACATGACACCATATCGGCTTGCCAAGAGCACGGGCCCATCGCTACAACTCGAACCAAAAAAGCCTACCGTACAAGGACTAAAATTTAAAGTAGACCTGCCCCTGTTGCACATAGGCTATCGAAAGGTACGGGTCTGCAACATAATTCAACCCACCCACCCCACCCCTTGGGATAAAATTAAAAATAAGTAAACGCAAGGTCACAAAGCGGCCAGGCGATCTGATCCTGTCCATCCTGTTTCCCAGCAATGCAATATCTTGTTTCGCTCATGGAAAACAGAAAGAATATTCAAAGCTTTCGGTCGACAGCTATACATGAGTTAGAACTAAATTTGTTTAATCATCTTCCACAGTGTACAGCTCTTATCAAACATTGTGCATAGATTATACGATACATTCTTGGACCTTGTGCGGAATAATAATAATAATAATAATAATAATAATAATAATAATAATAATAATAATAATAATAATAATAATAATAATAATAATAATAATAATAATAATAATAATAATAATAATAATAATAATAATAACAATAATAATAAAAATGATAATAATCATAATAATAATAATAATAAGGCGGACGAGTAGGCGGAGGCAGAAGAAGAGGAGAAGAAGGAAAGCTACCCTTACAAGGGGATACAGTGGAGCGGAGTTAAGTCCATAGTACACTCAAACATATTTACATATTCATACTGGCTTTACCTGTCAATATTTGGCGCCTATAATCATCAGCGCAGTAGTAATGGATTGAGCGTTTAAGCTGGAAGCCGTACACTAGAAAACAACAAGGTATAGAGAGGTATCATCAACAAGTATAAATACGTTGACTGGCTGAGCATCTTTTACATTTTAGTTGCATATTTATACGGGCAGTGCCCTTGTTATTCAGACACTCTTTGCAGACTCGTCAGAAGAGGTTACCAGGTTCAAGGCATTTGCATGCCCTGTGCAGTTTTGGATCAACATTATTGCATGTCAAAATATAATTTAGCATTTTAGAAATTGTATAATTTTTGTCCCCTCGAACCTCCTTGATAACTGTAAACTTGGTTAGAGACACCATACCACTGGGTGGTCGACACGATACTCGCTAATTTATGACTGGTGTTATTGAAATAAAAAAGCCAAAATTGAAATTGTAGATAGCATTAATGTAGATAATGCAGAAATATCGTTTTATGAAAGTCAGTCAACTTATATGGAAATATTAACAACTAAAATGAAAATCTAAATGCTTGCTCTATTCCATTAAGATCAGTTTATCGACACTTTACCTCTGAAACAGCTCACCAGTGAATCGTCATGATTTACTTGCTGCATTAAATTTTATTATATTTTGTGTTTTTCAAAAAAGATTTGATCATTTTTAGCGACAGCCTGAAGTCAATGTTTTGGTTTCGTGGTAGGTCGTAGAAAGTTATAAACATAGGACTATTTTATCTCCAAAATGGTAAACAGTTGGCCTGCCAAATTACAATTTCCCTGTTATGACAAATGACGTGACGTCCGTTTGAGAACGGAGTGGCAGATTACGAAGAGATGTGATGCCACAGACATACAGGAGGGGTGAGGGAAAATCTGGCCTTGGAATCATTCATCTGGACAAACTTCACTGATGAGGACCGTTCTTTCAAAGGTTCTCATATTCAAATGAAGTATAAAAATATTCAAAAAAAGGTGATACAATATTATAATACATCTAAGATAATAATTCATATTCCACTATGAAGACATCTTCAGCAATAAGAGTTAATACGTTCTCTGTTGACAATCATCATTTTTCATATACAGGCCATGACAATATGATTTGTTTGAAACAAAATGCAAACTTATTTCGTGACGCATTGAGCTATCAATTGGAAAAAACCGTCTGATGTTTGAATGAAATAGCATAACTTCAGATTAATGAATCTATTTGCCTGAAATGTAAGTCTCTTAATGAAACTGAGAGCAAAGCGATTTATGTCTTCTTCTGTTTCATTTGAAAGTATGCAGTAGAGACATGGAAAGCTAAGTGGGATAGTTTTAGACTGTCTTTCTTCCTTCTATGTTTTTTTCGTGCATAGGTATGTATCCAAAGGATGTTCGATCGATTAAGTAAATGTTTACTTCGTTTCAATTTTCAGCCATCTTCAACTTGGTTCACTGATGATTTACATGCAGGTTTTCCAACGGGGGAAACTTCCAGTTTCTTTTGTTTTATAATTACAAATAATGTCCACGGGCAACTTTATTTCTTAAACTTACAATTAATTGCCTCAGCTTTACTTCAGGTATACTCGTTACAACAATGGCAGGCTCTTCCCGCACAAAATTGTTGACATTGATCCTATATTCCAAATGTCGTTTGTTCCGCAATTTTCCAAATGTCGCTTACCTTGCATATTTTCCAAATACCGTCTACTCCTGAGGTGTTTCTCTCCCACGCAGCATGTGTATTTTTTGCTTGTGAATTAAAATCATATCTTGCCAGATAATGGGATCCAAGTCAAGAGCCGTGCTCGTAGCAACATGGGAACTGGTGCTTCATGGACCAGGGCGCAGTGTTATTTATCGATTCAGTTTTTGCTAGAACCACAGCAAGCAATACCTGTAAGCACGGTAGCTCAACATTGAAGGTGATTTCAAACATGAAAGTTTGCACAGAATTTCCTCAGCAATGGACGGTTGCCACTCGACACAACAGCTGTATAAACACTGCGGGCAGAGGGCGCTGATTATAAACCAACTATATCTCAGGTGCCTCCTCCACATACCTCTCCAGGAAATCGTAGTCTTATTAACCTGTCCTTTGAAGTATGCACCTTACTTATGCCAGTAACAGAAACAAAATGTACAAGCACAGGCTGGCGATATGTTCTCCGTGTGACAGGCCGTATCTTAACTCTTACGACAAGAAAGAACTGTGCCATTCCATATATAAAATCAAACAAAGGAGGGCTTTGTTGCTCAGAACATAGTTTCGAACTGGATTGCCAAGACAACTTCACTATCCTTTATTGGCGTTTTGCACAGTGTTTCAGGCGAATACACAGTTGAAACAAAATACGCGATACACGGTGCAGGATAATGGTTCAAATCTGGCAATGTTATTCCTTCCGGCGATCTATTAATAGCCCTTAATATAAAAGTAGTAATGAAAATAATTGTATATATATATATGTACGGGCTGGCATTTGTGGAAATCCATATATCTAAATATAAGCATTGGCTGGTATTTGATCCTAAACGGTCCTTCAAAGTGAACAGGTCTGTCTCTGTACACATCCATGTGAAGATAGTAATGGTACGTGTGAATAACAGGATTGAATCCATATGTATCTCTGTCAGTGAAAGATAGTAATAAGGAGCATGAATTTAAATGGTCTTATATTATCTTATTCTTCACAACATTGAAAATTGTTACCATGGCAACCTTATGTAAACATCTGTCGGTAAATTTTCACTCACTAAAATGTATGCAGATGAGCCGGCACATTGCTTGTCATTTTCACTCATTATGCTGGCATAACCGGTATGAATACAAAAAACATCAATATGTTTACAATCTTGTATCTGTCACTGATGTACTATGCATACAGCTGAAGGACACGAACTTGAAACCACTCTGCGGCAAAAACTGGCAGACAGGTGCCGTGACAGTACATATGGCCACCGTGATAATCTGTATCGTCTCTTGCTGCGCACGTATACAATTGTTTTAAATATCTCAGACGTGATTTTCAACGAATGATCTTTTGCTTGCATAAACCAGGGATATGGAATGTTGCATATTTCTACAATAACAGTCAAAATTTAAAAAAAAACAGAGTGGGTGGAATTTTTGAGTGAGTATATACATGCAAATGGGAGCCCATTAGTTGAAAATGCTTCTACCTGCACAGCAGGCTGAATATGATTAGTGCAAACGTAAGTGATTTTCGTGGCTTTTTTCTTTTTAGGAACTTTATTAATGTCCCAACTTCACTAACTATTACACAATTCTCATTAAGGTTATGTGAAAATATTATTTCAGCCATCACCGAGGTTAGCGAAAATAAAAATAAGCCAAATTAAAAACACTCGACATTAGTAATCAATAGTTAAGGTAACTTTATAAAGCTAAAGGAGCATATCGCACACACATGCTAACACAAACACACACACATGCTAACACACACACACACACACACACACACATATATATATATATATATATATATATATATATATATATATATATATATATATATATGTATATATATATATCGAAATGATCAAAACTCTACCAGTTGTAATCCATGATAAGATAATATCATGAAATGTCAGCAATTCGTTAAATTTTAAATTCCCACGCTAGACTTTCCAACTTTCCATATTGCCCTCTGCGTGGTTCCATTCCTGGATATGTGCTAAACGAAAGATACGAAATTTACAGTTGGTTTAGGAAACAACACTTTCATTAAACAAGAACAAAATCAAATATATGTTATTTCTTTTTCAACGTAAAACACAAATTTTACCTATATTCCAAGTTAAGAACCAAATGAATAACCCATAATTGGACATTTCAATTTATGAAAGATCCTAATGATTCATGAAAACTGTGGCTCTGTAGTCTATGTAAATTTTGCAATAAAAGTATTGGCTTTTTTACTGGAGGTACGCTGTCAGAAATACTTTACTTTGCAACACACCGAAACTTTCAAATTGACGTTCATGCAAAACCGGTTACTTATCATGACAGTCATGGAAGCTCAGAGTTAGAATCGCCGAGACAAAGAGCGTAAATACGTTAAGCCAGCGGAAAATTACTGCCTCAAACTCATCAGAAACCCAAATAAATCAATAGAAGAGTGCGCTATGAATTCAGCTTGCGAGTAGGTGATATCATTTCTGGCCGAAATCCAATATGTCTGTGGATGAAACCGTTAACATATGAAGAAAAGAAGTCGAGAAGTTGATAGATTAGCTCTGGGGCTGAGCTGTTATCTTTTCATGAAAGCAGCCATGGCGGTGATTGATTAGTTATGATTGGTGATTCTTGTCTTTCGTTTTTCAACTTAATTCTAGCTTTCTTCATGTGTTAACTTTGATGATTTAAGAAGCACAGTGTTGCAAATTGAAGCATTTGTAACTCAAATTTCGTGTCGGAATAAATACCGTTATGCATCCTTAGTACTAAGATTAAAGAACAAAGACATTAGTTCGTCACCAATATGATATTGCGTATAATCTGGTTTGACATTTACTACCGCGATGTTTTCTATTCTGGTCCGTGCCGTATCATCGTACATACACCGCCAACCTTGTGCAGCGTAGCCATTAGGGCTCTCTCTCATGCGCTGTCACTTCTACTCTGCTCTTTTCATATGTATCTTTTGTCATGAAAAAGATACAAGGACCGAAAAATAACCACATATTCGGAATATCTGTTAACATGGTTTAAAAGAAACCATGCATAACGATGGATTGTATGATGCAAACAGTATAACTCACAGCAAAACTTTAATTTGACCCGAAGTAATAATAATAAGGAGGAGGAGGAGGAGGAGGAGAAGGAAGAGGAGGAGGAGAAGGAGGAGGGGGAGGGGGAGGGGGAGGGGGAGGGGGAGGGGGAGGCGGAGGGGGAGGAGGAGGATACGACGGGTACAATTATTGGTGATAACATATCCACTTATGATAATGGACGCCTACAAAATTTTATTTCGTGTAGAAACACAATAAAAAATGATGGTGGCAAAGAGGCGATTGCGACAATAAAGGTCAGTTCTCTGTTGTTTTGTTTACCATACTACATTTCTATCTATCTTGATATTTTAAACATGGTCCTGCACCTACCAATAAATTCCGCGGACGGGTCCATTGCAATATATTTGCAAACATGCCTAGTCGTGAAAGAGTTTTGGGCTATAAGCATCGACTAAGCGTATTCAACACAGCAATTCGTTCACAGAAAGGTCGACTATAGCAAGTTAGTCGAGCTCAGAGTGGACGTTTTTAGGTTGCAGCATATAGTCAAATACGTCTATAATGTGTCCTTGCGGATAGCAGACGCAAAGAACTCTTTAATAGTTATCGGGACCAAAAAAAAATTTTTTTCATGGATCATTTTATTAGCCCCATGAAAACTTTAAAACATATAAATAACATGGAGGTCTGATAAAGATTAGACGTTCTAAAGTGAGCGATGTATTGAGACTTTGGATGGAAAAAAGCTTAGAGATGTATGCCATGAGCTGGTGTTTACGCAGACATATGGTTGACTGGAGTGTAGAGTCATAGATGAATAGGTCTATGTAGACACTTGTGGTACGCGAGTATACAACAAAACAGCTTTTTGAAGCGGTCAGTTCCTCTTCATTTCCATTGACGGGGATACCTCATGCATATGTCGTTTCGTTCATCAGATTGTTGCCAATCCTGATGCAAATTTAATTCAATCGATTGTTTAACTCAATCGCGTATATGCTTTTTGTCAATGCAAACGATAACTTATAGTTTTGCCATGATCGGCAATGAAGGCGGGTTAGGTATAAAATAAAAGAGAATCTTACAATTCTAAAACTGATTGCAACAGAAAAATAATAGATTCCTAATAGATTCTCTCTAAGGGATGTTATGATTTCGCAAATTTACTTTATCAAATTCGAATGGTGTGCCAAGCTTTTTTACTCAACGCTCTTTAGCTTGTAAAAACAACAACACAGCAAGTAAAATGTAGAATTATTCATACCATTTAAAGGATGAAAAAAGTTATACACAGCTTTCCTTGGTCTGCAGTAGGACCTATGCACTCAGAAGGTGTGTCAACTGTGAACATATACGGCCTCTCTTTAACTTTCATCATGAGTTTGAAAGTTTGCTGTTAGGGAGTGAGAGAGTGGGACATAGATAGATAGATAGAGAGAGAGAGAGAGAGAGAGAGAGAGAGAGAAAGAGAGAGAGAGAGAGAGAGAGAGAGAAAGAGAGAGAGAGAGAGAGAGTTAGAGAGTGTTGCCCCTTATCACTAATTTGTCATGTTACCCTTCAGCATTAATTTTTTTATAATGGTATATAACTGAATGGAACTCCAACATATATACAGAGGTTTTATTAGAGGCTTCTATCGGTGTAAATGTTACTATCCAATCACCTCTCATTCTTGAAGTATGAAACGTGTCATAGTAAAACATCATAGTATGCAGCGAGGCCGCACGTGCAAAGAAACAGGCAGATGAATGAATACAGAGAGGGCTAATGGAGAAACTGCTTCTTTCCCAGTTCTTCTTGTAGGTCACCATGCCACCGTCAGCCAGGTTACAATAATTAAGTAGCAGGATACAACGCAAGAATACTTTTTACATTGTAACCTTGAACTACATCAAGGTCATCAAATGGATTAGAAACTTCAAAGCATAGTATGATGTTTCTGAGTGTAAGCATCGGTGTCACATCTCCACTGGTTACAATATATTTTAAGGGAGTGTGCCAGAAAATCATGAATTTTGGTCCTATGACCTCTTAGGCATTCAACGTCACCAAAAACTGTCCATGCATAATGCCTGCATATAAAGCATTTTTGTTTTTAATTCTAATGCCCAAATTTAGATGGTTCCTAAAATATCAAGCGGGCATCAGGAAGTAAGCATATTAATGCCTCGAGCGATCAAAGTAACCCAATCTAAATTGCACTGGCGACATATAATGATTGCATCCTACAAATAGAGCATTCTATCTGAAATTCTTAAGACATGAAGCCCGGTGGACGAACGCACAGAGAGCCGAACCAGCAACTCCCTTCCGGTACACACCATCTTGTCGAAAATGGAAAATGTACATATTAGACCGAAGCAACTGCAATGGCAAAAGCAAGTGACGCTGAGTCAAGAAGTAAGACAAGATTTTTGACGTACGTTATGTTCGTCTGATATGCACCGTCTAGAGTTTTCCTCGAAATGCATCACAAAGGCGGGTGAACATTTTGGGGCAACCGACATTCTACGTGCGCGCTCTTGGTCACCTTGAGCGGTAACAGGTTAAAGCACGGCTCCCCGACGATTTTCATAGGGCAAGAATTGATCGCCCTCGAATATGATACGCGGCGTGAGGAAAGGAACATGGATGAGGATTTATATCACAATCACACCATAGACATTATAGTTAAAGTGCGTCATATTGTTCTACTCTTTATCCACTTGTTGCATGTTGCCATAAACAGGCAATGGGATGTACCTAGAAATAGTGTTCACCTACTGGGAGAACTGGTCTCGCAACCTTGATATACCTCTGTATCTCAACGACTAGAATTCCAAAGAAATGTATCCATGAGTAAATGCCCGACCTTCTGTTTAGCGAATGGCAAACAATTTTCCCCAGTTCATCATGTTTATTCACCATTCGGAAGATCCCTACAGTTTATCTATTTTGCCAGACTTTTTGCACGAAAAACACATACGCTTGAATGATAAACCACTTAGGTGTTACAGTCGAGTGGCTGCACGTCTAGGCCTCGAAGACCAAGCATCAAAATCCAGCTGGAAATCATTCATCATCTCGGTCAAATCGATTATAGCCTTCCCAGGTCTACAGAATTAGGACCATTTACATTGGCCAATTTGACAAATGACCCTCCAGAAGGCCAGAAATCAGAATGATGGTGTAAAACTTAACACCTCCATTTGTCCTAGATGCGTCTGTGTAGGGCTGCACACCTAACATAAACATTTCTTAGCTATGTGCTTTTCCCAGGCAACTCTGATGGAAGCCATATCTCATTGTGTTACATATGTGCAAAATGCTATTGTGTTTCGTGCATAATTCATCATGTTTAAAGTAAATCAATTTATTCATATGTTTGTGAATGACACACGACCGGAACATCTGAATAAATAGAGCATCGAATAGTCAACGTGAAAGGAAGCAATCTGTTCCATTATTAAATAGACCGTGATCAAATTTCAAAATTCTATGCTCATTTAATTTTGATTTGTAGAATCCAAATAAAATGTGTCCATCATTAACAGTATTTGTGCAATATCAAATTTTTAGTTTCTCCAGATGAATCATATTTTCGATAATTGAATATTGTTATTCAATATTAAAATTTCCATGCCATATCGGTAGCCGGGTAACCATGAGCGACACAAGCTGTCATCAATGACCGCATTTTGGCTATAATATCAAATAACCGCCAGACCTGTTATGATGTTGCTGGCTTTTCTAATGTTGTCCTCATAGTCCAGTGTTCAAGTGATCGAGTGGGAGGAGTGTGTGTGTGTGGGGGGGGGGGGGGTGCATAAAAGTAGGATACTATAGTTAAGAAAGCTGGAATTTGATTGATCATCCTATCAGATAACCTTACTGTTCCAGGCCACCCTGACAGAATATAAGTTTCAATATCGAAAAAAAAAACAAAAAAACCAGTTATGAAATATTTCATATGATATTTCAATGTCGCATAACTCGTCACCCAACATAAAAACATGGTAATATCTACTTACAATACATATTGTACATTAGAAGTATTGCATAACGCAACAAAAATCACACTATATACAAATATATCTCCTGCCATATCTGATTGATCACGAGAGGGCAATGTCTTAAGGATTCAAGTGTTCGAGATTTAACAGATGTTTGATCAATTAGGAATAGATTCTAGACAATAAATTTATCAGAGTATATCTAGAACCTTTCACCACTCGCGTAGTCGGGCTCATGCTTTTGGTCAGTGAAGTCTGCCCTACTGGAGAGCCAAAACCAAGTTAATGACCATCGAGGTAAGGTCACATTATTCTTCAACTACATGCCAAATCCGAAGAGTCTTCTTTTACGTTGAAACCATAGCTGGGAATAAATGTCGTACGCTTTCAACAGGCACATTTAACATATTTTGAAATTTGCAAATTCCTTTCCTGTGAGATTAAATACTATTTACGACCAGGGAACAGTCTAGGTTTTGTGGAAAAAGGATATAAAGGTGTCCCTCCTGGTGGCTAGGAGTTGACTGCCGTCCCAACATCAATCTCCTGGGGTCCATAGTAACATGGACAAACTCCTTTCTATGATAGTCAGACATTTTGCTTTACGAATGTAGCCTTGGACATGCAGCGACACCTACAGTAGCAGTTTGAACTGTACATAAACACGACTATAAAATGTGCTCCATGGTTGAATGGCCATGCTGCGTACACGCCCGACGCTTCAAAACAGAAGCTGGTCATCAAAATTAGACAGTGTCATTATCGTATCCAAACGTAGTCCTAATGAAACAAATCCAAGTTAATTCCGACCAAAGGCAATGTTCCTTGGTATGTATAGCTGAAACACATAAATTTATAGTTCGTAATTACCCAAAAGAGACCAAAACGTAAGGGTAAAGGTCCATAGGGTCGAAAAAGCCATGTCTAGTTTTAACATGACAGAATGCCAAAAGTTTTGTTTGAAATTATAGGCCTATTTCAGTAAATTGGCTTGAAAGTAAGATAAAAAAAATTGTCAGAAAACATTGTAACATTCTCAAGTAGGCTCGATTCATCTCCTGTCACCATTTGAATCAAGCAATCTTTTGATTCAATTGCGCAACACTTGCAATCAATTTTGGCTGGATGATATGATGTATTCAGATGGCAACTTCCTACGTTTCGACCCAGCAAGCTGGGACAAAATCGTCAAAACCAGCGTAAATCCTGCTATGTAGTGCCCGCTGTAAGCACTGCAAAAGCCTTCCTACTGTGATAGAATCCGTATTTGCGTATGGGTTTGACACATTTTGCCATCATTAATATCACGCACCTTGGTAATTTAGTTCCCGTTGGTCTGCTTGTTTCCAGCTAAATAGCTTTGATGGTCATTAATAACTCCCAATGGGCCAAACTTAATGTGACTGGCTTCTCATCCTTCGACTTTTGTGCTTGCAGAATTTTAAAATATGCATATGATATTATTAATGATGTCTAGATAATCATGCTTGTACGTACTACTTATACAACTTAGAACATGGAATCCGCTACCTTGCTGGGGAGAACCGCTATACGCAATACAAATCTCTTAAACTTTACTATAAGAATATCACCCACCGTGCAGATGCTACACAACGAATTGGTCTTTTCCTTGGCTGAGAGTTTACAGATATATGCAAAGCAAACGTATTGCATACTGACTACAAATAGCTTGAAATTACACGTAAGTTCCATAAAAAGTTGTGCCCTGTTCTCTGGGAAGAGTAGTTCTCATGCTGCCACAGAACTTTGTCTTATTGTTCTCTTGCTTTGCATTGGCTAGGTCTGCCCTTAGAGAGTCCTCAATATTGAGAATACAGAAACGAAGTCTGAATCCCGAAATATGCATTGTTGTTCTACAAATAGATAGTTGTTAATCTAATTCATTGCGTGATAAATAACTCTAACTTTATCTATTGGTCTTTTCTCAACTAAGTTAAACAGAGGTCTACTTCCATTGTTCTCTGCATTCCTGCCTTTCTGCGACAATGGCGCACTTTGGAAACTGACACTGGACATTGGACACTAGACAGATATTGGGCGTCAGTTAATATCTATCTCCAGAAGCTAATGAACAATGATCTTGTGCAGGCTGTCGAACACAGCCACACCAAGTTTCAAAAGCTGGGTTATTAATACTACACTTGTGATTCAAATGTGTATATCATCGGACATCATTGATGACCCATGTGGGTGATAGTAATTGATCACACTGTCAAATTAATCACTGACACTGTGGCATGTAACCACAGCTGTGCAAGGGGAGACCTTTACGTTGACCCCGGATCACAGGGGAACTTCTGAGTGCTTCGTGTTTAGTCATAACTGACTTGTGAGCCCTTTGCTCCACCGAAAGGTTTTATGGTTTTTGAGTGTCTTAAATTAAGCCCGACCAATTTTCCTAAATCGGTTCATTACATGTTGATATAAAAAAAAGGTAAATATCACACATTTTCAGCGTACAGCTATTGTTTCATATGAATGAATCAGAGAGTAGCAGCGCCTTATGGTTCAATACTCAAATTTTAAAGCAAATGTGCTAGTCATCACTTGGCCCATCACAACAATACTAGGCCAGGGCTTAGTAGTTTGGCTTTCTTTGTTTGGTCTAAGCATCACATATGCATATTCAGTTTTAACATTATTTATACATTGGATCACTTAACAGCACATGTTAACATTAATCAAGAGAGGCTGTTATACGTATGTATGCATGTGTGTATAAGTGTGTATGTATATGTATGTATGGACAGGTCAGGACATTCAAAACGTAAAGCATAACTGACCTTTACAAATATGTCAATAAATAATGGGAATTGTGCTGCGCTATTGTCGTCATCGTTTGTAAGGTATCTTAACAAAATGATGCGGGATATTCTGCCTGTGAAAGTGTGGTTTACTCCCGGTACCAGAACATGAAATACTGCATCTAATGACGTAATCCTAAGTAATTTTAAGTACATTTCAAGATGTAATGGTGAGTAGCCTCACAAATAAATGAACATGAAAATGCCATCGACTCTGCTTTATTTACTTTGTAAAGATGATTATTTAATCCTGATATATCTAAGCGCAACTGGCCATGAACGATGTTTTGAAATCTCACTACGTATGTATGGTATGAAATGAACATGGTCAATGGGTAATAGGGTATTTTTGGACGAAATTGTTTACAATAGGACTTCTAGTTACATTTGGACTAGCCTTCCCGTGTACAAAACTGTCTCAATAAATTCCTTTGAAATGATTCAAAAGATATCAGCTACTGTTGTTCTAAGTTTTCTAACCCGAGCAAGGAAAGCTTGATCGATTATTGAACAGATAAACAAAACAATATGGTGCTCTCTGGAAATTCTGGTGTTAATGATCTTTTTTTATAAAGCCAGTCGTTCAATATCTTTATTGTCACATTGGCGGAGTGTCTGTGACAGTGCACTGTTAAACGCCTGGGCCTCATACCGCTTGTATCAGTAGCAAGCTTGCGAAGTCCATTTTCAGACTCCCTGTGGGTTGCTTGACTGGCGATGGCTCGCCTGGCCGATCATGCCACACCTGCTGTTGCTTGGTAGGTCCTACTTGTCCTAGCAAGGGGAACTTTGCAATTATAACCTTGCATCCATGGGCATTTGGCAAGTTTGTATAATTTTCTAGTATCTGCGTAGCAGCCTGGAATGTTGCAGTTGTGCACAAACATTTTCAAAGCATTGAACTGCTTATAACTCATAAAAAAATTCAAATCGTGCGCGCTTCTCCTCGTATTTTCCATTGACTTTGCAAAATAAAACATTGACCTGCAGAGAACGTATCCTGCTTATCGCGTATGCTTAATGTACTGCGTAATCACGCTGAATGACCCTTGTAATAGAAATATGCACTAGACATTTCGTAATTGGAGGTATTCCCTTCTTTGGAGTCAGCCAGTCACAGCATATTGACATCTTCACCTGACCTTGTCCCTTCCTCTGTCAAATGAAGCCTGCGGTTTCTTAACTTTGTTAAGAATGGGACAATTTATGAAAACTTGACAGTCACATATAAAATAGATCACGGTGTAGAGCTAAGAGTACAAAAATGGTTTAAGGGTTATGTCAATTTGTTTTAGTTATGCATATATATTCAGGTGACAGTTCCCTTTGCTGCAAAATCATGATACGTTTTTCGACAAAATAGGCCTGTGTTTCTGAAACCTTAGACGAATTATGCTGTGAGGGTTATTACATATGCTTGCGCAATGCTTTAAAGACATTATTTGTAGCCTTATTTCACCATGCGGTGGTGTTAATTAGATTATAACACACGGGAGTTCAATTATCCGATTAACTTCTTTAATCTGGGTTCAGCTTAAAAACATGGACTTCCTTTTCAAGTGGATGAATGCCCGAAGAGTGCGGAGCACAGCCATTTACATATAAATACCACATGGAAGTAAAATCAAAATACGCTGATTTGCCAGACAGTTTCTTCAGGAAGCAGGTATAGCTTTTTCAAAATAGTCTTAGCTGGCAAACGTTAGCTCATGAAACGTACATTTTTGCGGGTGACTTCCTATTTTCCTTCTCCACATCTGTTGATATGAGTTGCAATTCATGCTAGTTCACCTTGCAAGGCTCTTTAATGGCGGTTGTCTGTAATACATGTACAGAGGGAAACAGTCTTACCTGAGTGAAAAGGCGTTTCCTCAAGGCAATGAAAGCGAGGAAACAAATGTGTACGGAGGCTTCACTTGTAGGGGAAAGTCCTCAATTACACATGCCTGAAACGCAACTTGTTTTTTCCAATGGATTTTATTTCGGATTTAAGTCATTTACATCTGATTTCTTGAGGTCATATTTATCCAGTAATTATAGCTGTATCTGCCAGAAAACCCGGAAAATGAGAACTACTCTAACAGTCCTTTGTTCACGGGCATCAAACTCAAAGCAGCTTGTTCGTTGGAGCCAATTTCTTTGGTCCTGTTCACATATGGGCCTATGTATCAAACTTAAACTATATTCACAGTGTTTTCTTGTGTACCATGTCCCCGGACAAATTTTAACTTGCTCGGGACTCTGTGCCTCGGTTTTCCGTTGATTAATCTTTCTTCCTGCGCAAGTCAAGCACGTTGTGTTTTGAATGACCCAATAACTGGATCCTGGATCACACATTTCTCACTTTGAGCTATGCATTGATATTGTTTGATGAAATAAACGTTGTAACTGTTCTTAGTTGTTTTCTTTGTGTTTTATAATGAAAATAAAATCACAGCTATAATAACTGGACAAAAGTACAACCAGCTGTGTGCAGGAGACTCGTCAGCTGACTGGCCTCGTTCCCGCGCCGGATCACCCCAGTGCTTGCACTCGGAGTAATTCGTCGCGGGAACGAGGCCAGTCTGCGGCCTCATCTCTTCCACATGGCTGGTTGTGTTATTATAGTTATTCCCTCTACGCCCGACGTATACCTAGACTCTTCAACTGGACAAATCTGGACATTCAATCAAAGCAATATTGATATTCATTCGCATCCCATATTCACAAGCAATCTAAAAACAATTTTGCAGCGGACCTGAGTCTTTTACAAACCGTTTGCGTGTGTGTGTGTCCTTAAACAAAAGTATTGTATCTATTTTGCCTCGATTAAATGGGTGGCTAAAAATCTCAGATCTTCAGGCTCTCCAGAC
Source organism: Hermodice carunculata (assembly GCA_964020975.1). Taxonomy (NCBI): domain Eukaryota; kingdom Metazoa; phylum Annelida; class Polychaeta; order Eunicida; family Amphinomidae; genus Hermodice; species Hermodice carunculata. Next base: position 43,785,376 of record OZ026618.1, on the reverse strand, counting down.
ACATATTACAACACTTTGCTTATATGCACGACGCACAAAACAGATAGAATTACTGAAAAACGAAAAGTACGAGAAATGCATACCGAGTATGGATATTGAACTTTGGTGAACTATTCTGGTAAAAGCAACGTGAACCCGTTTTAATGCGCATCGCGTAGTGTAACAGGGATATTGGGCACTACCTCAGAAACTCATGGTTTCCACAATGAACTTCGGCACGTTTAAAAATATTTGACTGTTTCCTTAAATTGGTAAATCTGTATTACCAAGTGCTGTGCAAATCGATCACCCGGGGCAAAGGGTGTATCTTTATAGGTGGCTGATAGAATTTGTTTCAGAAGTTCAGTTTGGCTTTTGCAAGCGATTGGAAGTTTCCGATATTGTCACGTAGATCATTTCACAATCTTATTGCAGACGGCATTAATTATTCGCAAAAGCGATGTATACGGAGCTTAAATGGTGTTAATGGGGTAGGACACTGAGTCTACAACCGCTGATATCGGCATTGCTCAAGGGCAGCATATCTGACATATGTTCTGGGCATAGATTGTTAAAAATTTTAAACGCGGGTATTGGTTCCAAATATTGTTGGGGGGTTACAAAAATATGCCAGCCTTACTCCAACAGTAGTCTATCTAGCGAGGTGTATAGTAACAAGCAAATACGTGCAGCTTCATAGCGAAGCCACAGTTATCCAAACATATGCATGTATATTCCAGCATTTGGCACACCAGGATTAGATATACTTTTTTCAGATCACTTCAGGGTTGTTTGAATTCCAACTTCTTCAGAAAAGCTAGACACTTACTTGTGTGTCTACAACCCTTTAATTATGAACATTCCAGTTTGAGTTTGAAGATAAATATATCTATCTCCAGATGCGTGTGGCTGGATGTTTTTGGCGTGACATTTTCAACTATAAACAGTCGGGTTGTGTTGGGGTGGGGTAGGGGGTGTTTCCAAATTCATTGCGTCAGGCTCAAAATAATTATAGAAAGGTTGCCAAGCATTGCCAAAGGTATATCAAATATGACCCTATTGGCCATTATTTCTAAAATGCCATTCTTGCGTCTCCCTGATGTGGCATTGATTTGCCCGATTTTGATTATGTTCGTGTCGGCATGAAATACTATTATGTCGCAAGATATGCCATCTACGATGTCATTAATAAATTCTAAGAATAATAAGGGCCCCCAAACAGGTGTGGTCCCCGGTATGAACAGGACACCAATGTGAATAGTGGTCTTGGATAACTACGTCTTGCATATACGATTAAGAAGAGGCTTTCGACCCAACGAACTGATGAAACTTCTAAGCTCAGCTGACATTTTTAAACGGTAGGCCATGATGCTAAACACGGCAAAAGGCGTCAACAGCTTTCCTGCATGCTCAATCAAGCTGTTGATCTGGACTATTAAATTCTATTTAACTACACCTATGCTGTTAATTGAATGCAAGGTCTCTTCACAAGGAACATGAATTTACTAGCCATATTTTAATTCAGCGCAGTTCGCTTTAGATAGCTCGACTTGAGTTGCAGTTTGCACCGAAAGAGGGTAAAAGGCGCCAGGAAACACAGTTAACATTTTGTCGTGGCTTTCTCAGCCCTCATAAACATCATATGCGATGATTTTTGCTTTATGTGTAGTGGAATCAGTTTGTTTAAGCGCAGATTTTGAAAGTTAAAAGTACCTTTCCTACTAAGTATTCATAAAATGTATTAAACGCAAGTCGCTTCCTCAGTTTTCAAATGCTGTGTGACAGGGGAAACGGCTTGTAATTTGCTTTGTTTTGGTGAACAGGACTTTTTTAAAGGAGGGGTACATATTCAATCATTCCCGTCATTCTACAAAACAGGATTCTTTTAAATAACTAAATAACTGTAGCAGTGAATAGCTGGCGCCATGTGGTATATTTCTGATAGCTGATGCCACGTAGTATATTTTTAAAAGAAATTGCCAATTATTGCAGGACCTGTAGTAGACCTAGGTTCGATGGATAACGAAATTTTATAAGCTTATCCTCAGCAAAAGAGAATGTTGTGAGCCTGACACCCGTGCAGTATACAAAAATTAAATAAGAGAAGGCAATTTATCAGATTATAGCTTGGCTTGGCTTAGCCTGACTGGCAAAGTACATTTCTACGATGATACAGATGATGTTACCATTTAATAGTAAAGGCGGCTTGTTTTGATAGAACTTACAATCTGATAATATAGGCTCATTCTCCAACATTTTAGCACTTTTTTTGGGGGGGGGGGGTTCTATGTAAATCTTTATTTGATAAAAAAAGCTTGGATGGAAATCTGTTGAAGTTTACGATTATGTTACGAAACTTCATATGAATGTGATAATGGGAGTCATTTTTAGCTCATTTCTATAGCCTCTATGCGCAATCACCTTGTTTCATCGTTCTTTGAATAAACAAATCTATTCTGGGCTTGACTTTTGCCTCATATAAATATCATTGCCTGGAATATTTTTTTTGTAAGATAGCAAATCAGACAGAATAGGCTGCAATATCATCAATATTGTAATATACACTGAAGGTGGCATCCCGTGCGCCAAGGTGAAGTGAGGTATTAAGATCTTCAAAGTTGGCATTTCAAAGATCCCAACTGGCGCGCTTAAATGGGCGATGTCCCATGAAGTATATAGAGAGGGTGCAAAACACATCACTGCATGATCAGATGTCGACATTTCAGGCAAGATATAATTATTGGTGATGACACCAGTAGAGTCGGTAATGAGTAGATATAGTTTCATTGTGGTCAGTTGATCTAGTAGTCTCATTTGTCAAATGGAAAAGGTTAAGGTAGAAACTCAGTTTTGCCCGGAAAGTGGCTGACGGTGAGCATGAGCTTAAAGAATTGTCTGCTTTTGTCGTTTTTGTCGACGCCATTGTTCTTTCTTTGAGCATAGCTGTATAGGAGAATGACGAAAAATCCAACAATTCAGCATCTTTTGCAAACAGATCCACGAAAAAATTCCTTCAGAAATATAGAGTAAAATTGGTTTGTATTGCGTGTATGGCCACATATTTTTATCCACAGGCCTTAACGTGCGACTGGGTCAGATCAAGGACCATTTGTGGAACAGGACTAAGCACCTGCTGCCAGTGCCCCCTACACACGTCGAGGAAACCCTTTCTTTCCAATTGTGTGTTTCCATTGATACAAAATCTAAACAATATTCAAGAATGCAAACAGAGTCGAGGTTTTTTAGTAGGAGGAGTGATTGCTCACATTTTATTACTTTTTATTCCATTCCCACCGTGTGTCGGTTCAATCTGTGTCAGATCTATATGATTTTCACGTCAAGAGATATTTTCACAAATAATTTTGCAGGAATAGCCCAGATATTTCACATATCTAATATTTCCATCAACGTAGTCTTATATAAATTTTACCATTAGAAAGGACGTAGACGTATAGACACAAATCGAGATGATGCACATCACATTTTGGAGAAGTGGTGCCGAAAATGCACTTTTGAAGGGTCCCTAAACTAAAATCTACAATTTCTATGTTGAAAGAATAGTCGGCGCAAAGGGCGTACACATTTCCCGCGCGCAGGTCGGTATAAGGACATGCTATCTAAATTATTGATAATATTGTCGTACTTATAGGTTTCCGGAACCCGCACAAAAAAAAACACAACAAAAACAAACAAAGAAAACCCCAAAAAACAAAAAGCCAAAAAAAAAAAAAAAAAAAAAAAAAAAAAAAAAAAAAACCCGCACAGTTCGGGAACATAACACCTGTACACAACATGGGCTGCAAAAATTCAAGTAGTGCTGTATATTGTTGTTTCGAGATTTCTTGGTTTGACTCACCTTCAGATTATATGTTTTCTCTAGCAGAAAAAACAAACTATTCATCTTATTTTGTTTGTACACAGAAACAAAATGCCACGAGGTCTTATAAAAGTGCTGCCTCCAGCCGTGTTTTCAAAAGAGGCCCCCCGTCATCTGGAGATGTCGATTCGGTCGTGTCATCCTGATCGGTTCTAAAGCCCACCGATACCTACGAGATTTGTGTTAAATATCGTTTACTTTTTGCTCGGAGAACTGTACTCCTAGAGAATACTGTCAGAATGATCCTTTCATCTCTCAAGATTTATTTTGAATGCAACACCGTTCACCTCCTCTCGGAGCGGTCCGTACACAAGCGTTGTCCTCATGTTAGTAAAAACCCCGATAAGGAGAATAGAGACAACGGTAGTTTAGTGGCATCTATCCTTAATGGCCGCATCGTTTAAGCCGCAAGTCGACCATTATTATCTGAAATCGCTACTTCCACTTCGTTACCATGTTGGGTATGGACAGCACTCTTGTTTCCATGTTGACTAAACCCTCACTGCCTCAAAACCATCGCTCTCTCTCTCTCTGGTCTAGCGTCTAATCTTCTTTAAATGCCCATCTAATACTCTTACGCCAAGGGTGCATTTGATGAGCATTAAAGCAGAAGAGATACGGTAAAAAACAAGACCTATCGACCGTACACCTTGTTCGTATTGAGGCATGGACGAGATCCAAACTCTGTACTGAAATTAACACGGCCCTTGACTGTTGTCGGTGTACATGCCGGTTGTAATTTTGTCCCTATGATGACAGTATTTCACTGGTAATTTATTATCACAATTTTCTGCTATTATGTAAATTGTTTATTATATGCCAGTGTAACTTTGGATAATTTGCAAGGATTTATTATCCAAATGAGGTTTATTGTTTGAACTCTTTCAAGATCCTTTTCGACAAAGGTCGAATTGCGCAGATTTCTTGGCATGACGATCCTGGGTTTATTTTCTTTGTAAGCGGAACTTTCATTCAATCACCAACCCTGTGAACACTACCAGAAACGTCCAGTGAGCCCAAAGTGTAACAAGGAAAGCTGTTGACGCAGTAAAACCCTGGCACTGAAAATGTTTCACTCAACAGGGGTGAAAAGCAACAAGTTACACTAGGCTATCCAGACGAGAAAGGTAGCCATTACGAGTTTATTGCATCCGTTCATAAAACACAATGAGGATTTTTTTTGTTATTTTAGTGAATCCAGTCCAGTCATACTTTTCAGTAAGTCAATCGACCAAAATGAAGTAAAGTAGGTAACATTCATGCCAGTGCTGGAGGTGATAAAAGATTACTAGTTTGGCCCAGAAAGCGGTTTCCTCGGAAGGCTTTGCTGGAAGAAAACTTTAAGTGATATTCCAACAGTGACAGCACTAGAGTTTACTGTAATTCTGTGCCTTTACCCCAGGTCGCTTGGAATGCGACCGTCACTTCCATGTCACGTACTTCTTGGAAATGTTTCGGCATTTACCAGAAATCTTTTAGACCACAGTCTAATTAAATTTAGTATTGTGTACCGTTCAATTGCCATAAAGGTACGGTACCCATGTTCATCCTCATTTTTGAAAAATGAGAAATCTTGGTTTCTTGACACCGTTGTGTATTTATGGGCAACTTTGTACCTTGCGAAATACCGTAATCAAATTATGTAGTGCCTGTGCACAAAAGTAGCCAATGTATGATGTAGAAGGAGAAAGCTGAATGAAACAACTTGCAATATCATCGCGTATTGCTTTGTTGAAATATAATAGGATTTGTCGTTTGTGCATGCATAGGAATGAAGAATCTGAGCTAAGGAATTGGATAACGATTACTCGTAGATCTGGCTCGACATACATGTATTTTCCCGTACAAAACCAAAATTTGTTGACGCGCCAGTTGACGTGTTTCCACTATGCGTACAGTAAATAAGATAAATGTATGCGTCACGATAAAAACACACTGTCAGATAAAGTAACTTGCTGTAAGACTACATAGCGTACAAATTAGAGTCACAAGTTGATTAATATAACTTGCAGCAGAGGTGACAATACTTTAAAACCTTGACCTTTCAGAGATCATTTTCTTCGTCAAACAAGTCTCAGTTGTTGCGTTATTCGAATTGGCGTTTACTGAAAATATACCAAAAAATCCCACTTTCTGGCAAATTAAGTTAGGATTTTTTCTGTCTATTTCTACTGTACTGTGCGTCTTTTATGCACAAGTAAATGCATTCTATGCGCAAACGTCCATCGGGTTCCCAAACAATAGCTAATAATTCTAAAATTGTAACAAGACGGTCAGCGAGCTTTTTAATTCATGTATATCCAGGATGGAACAGTTGCTTTGGACTTTTATCATTGTTTTGGCATTTGTACTTTGTTTCACAAATGAAAAATCACGGATAATTTACAATTGAAAATCTCCTTAAAATGATAAAAAAATATATAAAAAACTACGTTGGAATTAATTTCATTGAAAGTCAAATGCTATTACCAAACATAGACAGTATTTATTATTTTTTCAAGACCGCAGAATATTGGCGAATTTTTTTCATATCTGACATCGCATGAAATTTGTAACTCCCTTAACAAGGATTCAACACATGGAGAATGAACCAATAATAACAAAGCAAAAAGGCAAGTGACTTGTATGTTCCGCATTTCAATGGAGCCACAAAAAATGTCGACAATAGTCATTTACAATGCCTGGCTATGTTTGTGGTCGTTTGGGCAATACAGTCCACGTGTGTACCTATAAATATTGTACTCCTCTGTCTAGCTCCCTAGACGTTTCGCTTGTTAATAGCGTCCATAGGATCGTGCCTTACATTTTGCAAGATGCTACTTGACACCCGCAGCTCCAGATGCATATGTCGGCAACTGCCATTCCTGTTTTTACAGAAACCTTAACATAAACTTAATTCAGTTGTCTCTCCTTACGGAATCCCGGGGATTTTACATTCATGGGCGCCAGATAAGATTTTGGCAACATGGTCTTGTTAGAATATTTTTCACCACTAGATTTCAAACGACCCCGTAACAACAATGCATCAGACACTCTATTGGAACAAAAGGAACTTACAACAACGTTGCGTATGGTATTCCCTTTAAATGCAATCAAAATGGCCTGCCTCTTGCGGCATGTTCATCCGTTCTTTGTTTCCTTACATCCACATCATCCCTTGCATTAGCTCTCACGGGAGACCTGCAGGGATAATATGATACCATTCAGTGGTTGCAGCACTCTCGTCCTAATCTTGCTTCCAGAAAATCCAAAGAAAGCTGTACTGTATCCCATAATTACGGGAGACTGAAAGAGTAAGCAGGGCACCATATAGATTTCTCTGTGGAATCAGTTCCCTTTCTTTTTGTGCAACACAAAATCACAGAAAGGGCATATATCGTCAGAGATTACGTTTGGTTTTCCCGAAAATAAGCCTTTTATGATAATTACGGTAACCCTATGACCTGGAAGACAACATGTTCAGTATATCCTAAAGTACAATCACCTTTTGAAATTTTCTGTGTTTGCAATCAACTAGCGATGTCCTTTTTCCTTTCGGGTTCACTTTTATGGACGGAAATTTAGGTAATTTCAGGACTTTTGGAAACGACGTATGGTTCTAAATGTTGCGATATTCTATATCTAATTCATAAATTTTTCTATGTTTGAGGGTGAATTATCATTTTCTAGAGTGAAATTCAAAACTAGTAACACAGTGTAGATCACATGACCTAAACATTGTTACAACTAAATTTTGACACGCCTGCATAAGTGAAGTAGTGCACTAACACGTAAACATTATCAAATGTGCGCCAGCAAGGTTTGATTATACGTCACGCGTTACGGTAAATAACTACGACGTAGGTAAACAATATGTATACAGAATGACGACGAACAGAGATAGTTGGCTGCCAAGCCCGCTCCCTTTGTTTTATGCGTTACTGTTAACCCTTTCTTCATAAATACTACAAAATAGCTAAGAAATTACGTGAAAATAACACTGTAAATATTCTATGATATGTCACGAAATTAATCTACCATCTTGGCGGGGGGGGGGGGGGGGCGGGGGGTGTACTCTGACGTCTGCCCTTAAGTAAACATATCGACGATGTTTTTAACTGCCTTTGTTCACACCTGGTGAATGGTGAATCCAAGATATATCACTTTCGTGGGAGGCACGGCCTCTAACTATCATGAGACCGTTGACGTTATATTTGATGGCACAGGCACACAATTTATAAAGGAAGTGGGACCTGCTTGCAGTGAAATTTAAATATGAACTTAGATATGCAAATATTGTTATAGTGAGAAAAGGAAGGCTTATTTTCAATATCTTATACGTAAAGTGTATAATGCACATGCCTTTCCAAGTGTATTTCCAATTGAGGTGTTTAATGTCTAGTTTGGTGTGGGAGTGAGGACATGACATCATGACATTGGTGGTCTAACTGATTATATAAATCAAGCTGTAAATAACGGATCAGGCGCTGATTCATGTGCAGCTTTAGCCTAGACGTTAAGTAAGGCCTGGTATAAAGATTTTTTCCTTTTTTGTTTGTTGTTTGTTTGTTTTTGTTTTGCTTTCCTATTTTTTTTAAAGCAATAAGGCGTTTTCCTTTTAAATTACCATGACGCATCTTGGAATATACCTTGTTTCACCGGTGTTCTCCTTGTAAACGCGTAGTTTTCTTTTTCTTTCTTTCTTTCTTTCTTTCTTTCTTTCTTTCTTTCTTTCTTTCTTTCTTTCTTTCTTTCTTTCTTTCTTTCTTTCTTTCTTTCTTTCTTTCTTTCTTTCTTTCTTTCTTTTCTTTCTTTCTTTCTTTCTTTCGTCATTTGATTATAGCAAGGCAAAGGTCACCTCTAATGTCAAGGTCATGTCAAGGTCAAAGGTCAATTTTAGGTCCAAGTGTCATTTTAGATGTCACAGTTCACTTCAGGTAGAGGTCATCTCATGGTCAAAGGTCATTTCAAGGTCAAAGGCCACTTTCAATGGTGGCTTTCTTCTAACCATAACTTGGCCAATTTGTATCCACTTTTGGTCATATTGGGCTCAAATTGTAACTATTGTAACAATGCGCATTATTAAAACTTACATGTGACCTCTAAAGGTCAAAAGTCAACGTCATTTGTACCTTTGAAAGTTTCACCAGCCATAGATTGGCCAATTTCCATCCAATTCTAATCATGTTGGACTCTTATTGTAGGTATTGCAACACTGCACATTTTCGTAAGAACCTGTAACCTCTAAGGGGCAGAGGTCAAGGTCACTTGGTCGTTTGAAAGTTTCATCGTGCCATAACTTGGTCAATTTTCATCTGATTTGATTCATTTTGGAATTAAATTGTGGGTATCGTAACACTACATTTTTGCAATTTACATGTGATCTGTAAAACCAAGGTCATTTGGACTTTGAGATTTTCATCCAGCCATAAGCTTTATGGAATGTAAAGTACCAGATGACAAAAGTTGTAGCATTTAATATTAACAACTTTTGGAGGCACACAGACATATTTACTCCAAAGCAAATCTTCTTTTCTAGTTTTCATTTTTCCCGCTGTCAGATATTCAGGCACCATACGACGTGAAACAAAATAAATGCATGTAATTTGTTGAGTCTTAACCTCAAGTTTCTTGACAGTCAGAAAAATATCGATACATACATATGAGAACAAGAGCCATGGCAACCACATTGACACGGAGTCAAGTAAACTGTTTGCTGAGTAGCATGTTGTCTGTATGGAACGTGAAACACAAAGAGTGCTGAATCAGCGCTTGAGAACAAATCCACAAGTAGTCCTATCCATCCGTACCATGATATATCCATGTGACAGACAAAGTAAATTGGGTAAAAAAATAGACTTGCATGCATAATCGGGAAGCCATAAACTAAATTCAGCTTGCTCTGAATCAGCAGTATTTGTTGAAGCTCTTTGATGTTTGCCTAGAACACGCCGAAAAGATATCCTGGAACTTTTTGTTGTTATTCAAAACATTACCCACGAGATCGAAAGTTCAAGCAGACGACATTCATAGCTTTTGGTAACCTTCAGTTGCCATGAATGAGAACATATTGGGTTTAGCACGGCTAAAAAGCTCTTTAGTTATGGACCTCGTTATCTTAGAGGGATGTTAAATCAAAAGTCATAGGATGGTCGGTTATGTGTTGTTACTCGGTAAATGCATTCACCTGATGAATAGTGTCAACATGGTCAACTACACCAGTTTTATTTCTATGTGAACCGCGTGAACATTTTTATCTTCAAATGCGAAATATCATAATTTTTCATAGGAGTAAAGTATGCGTACAGACAAGTCTGACGTTCCTGCATCCACCCAGTAGAAGATACGTTTCACTTCTTTTTCATTGCCCGCTGTACCATCCTCAAAGGTGTAAACCTCTAAATGCTGTTGTAAATGTGGTTGCTCCAGGTGTTAAGCCAAGTCTGTTGATTTATCGCGTCCCTGATAGACCAACAGAAATTACATTAAATGGCATTACAGAGCTTACACATAAATCGAATGTTATTTTTTCTGTAGTGCAATTAAATATACTAGAGTCAAGAGGCTCCATTTTAATAATGCTTATATCCGGTATATGCAATCTTAATACTTTTCTAGCAAACAGTCTTTTGTGATGTCCTGTGTGTCCTGTACATGATAAGTGCGCCACTTATGTACTGGAAATCCTCTAGATTAGTTGCTTTGTAACTACTAAGTTATCCAGTTTTTGAAATAAATATGTTTACAGTACAATACAATACAATTTTCGTGTTAGGCACGCAAATAGAAACTACAGGCACATGAGAGTTTCAGCATGCTTAAAGATTGTACGAGTTTCAGCCTAAGCAGTTCAAGTGCCAACGAGGGTGTAGATATCATCTTTCTTCTACACCCTTGTGCTTAGTATTTATGGTATAGTATAGACCCATATCTTTTATGGTATAGTATAGACCCATATCTTTTATGGTATAGTATAGACCCATATCTTTTATGGTATAGTATAGACCCATATCTTTTATGGTATAGTATAGACCCATATCTTTTATGGTATAGTATAGACCCATATCTTTTATGGTATAGTATAGACCCATATCTTTTATGGTATAGTATAGACCCATATCTTTTATGGTATAGTATAGACCCATATCTTTTATGGTATAGTATAGACCCATATCTTTTATGGTATAGTATAGACCCATATCTTTTATGATGGATTGCGAAGCAGGCCAAGCCTATATTAATCACTCTCCATGGCACAGATCGTGGCGTATACTTCCTGCCTACATGTTTGGTGGAGGAAACCTAAGGACTCGGAGAAAACCACCGTGCACAGTCAGAGTGGTAGGAACTCTTTCCACATGCTTCCCCGGTCGTGAATCGAACCCGGGCCGCAGCGGTGCAAGGCGAGCGTGTTTCAGCTCGGCCAACCGTGCACCCATGCACGGTTGGCCTATTGCTAATTAATCTGGTAAAGATAGTCATTCTCCCAGTTGGGAACGGCATAAGCTGGCAGTTGTGAAACATTATGGTGCACAGGGAATCTCTTGCCCACATAATACAATTCCATCTATCTGCTTGATCGCAAAATAGCTACGGTAACTTTGTTTTTGAATTCGAAAAATGACTTGGAATTTTCTGGTTTCTAGGGGCAATTCGTTCCAAAGTCTTACTTTTGAAGGGCACAGTGAGCTCTCGAATAAGTCAGCTCTTGCTCTGAAATGTGATATGTCTGGTGGATGTACATTATTATATAGTGACCTGGTACTAAATTGTTCTATATTTGTATGTGTTAGTATACAATTTACTGCGCTGAGCTAATGGCGTCAGACCAGTGTCTTCGTATAATTTAACTTTGATGCAGTACGCAAGTCAACGAAGATGAGGTGAGCAAGACACAACTCATGTACCCTCCAGCCTCCATACATCTACCTGCCTGAGTGATATGTGGGTACCACAGGGTATTCAATAATATATTAAAAATATGCGGTACTCATGCCAAATTTTAAATGGATGTGACCAGCAATCGGTGGCTGATTCTGACGGGGCTTGCAAGGATAGCAAACATTGGGCACACCTTGTTGATAGGCTTGCCACGCACCTGGCGGTTTATTGAATACGCGTAACTTTAATGGGGGCAAAATTCAAAGGTTTTATCGCATTTTATTGTTTAAGGTCTGGTTTCAATACTCATATCTATTGCTGAAATCCCGTTATTTCAAGCTCAAGCTGATTTAAATTCATCCCCCATTTTTAATCTGTCGTAATATTTACGGTGATAATATACTTTTCATTGAATTCTTCCACGATTTTGTACCCACCTAAATTTTGAGAAACGTTCAATATAGTTTGTTCTTACAAATACGAATATAGATGAAAGACAAGGCCCTTAACTTTGACTAAAATGACATCCTAGGAAGCCCCACGCATCTAATCAGTTACACTTTGCCTTTTATGTCAAATGTGTCGTACATTAATGGAAACCAGCTGGTCGACATGTTCGATGCATTACCTCAGTAAGGTAAACACTTGCACCAAGTGAAAGCAATCACTATTTACGACGTACATGTTAGGGGGACTATTGATTAAGCTTTACTATTTTTTCAGAAATTAGTCCACAACTTAAGGCTTACGGTAGAACAAAATTCTTTCTGTAGCACTTTTTGCGATTAAACAACATGAAAAAATGTCAGTTTGCACACCACGAGCAACGAGATGATAGTTTATATTCTTCTGCTAAATTCTGAAAGTTCTAAATATTGTATTTTGTCTGCACTTATTTGAGGCCCATGTTTGAAACACTTAGGGCGTGCCGACTCTCACAAATGGCGGTGGATGTATAAATGTGTTTCCGGATGGAACAATCTTGAGTCCACCCAGGCAAAAATAAATGTTCTAGTGGGCATCCATAAGTATGCTCACCCCTCGGCTATCCTTGAGGCGTTGAATATTTCCCAAGGGTGTTGCATTGTACAGCGATAAATTTGTTCACTTTTTCGTCGCGTTTGTAATATTCCATCTCCAGGTCGACTCTCACTGCCCTCCACTTGTCATGGTATCTAACACAGAGGAAAACTGTCAAAGACGATGTAATTTACCGTCTGGTTAATTTGCAATAGCGCTGACCGCTCTGTTCGACGGCACCTCCGCTGGGGAAGTAGCACCTCATGACCGTGAACCACAAAGCGGAGATGCCGTCCAATCTACCCGGTACCTTTTATTAAATGAGGACTTTAATAACGCGTATGGCCAGCTGAGACAGTTGGTGTCTCTTTTAACGAGATCGGTTTAATCTGAGTTCTCTATATTTGTACATGTGAATTATGTGTACGTCCTTTTTAAATAAGGTGTGTCTTGCCAGCTTTTATTTATTTATGTATGCTTGATTGTTCTCTGATCTATGTCTTGATGTGTGTTGTATGCATGGTTTGTTTCTGAAGTCATGGAGAAATAATAAAAATGTCATTATTATTATTATTATTATTATTATCATCATCATCATTATCATCATCATCATCATCATCATCATCATCATCATCATTATTAAGGGGTTATACTTTGCAAAGTTCGGAGAGTGTGATATTCAATTGTGTACTATATATTTTTTGCATATTGTTGTTGACATTTAAAATTATCCGACAGATGAATAGAGGCATTCACGACTTTTAAGGACAAATTTACGTCCCCTCAACCAGTGATGGGCATGAGGGGGTGGGAACAACAGTGCTCTTAAGAACATAGGGTCAGGTTGTTAAGACGTAAAGCTTTGTTCATGCAGACTACCAATTCTGCTGCATGATTATGCATGAGGTGAACAATACTAAAACCGCTGCATGAGTTCATATGAAGGAAGCTCCCGGCTGTGTCAGCGACAGCTCTGCTTACTTGAACACTAACGTGGGTCACCGAGCTAATCCTTCCTGGTGCAAAACCTGTCGCAAATATTAACGTAAAGGCAACGACCTTTGGGCTAACGCTGACATTGTAGAAATAATTTCCTGGGCTGAAACTTGAACTTGATTCGGTAAATAGGTATGAGTGAAAAAAACAACAACACAGGAATAATGGGTCTCTGACAGTTATGTTTTAAAATTTATTATACAGGGTGATTACTGCTGTTTTTTAATATTTCATTATGTTATTTTTAAGATTAATAGCATGAGTTCATTACAAAATTTAAGTGAGATGCATCATGTTTGAGGTGATGATGTCCCAGTTGCCCAGAAATTGTGAAGTTATCGTATATCGTGTATTTCAGTCTTTGCAGACTGATGGCATTATTACGATTTGTAGTGAATGGCAACATCAGTTTGATTATCACAAAAGCAGCATTAAAACACAAATTGGTCAATTTTCCTGACAAAATGAGACAATCATTCAACCTGTTTTTGTGGGAACATCAGATACCTCTCACTCGTCGATAGAAATTTTAAAAACGAGTTCATCGATTTATATTTGCCACAGATCCAAATGTAATGGGGAACGATTATATAAGGATTTTCCTTTGTGGTTTGTGAGTACACATGACCCATCACGGCGGGGGGGGGGGGGTACTACCATGTAGAATTGTACTGGGTGTGTGCCGCGGGAAAGACCCTGTTTTCATTACTCCCAGGATTAGAAAAGCCCCCCAAAATGTACACAGCTGGATTAGGATAGGGGTAACAATTCGGATGCACCAATCCAGTACTCCCTTCAACACATTACAGGATTAAGAAAGGGTACCTTTTTACATCTGATGTAGGATTAAGATAAGATAGGGTACTGTATAAAAATGTCCGAGGCACACTCCCACCCCCGGGCCCATCACTAACTATATACAGTCTCAATGCAACCATCAGATTAAACATTATGCATATTTTTGCGTCTCATGCGTCTAACATCTGAGTTTAATAGACTTTTCCTTATCAAAATATTCAAGGGAGTGCGAGCACGCATTTTTCTGACACTTTCTCCCTGATGGGATGTTGTATGTCTCTATTAGCCCTCTCAGTGTCCTTGGGGGGGGGGGGGGTATTCCCTGGCGTGGTGCACGTGTACCTTTGCTTTTAAGAATTTGTCATCAGGCAGTGAATATGGACTCGCAAGTCTCGATATGGTCCGCCACACCAATTTCGAAAAATCTAGTCCATTTAAAAAAAGTTTTGGACAGAGAATCTTCTGGACACGTGTCAGAAAAATATAAAACAGTTATCATGACCCGATATTACCTCAGGTGACAACTCATCCTTAACTTATGTGGAATGTGGGTCAACCGTTAAAATGAACAATATAAGGTCCTCGTGCTTTGACATGAATAAGTTAAAACAAGGCGTGATTTTTTTGTTCTGAAGCTTGTTTACAAGACAAACATTAGTTGTTTATGTGGAATCAAGTGGATCGCCCGACATCAGTCTTTACACCTGTTCGAGCAGTTGGCCAAAGACAGATTGTTTTGATGATCTTCTGTTGCTTTGTGTAAATTGACCCAATTGTTCCGCCACGCTATTAGTGACTGGGACATGAGGAAAATGTACTTTCGCTCATCAATGATTGAGAATCATCTTTGTTCTTTCTCCCCTGATAGCAGCACTCCACTCGGTGGCAGCGTCAACAAAGAACCGTTTTATTGACCTACATTGGTCGCCTATAGGAACAAAATGCTCCGGTTCCGTTGCGAGTGAAAAGCTTTAATTTTTCAATTCATTCACTTCATGTGATGTGCTAATATAGTGGTCTTCCAGATTAGCAAAATACACCTTAACAGTAGAGACGGTTACAGTGGGTTTCAAAAATTGGCCTCGCGTACACCTAAGTTTACAACTAGGACGCGATGAAAAATCAAACAAACAAAGTACATAAAATGAAAACGCACCGTGCTACAAAATATGTTAGGATGTTTTAAGTTTGCGCCAGGATATATATATTTTCATTTTTACCCGAATGAACCCATATAATGATATATCTGTTAAGTGTCTAGGAGCCAGAGGTACGAGAATAATCATTGGAGTCCTGGTGATAGTTTATATACAGTCGGCAATAACCTTGTGTGCTTTTGCAATTTTTTTTTCCTGTTGCCTGGATTTAATTATACGTGTTGGCATGTTGCAATGACATAAAGCAAGTTACTTATTTTAGACACCCACTCCAATACAGGTACTTAAGTTAACACTACACAGAGACAACTTACGGTTTGTCATGCTAGAGTGCGTTGTCCTCTAACAAACGCCAGTTAGGCTGAATCTGGTAAGCTTGTTATACGAACTCTGTCTGGAGCAGGCCTAATTTCAGCTGTCCTTGTGAACTATTATATGCCGATGTATTCACATGCTCATGCAACAAGACAGAAGTTATGTCAGTTTCGATAATTGGTTCTCGTGTTTACCACATGTTTCCATGCAGTTTTGTAATGTTTCTTTCAAACTGTACAGATTCATTCTAATCTTGGTCCTACCTAGAGTAACCTTTCTAATGGCAGTCTCAAAGTGGGTTTTTGAAACGTTATCAGGCTGAAAAGTGCCAGAAAATCTGAAATTCATGTCCAGCCAAATAATTGCAACATCGTTACCTCGTACGTATTTTAGCTTGATGAGAGTTACCCAGCCTCGTATTTCTTGATAACTTCCATAAATCTGGCTTTCAGTAAAGAGGAATTTACCGGTAGACAGGATGCGGTTTCCTCTCATCCACTCCTCTTTGATTTGTGTTTTAATAGCCGTTCTGATTGGAGTAACTCCGTGGTGAGTGTATCCAAACAGATATATCTATATTTCAGGGAAAAGTATTGGTTAGCAACTATTACCGTCCACCTGTTCAGGCGGTAGAGACCCCTGTTCCTTTACTTATCTTCTTAGTTCTACCAATCTCCACAGCTACAGAGACCTCTGTTAATCTCTACAGCTATGGAGAACCATATCCATCTCCACAGGTCTCGAAGGCCATATGAACCTCGACCACTATAGAAAGCAATACATATATCTTGGAAGTCACACATGATTTTCAAGACAAATGTGCTTACCAGAACTCTCCCTCCCCACCCTTGCTCAGACAGTGAATTTGTTAAATCCCGGTTCAACTTTCTATCTCAACAGAGCCCCTTCCAGCTCATGAAGGAACTTGCTGGAAGAAGTAACTAATCTATTAGTTTGCCTGATCTTTCAATTTCTTATTTACCCGGCCTTTGGTTGTGGTCTTTTTACCCAGCTTCACACTCTGTAATTTTCTTTCCTTTTTCTAGCTGAGTTTAAAGATAAGCCTTTTAAAACTCCGGTATGGACCTCTGAAAAAGGCTGATTTTCTTGATCTGAATAGGGCCCTGTCTCAATTCCCTCCGGATAGTGCCCATGAAAGATTCGAATATATTGATGATATTGTGTTACACTGGTCTAATCTTGTTATAAGTTCCACAAAAGATTTCAACCCATTCAAGAACCAACAATATGGCCCATTGACAAGCCCTGGATTACATCTGATTTAATTATATATATATATATATATATATATATATATATATATATATATATATATATATATATATATATATATATATATATACATATATATATATATATATATATATATACATACATACATACATACATACATACACACACATACATACATCAGATTGGAGCCTAGAAACGCTGTATGTTATAAGCCGGTATCTAACCAACACTGCATCTTCGTTCATATGCATATGATGTCCGTATCAGGATTAATAGGATCTGCCACCTGTCCACAAAGTCAATGTTGTCCGACAAATTATGACAACAGCTAGATAATGAGGCCATTAACATCAAAGAAATCAACCTCATGCGTATACTAACGATGTCTGCACCGGGATTGATAAGATCTACCGCCTGTTCACAAAGTCAATTGTGTCCGATTCTCTATTGTGTTATACTTCTCTAAGTTACGATAACAACCCGACAACAAGGACATTGACCTCAAGGAATGATGGAGTCTTGTCAGGTCTCTACTGGGCTCTTAAATAAAAGTGGGCATCCCAGACGTGTTCCAAGCATTCGACAATGTTTAGCCTCCTGATCTCCTTGTCATGCTGCATCATTTGACATCTCCCATCAGATTGTTGAATTGATCATTGTTTTAATTATCAAACCGTCTTCAATGCGCCTGCATGCATGATCAAGCTGCATGCTGGTTGCCATTTGAGGTGCAGTTCCCGAGGAACCCATATTTGGTCCAGTTATTTATTCATTTAAATGACCTTGTAGATAACAATGGATGCGATGCCACCCGCTTTGCAAATGACCACAAGCTGCAAGTAATTATTCAGAATCCAACAGCATCTTCCTATCTTTCGAATACCATCTTTCTGTAATTCATATTGGAGGGGTTGGCGCAACTTGTTCGGCGCTGTTTGTTTCTCAGTCGTAGTATGCAAACCTCATCATCTACCAGTCAATCTTGGTCAACCAGCTATTCCTGAATAAACCACCCTTGTCATTTTGGCATTAATCTCAGTAGTGATTTATCCTGCAATGCTCACATCACCTGCATCACTAATAATGCTTGTCAGGACACTTATCCGCTGATGGAGGGCACATTTTTCTACAAAGCAGTGGTTACACTTTACATTTATATTATTTTATCCAGTCTAGAATACGGTTGGATTCTTTTCGACAAATGTGTTACAGGTATATCTGGCCATCTAGATGTTCGACAGTTTGAGGCATATAAAATATGTACTAGTGCCTTTCTGCAAAATCTTTCACTAAAATACTTCCGGCACATGGATTGCAGTACTTGCTAACAGATGCAAATATTTCAAGTTGAATCTGTACTATACAATGTGCAAATAGCCCCCACCAACCTCTCAAGCATCTTACCGGCCTCATTTACTGGTCGTGCTTTACGTCATTCTAAATCAGTGATTCAACGTGATTCAGACGCACATTTCTAGCAGACAACATCTGGCTATGAAACAATCCGTCCATCAACATCAGACACATCCGTTGTCTTCAATCCAAGCTTAAGGCCAGCTGCCTGGCTGTATATAACGACGTTCACTTTTAGTCCTTTAGTTATCATTTTCCTAACATAATCCACACTCAGGTGTGATTTGAGTTTTTTCGCCTATGCTGCAACGTTTATAAAGTGAACATCATTTTTAGTCTTACATTCACGTATATAGGTATATATTCCAACTATGATGGACGATCTCCTTTTCAGAAGAGGCGACAGAAGCTAGATTCTGTTGTTTAGGGCAACGGCAACTTACCAAAGATGAACTGAGCAGAGTACAAAGATGTTTAGAAATATTCTACACTAACTGTGCAAAATGAACGCTAAATATGTCTGTTTTTTCATTGTTATTAGTGACATGTTGTCTATCCTCTATCATTGGAGGCAAAGACTGGTGTACTTTGCATCCAAGAACGAATTTAATCAATTGCCATAATTTTAATGTGCTGATATCGCTACAGTCGACTTTGTCATGTAGTTTTTTGACATTCCTGTTCTGAGTTTTCATTTGCCGAAGCACACTCGTTGCTGGCATGTTCATAAACCTGATAAAGGCAGTCAAATATAGTTGCATTATTTATGACACAAAGGCCTTTTGTCATACCGTACTATAATATATCTGACGGGGTACATATTTCAAGCGTCCTCATGCTTAGATCATAACAGAATGCATTAAAATCATGAAAGGTATCGAAGGCTACGTCTCGAGGACTCGTTGCACTCCCGTATGGAATTCAAGAGTTTTTGCGTTTTGACGATTTCGCAGACGAAAAAGAAGGGGTGATATTACAGTGAGCGGCAGAATGGTCAGATGTCAAAAAAGGAGGTAAAAAGCCACTTTCTAAAATGAAGTTTGTAGAACCTGTCATTATCAAATCTAGTTGGAAATCAGTAAATTCAACTAAAAGTGAAGGTTCAGTAGTTATTTGAACCAGGCTGTTTCTAGAAGCAATATTAAATAAATGTTCAATGTAAATGTACTATGAGTTCCAGTCTGTACATCGGTTACCAAAAAACCCCAATAATGACACTGATACTCAAATCAAATTCCAAAGCAACTGTTATGGAATTTTAAAGATCGTCGATGAAGCTAATTCTAAGGTCCAACGATTGATCTGGAGGTTGATAATAGATATTCACTGGTTGTTCTTAAATCTCGCCACAGACACTCACTGATTTTTTTCTTTTGAAGTCGGGTCGATAAATGAATAGTAGAGAATTCTTAACAAAAATTATATAAATAGAGCCGACATGGAGTTGCTAAATTTTGAATGCATGCAGATCGAGATTCTCCTGAAAGCGGTCCCTTCCCTTTAGGTGTGTAACACAGAACACCCAGTCAGTAAGCTGCTAACAGAGCCGTTTTTGGAAATAGCACTGACCATTCCATTGCCATGGCTTTTGAGTCTAATCCCAAGGTTTCAGTCCTAACTGCAGACAGATGTCGGTCTCTAAATGAGGATTACTCTGAAAGCAAATTGGTTCTTTGCTTTGTTAACTTGGTATCCCAAAATGCCTTATTTCAACACATACATGACATCCAACTGGCATTAATGACCTGAATGAAAATTTCCTAGATGAGATAACCATCGATTCACGTGGATCTATCATCTTCTAGTTTAAATTCGGACATTTTGCCTTCGATTTTTTCATTCGATCAGGCTGTCATAGTTTGCGCTATTTACATTACATTGATCGAGCATTCAAACGTACAACCCCAGACTGTAAAAAAGCCGATCTTAATGAATTAAATAAATCGGTGTCTGAAGACCCATTCAATATGGCTTTTGATGTGTTTGATGATATTAATGGTATGCTGCGTTAGGTAGTCAGACATTCCATTGGCTTATGTAGACAACACAACCCATGTCGCGATACTTCTAGAAGCGAGAACAAACCAAGCAATTATAAAAAAAATGTAGACAGTACCTAATCTTACTCCGCAGACTAATTTAAAGTTTAAGCGCTCACCCATTACACTCAACAGACTGTACTCATCTATGGTAAGCCCAATCGTAGAATACTGTCGTGTCATCTTTGACAGCTACTCAATTGTGTCAGCCCTGTGCAAAGTGGCGCGTATATACATCGATGCCAGTAGACATATTCCACGCTTTATCATCTTAAACGAAATGAGCTGGCATACGGTGGCTAAAGGGAGACAACATTTAAAGACCATACTGTTCCACAGAATGATCAATGTATTAACCCCACTTTTTACTTATCTGGTCTTGTCCCTCGTACGGACGCACAGACTCTAACTCAGACTCACATCAAAGTAATGTGACAGAAAAATGATCCGTGTAATTTACATAGTAGAAAATTGTTGTATGCCACAGCTTGTAAACAATATCGACTGGACATTTTTGGTAAATCTATTTCCCTTCTCTCATTAAACCGCGAAATGGGATACCCTTAAAAATAAAACAATAAACATTTTTAGATCACTTTCAGCTTCCGCTAAAAATATTCTATTGTCCATTCATCATGTTGCTGCATTCCATTCAAATGGCATTCGATTCCAAAATATATATCTCACGCCCAGTTGAAATTAGACCCGTCAATAATAAATTATTATTGTTGCAAAATATGGTAGCAGATTCTGGCGCGTATTCATGTTGTCTGCCTAGATAGACTGTACCCCATATACATTGAAATAATCTAACGTTGCAATACCTAGCTCTACATTATTCAATATAATCTGTCATTACTTAGCTCTACATCATTCAAAATAAACTGCCATTGCCTAGCTCCAAGTCATTTAATAGAATCTGCTGTCTTTCGGCACCGACAGTAACCACAATTTCTGTGGAGAAACTTGTTAATACACTTTCCACGTAGCAACGAAGACTATTTGTGCGCACCACAATATTGAAATTGTCGATGTTGTCCATGGAAGTACATCTGAGCCTGGAAGATGTATTTAGTGAGACATGTCATTATTATCTTCGTAACATTGAGCATTTTGATACAAGATTCTCTTGTTGTCATTTCAGCAGTGCTCCATTGCTTGGTGTAGTCGATTTTAGTGTCGTTTTGACTTTGCAGCCATTGATTATTGATGTTAAGTGTACGTTTATCAGATTAATATTGCTTTGCTTATTGTTTGAATAATAGCTTTTCGGATTTAGATCTGACCTATTTGTGGTGTAAAGATACATGTAGTGTACCGTCTCTCCTTGTCTGGAGGACGTATTGGGCTGTATTTTGTTGTACTAATACGTGATCACATAAAAATATAGATGCCTTAATAAAACTAGACTAAACCATTAAATATCTGATGCTACTAAGCAACATATGTCTTTGTGTATGCTTTTTAAGATACTCCTTGCAGAGAAAGCCATCATATTCAATCTGCAATCCGAAAAATCTTCATTATACATCATTTTGGGTAAATGCAATTTTAATTGATGTATAAATGGAAAGAGTTGAGTATTTCTTTTGTAAGAAGAGAGAATTTGCAGACGTATTCATACATCAGGGAAATTTATATCAATTGACAAGGCAGTGCGTGACATGATACACACAAAGCACATTTTAATGGTGCAATGATTTGAATATTGTCTTTGTGACTTCTACAATCTGCGCACGACTGTCAACATCATTACGTATATGAGTTTCCAGTAGATATTTTATAATGCAGACAATATCCAAGTCTATGTTGTCATATTCAACGTGTCTTATGAATTTCGCAGAAGAGCGATCTAAGACCAAGATAAGCATTGCCCTTCAAAATTATCCATCATAAATGATATTTGGTTCACATTATTAAATATGAAATACGGATCCCAAGTGTCATTAAGCTCACACATCATGAATATGTATCCTTCATTTGAGTCCCGCCTTGGCCAAATGCCATCCTCATGGACTCCTACGTTTTTTTCAGAAAATCGAAAACTTCAAACCGAAAAATTTTCCATCGTTGTGGGGGACAGCGGATATTACCATTATTACATGAGAAGTTTGATCAGTTTTTATTCCAGGTAATTTGTGATGAAAAGCTATGAGGAATGTCATCTGCGGTGATACTGGCTCAATTTTATATGACATGTAATTGGAGCTTTTATTTTTGTTTAATATAAACTGGAAAAGCCTCTCGTCCCATGCACCTTTCCGAAATATTTCCCGAATGATTCATACCATTTTCCCTGCAACATGAATGTCACTAATTCAGTGTCAGCGGAAATATGGCCTAGCTGTCCTATTGCTAGTAAGTAACCGGTGTGTGAAGTCTACATTTTAATAGCACTTGCGATTAAATCTGAACGCAGCTGGACATACAATTCGTGCGAAAGCCCATCCCGTGGAACCAATATTTCCTTTATGAGCCAAACAGAAGCTTATCCCTAGGTAAAGCATTATGGGAAAATTTCCATTCACTCTTATCTCAGCTGCACCCTCTTGTAAATAGCTACCTAAGTACGTGCCATTGAATAACACGACTTGGATAAATTATTATAGAAATGCTAAAACAATGCCACCTGGTCTATGTAATCACTTCTAGCTTGTCTTATGGGCCATCTTTCAAAACAGTTTTCATAGTATTGTCAATCTTTCATCACATTGCAAGTATATGACAGGTTTACAAAAGTCCTTTCGATTCCAGCCCAGCTGAATTCACGTTTTGCATGTTTCCCACACAGTTTGTCACTAGCGCAGTGTTCATGGCTTTTTTGTAAGGACTTCACTACCAGAATGCATTTAAAAGGCAACTGTAAAATATTTTACCAGCACGAACAGAAACGTAAAACATGTAAGTTTGCAATTGCTCGTTTTATTTGTTATGTTTTTTTTACAGGTTTGCTTACTTAAGTAATATATTTTACCATGCTTAGCAGGTCTTATTCTTTTTTCATCCCCATCATACCTACATGAGACATATGCTACATATCTGGACCATACTATTTTCAACCGCATCCTGTCTATAAATAGTTATGAAATGTGCAGTTATACAAAACATGTGAGGCATGTTTACGTATTTTCTGTCCAAAGAATATATGACCCACTTTGTGTGGTCCGTTCTCAACACGTCTGAGGCCAGGCTTAACGTGAGTGTGTCCGTTTCATTTGTGCCACTGATCAGCTTAATGGCAGTGAAGACACAAAGTCAAATTAGCCAAATGCACAATCATGGGCAGCAACACCAAAATTGGTATGTGATCGGTTCCCTTTGATCCGTCCAGCCAGGAGTGCATCCTAATAATCGACCAGGCCCACAGAATTGTCCTGAAGGTGGTGGCCACAGGAAACAAACACAGGTCAGTTACTGGGCTGCATTAAGGGCACATCGTTCATCGACTGATTGGGATATAAAGTTAATGTAATCAGCGGAGAGCAGCCATTACCTTTGGTCCTATCTTGCATTTTAATCTAGGGCCACTATCCTTTAGCGGTAAATAAAGCCGGTGCTTAAGAAATTGGTTATAATTTGGTGTGGATGTTAAATCCTATTGTACACCTCCTGCTCGTTAACTCTACATTTCATAAAGTTAACGACACGTTGGAAACTAAAAGAGACATGACATAGTCGCATGAAAATTTTGAAAGGCCAACTGGATAGCACTATTAATGTTTCTTGTAGTGAAGATTTTGAAAATAAATTGGAATGGGTTTTATTTGGTATATAAAGTGGTATAAAAGTTATTTTAAATTGAATCTGCACACCAAAAATATAAACCTGTTCATGCTAAGCCATTGCTTATTAAGGGAGGTGTTTTTTCTTTTCGATAGGAAATGCGGAAAATTAATCATACTTTTTGCACCGTTTGCTGGTCACAGCGAAATATAACTGGAATGACTTTGCAAGCCGTCCTAGTTGCATTAGCCTTCAAACATGTAACACTGTAAATAAAGTGAATTACCGAACCGCAGAATTCCCTATCGCGAGGAGAAGAGCCTCAATTTGTCTGAGTAGAGAGAATTCGTTGGAACAGGTTGCAGTGTGGGACGCCGGTACGGTTAAAGACTGCTGTTAATACACTTTATAGGGCACACACGTGACCTAAAGCAACACAAAATGTCGAGCTGAAGCTCCTGTTCAGCAGCAAGCTGTATGTCTTTCAAGTCTTTTTTTGTGAATTTAACCTGTTTTTTTGTTTGTTTTTTGGTTGTTTGTTTGGATGGTTGTTGTTGTTTTTATTTTTTAATTTGCTTTTTTTTGTTTATTTTGAAGAGGAACTATTCCGAAGAACCCCTTCTCCCGACCTCGCAACGCCGGTCTGAAATTTCAAACAAAGTTGGGTTTTTTTTGGTAGCATTATTGCTTCATGTCCGTACTTTTCCCATCCCCATGCCTAATGGTTCAGCACAGACAAACACTCTCCGATTAAACCACCTCTCTGAAGAGACGGTTTATACAAAGCCCACCAATTTACATTCCCTTTTTAGCTTTATCTCTAGAACAGTATGGGTACAACGACCACATGTTGCGGTCCTTGAGTAGTTTTCGGTTTGACGTTTTCACTCCTTTTCTTTCTTTAAACATATTTGTTCTTAAATAAATCCACATAGAGTGTGGATTATCGATGAAATATCAATATAAAAATGCCCTTAACCAATTGCACTCTTTAGCGTTGGTTGGCATTTCGACTTCAATCAATGTCACGGAAAGCTGTTGACCTTGTAACAGCAAAGTGTGTGTGTGTGTGTGTGTGTGTGTGTGTGTGTGTGTGCACGGGAGAAAAGTATACGCTTGCTGCTTCCACGAAATAGTCAAAGTCGGTATTTAGAAATGTTACTGGCTGAGACCCCTTGACAAAACTGCAAATCAAGAACTCTTAATGGTAAATTTTCATCCGAAATGTCCATAAAAGATATTTCTTGATGACCAACAAAAAAACAAACAAAAACAAAAATACCCCACCCCCCAAAAAAACAAAAAAAAACCCAAAAACTAAAAAAAAAAAAAAAAAAACAAAAGACAAAAAAACAACAACAAACAAAAAAAAAAAAAAAAAGAGAACTGTGGTTTCTTCTTGTGATTGATCACGTCATGCACAAGGATTAATTGACAGACCAAGCCAAAATTTCGGGACACAAAATAAAATATGTTTATTATACGCGCTTTGTTAATGATATATTAGCGTGCAATAGCTGTATATATAGGCTGCAGGCAGCTTTTTATGTTCATAAAATATTATTTGAATCATGTGGACTCATATATATATGTATATATATATATATATATATATATATATATATATATAAGATTTATCTAGAATTCTGTATTGACTTTTCCAATTGCAGCTGGTACCTCATGTTTCATATAACAGGTAAAAATAGATGGTAATGTTCTATATAAAAGAGAGAGTGGAGGACAGCGCCTTTGGAAACACGATAGTATAATTATACTTGTCCCTAGAATGGCTAAAAGCATAATGTCAACAACACAGATGCAACGTACACCTCTTTTAGCCTGCCCCACGTAGGTCACTGCGTGATTAATTTAATTCTGTATTATAAATATTTATATTTACTGTAGACCCAAACATTACACGAACACACAAAAATTGATATTCAAGATGTGAAGAGTACAAGAATATGAAAAAAGTTTATTCTACCGTGCGATGAAAGCAATGGAGCAAATACGAAACGCAATGTGTCGCTGAAACCAACGTGTCTGAACTGGCGGTTGGTTCATAAATGCCGAAGCTAAAGCGCTTGGCTTGCCCACTTCCGCTGACAACTAACATCTGCCCAGCAAGCAATTACACGAAAGTTTTCAGTAACCACAGTTTAGAGACAGTTTTGTAAGAAACTTTCAGGTCTCAGATCAATATAAATGTAAGAATTTAAACTTCCTTTGATTTTCATCATCAACCTTTGCTTCTTGTTATCAGGCACTTGTATCGCGTAACAATAACTTTGAATAGTCATTTTAGCAATTTGATGCAAAATATCTGACAAGAAGTTAGAATTACATGCCCCCGGCTACAACAGAAAGGAAGTTCATTTCTTAAAGATGACAAGATATTGATTCCGTAAGTGCCAAATATTAGCTAGTTTCCAATTTTCAATGGACGAGGCACAGAATGGCACGCCCAGCGTTCAAAGTGCCATTTTATTACATTGGTTGAATAACGTCCATTAGAATTTTCAGACATCCTTCCGTCATGTTTTGAGGACTTGGCGTCAAGAGGTATCGAAAGAAAAGCTAGTGGTACCATCCAGTGCGTTGAAGCATCCATTGGGTAAATTCTGATACAATATGTTTTTATGCGATATAACCAATACGACACAATAAAGTAAATCTGATGTTTTGGTTCACGTGTTGACTTTTCAATCTATATATTACACTAAGAGCTGAGATATGCTTGTGAAGGGCATCATATGAAGGCATATGTCTAAAAAAAGGACCGCTAATGGATGACCATCCTTTTTCAATAGGAGAGGTCACAGGTAGCTATACAGTGTGTATTAACCTCAATAAACAACTGAATACACAAACATTTAACAGGGCTAGAGTTGTGTATTCCCATCGATTTATATGTTGAAGTAACGCATAATAAAATGGTCACCATTGAAGCTGTGGTTACATAATTTAATGAATATTTCAGCAGTACTAAAAGTTTTTGGGAGGAGAAATTGATGCGTCTGTTTGCAATAGTTTTAAAGTTATTAGTTTGTAAATTACAATGGAAAGTAATATGAATACACCACACGAGCCCTGATCACTGTACTCTGGTGCGATTGGCAAATATGCAGCATGATATATTAACATCGCTTTAATATTTTTGCTGTGGTCTATACTGTTAAAATGATGGTCCGTATAATTTCAGGGGAGCAAGGTAACTGTGAATCTGTCTCAGGAGAGAAACGAAACTGCATCTGCTCTGCATTAGGTAGGGCTGAGCAGCGCAGCACACCTTCCCCCACGCCTGGTTCACAAGATGACATTGTGTCAAATGCAAATCAACTGGGCATCACAAAGCCCCGTTTCAGGTGTCTCCTTTAAGTTTTAACCCGTTTGAACTAGGGGTAAGAATTGTCCCTACAACTTTTCTTCGGCCGTTTAAACAATAGAAAGTCATAAATAGATTTTTTTGAAATATATCGGAATGGTGTTTACAGTTCGTTATCAAGATTGGTTTTTTTTTATTTTTTTATTTTTTCGTCAAGAGAGAAGTGGCTGATATTGAGTTTCTACAAGAGGACATTAATACTTTCGTGGTTTTGATACGAAAATGTCAAGTTGCTTTCATGAAAAGGTGTTGGTTAACACGATGTGTAACAGGAATTTTGCCCTGGGTGCTTGGGTCTGAATACAGGTACAGGAGAGACTGCCTGCCCCTTATGTCTGTCTTTATCCGCAACGTGCGTGTGATTTGAAGGTGACTATTGTAAGTGGGCTTAATGGATATTGGATATATTTACTTACTTTTATTCTTGAAAATAGGACAAAAAAATAACCCTTTTACATTTCACTTGGTTGAATTGCAATGTTTCGGTCAGTCCATACAAACGTTTGAAAAAATGGCGCTTGTATTCTGTCGGTCCACATTTTGATATCGAATGTCTGACCTTTGTATTCCAGTAAAACTACCGGGGACATGAAACTCTATATGCATAATGCCGTGCAACAAAGTGCACAAGATGACAATTCATAGCCCACTTGTATCCTGTATTAATAGCTTTATTACTCCTTTAACTTTTCAACATGCCCGATGAGCGACAAAGCTACACATTAAACTCACCATCAGCCATCTTGACATCCCACGGGATAATGGGCAAATGCTACATTTCAAACCACATTGATATGAAATGCTACTGCAATGAATATTGTGCATGCGGCGATAACGATACAAATTAATACACCTTTCATGGAGAACTTGTCTGTAGAAAAGCAAATTTATTTTGGGAGGAAAAATTTGGGATAACAGGCCAGAGACGAGTGCTAATCCTGTGAGTAAATAAAAACCAATAATCAACACTAATGATCGACAGGACGGGAGTCAATTTGTTTCTCAAATCAGACACATTCCACAAGAATAGATGTCTCAAAATAAATGTTCGACTTAAATAAACGGATCACTAAAATTGTCTGTGGCGTTCGTCCACGACACGCACTTCTGTTGGTAATGGTGGCTTATTTAACTACTCTTCCGTCTGAAGTGGTCTGCAGGGACCGGTATTTTCAGATGTCATCAGCTTTTATTCCTTGAAATTTGCATTTTATATACGGTTAAGGTTCAAAGCAAATTGGAGCAGATTTAGTCCAACTATCATTGGCGTACGTTTTTATTGAGCAGTTGTTATCGGAGAGCTCTGGACCTGCTTTACATGCAAAGGTCATGTGGACGCAGCACCGATCCCTTTCGCGTTTAGCCGAGAGTAAATCATCAATATTCCTTTGAGCATTTTGACATGTAATCCTTGAGAGAATTTGCTGAAAATACACGATATCAAAAATAAAGCAAAACCGGCTTCTACACGACCCTGATGACACACAACACGGTGGCTCAATAGTGTTGTTAAGAGACAAGACTAGCTTGGCTTTGACTGTAAGCCTTTGATTGAGACAGAGGCCGCACGTGTTGTGAATCTTCCAGGCATGCTTGCTTCCAGCACATACCAAAAGGGATAATGACAATGATTATGAAACAATTGA
Organism: Hermodice carunculata; assembly: GCA_964020975.1. NCBI lineage: Eukaryota > Metazoa > Annelida > Polychaeta > Eunicida > Amphinomidae > Hermodice > Hermodice carunculata. The sequence continues at coordinate 43,755,974 of OZ026618.1, read as the reverse complement.
GAAGCAGGTGATGTTTTCAGTATCCCTTACAAAAAAAGATGAAAAATGAGAGTGCGATAACGAATAAGTACACGTATCAGAGAAAAAAACTTCTAATATACACAAACCAATATAAGATTGCCATCACTTAGACGCGACAGGTAGTACAGAGTTACACTGGTCTGTCAGTGACTGTTTGTTTCTGCTGGCTAGTACTTTCTGGTGCCAGTAAAATTTGTCAAAGGAAGCGTTTTGCATTATGTATATGACAACTTAGTGAATTTCAATTATCATTCAGTTTTGACACTTTTCATACTCGAGCAGTGACGTTCGAACTGTCAAAAGCACACGGGGACCAACTGTATACTGTAGAATGCTTCTTTCAGCTGCATACAGTGGATATTCTTAGAAAAATAGTGAAAATCATTTTTATGACCAATTAATTGAATTTTGTAAGATTCTGCATTTAAGATTTTGGCCCTCATTCTTGATTAACATTATTACGTTTTCTTTTTCTGCTGCTAATACAGAATGAAAAATGATTTGATTTACGTGGCATTTCACTTCACTCATTCCACCTTGATAGAAGACCGAGTCAACAGCTTTCCTTGGCGCGCTCTGGGCGCAGCCAAGAAAGGTTGTTGAAAATGGGCCCATGATTTGGAATGATCTTCCGTGCAAGTTTCATCCAAAATTTTGAAACATAATCCCTAAATTAATAAAATACAATCAGCAGACGACATTTAGATATTCGTGGGGAAAAGCGTCATTAGGGTGTGATGAGTTAAATTTATGACTAAACCTAGTTCTTTGGTCGCACCTGAATGCTCGTTCCACAGCTTCACAGTAGACGAAAAGAAACATTTACCAAGATAAAAATTCTTGGCAGGTATAGCGGTCAGTTTTGACAACTGGCTGACATCCTATCAGGATTGTCACCAGCTGCGCGAGGTAATAAATCTTGAAGGTATTCCGGCACACGTTTGTCGACATACATCATGACTGTTCTTTTGCCCATATTCAGCCATAGTTTCCCCCATCTAGTTCCGTTGTAGCTTCGTTTGATTTGGCAACGTACACCATTAACTACCCTAGCGGCCGCCAGTTGCACATTTTCTTACTTGGAAAGTACAGAGTGCAAGGAAAATAAAGAATTTCCGGAGAACGCCTGTCAAGTTTGTTTCGAACATGACGCAGAATGGACACAGTTTTCGCTGCTCTAGTACAAATGAAAGTAATGTGAGCAGACCAGGTTAAATCTGATTTTAACAAAAGTCCTTGGTTCCTCTGTTCTTCCACATCGCTAATCATTTTTCCTTCCTGCATATATAAATGGGACGACAACGAGTTTGCCGTTTTCTGCTGATAATCATTTCTTTGGTTTTGCTTGGATCATATGCCAGAAGCCACTCATGGGACAATCCAGAAACATAATGCAACTCCTCATTCATTTCCTCTAAAGCAGCAACCGGGTTAATAAGAGTAACATCAAGCACAGTGTCGTCGGTGAAAAGAATATTTGTGTTTATTCATTCAAGGATATATATGATGTAGGTAAGAAGCAAGGAGCGGCCTCATTCCAGATACTTTTTTTTATTAATTGCTGGGAACGTTTTGGAAGCCCCCTAATATGGAAATTAGATTATGTGCGCTGTTTGTTATATGTGTGTACCATACAGAGTATTGATTAACACTTTTCCGTTCAAGTCGCCCAAAAGCACCCAGACCGTAAATTGCCCTCTGCTTTATTATTTTTTAATTTCATTTCATGTTAATAGAAAACATTGTCATTAAAAATTGCAAATATGGACTATCATAAATGACTCCTCCGGTCAACAGCTTCCTTTGGCCCGGGTTGGGTGCATGACTGCGTTTAACCCGAGGCAAGGAAAGCTGTTTTTTCGGTCTAATTTTGAATAGAATAGGGTTTAAGATGAGGGCGAAGGGTCCCCATGGTTTTCAAAGATTAGTTAACAGCATGCAGGTATAACTTGCGTCTATACGTGCTTGCTTGCTAGGTGTCTTTTGATTTAATATCCTGACGACAGTCTGCAATCTGCATAAAGCATGCGTGAACATGGAGGCGTCTGCCACAAACTGTTAACACATTGCCGCATAAACCAAAAGAAGAGAATCAGTACGCACAAACTTTTCTCGAAATCTTCTTTTTTTCTACAACTTTGCGGCATTATAAGAAAACGTGAAAGAAACTATGAAAGGCGACCCGCGACGTTTGTGAGTTATGTTCCAGTTCAGCATCTTTCTGCAGGCCTCTCGAGACCAGCCCACGGCGTCCCTGATGAACCGGTTGACGGGGACTTTAGAACCTGTAGCATGAGGCTAAGCATAACTGACAATTCGTTGTCTCAGTACAGAGTGATTCGCGCCAACCGGGCACACGCCAATCCAGTGTAATTATATGGCTTGCGAAAATGTACACATTGAATGTTACAAGTCGTTGGTTGAATTCAGGAGCCCATATGTTTGAAGGTGTTCAGGTACCGTTTGAAGGTGTTCAGTGATATACGATTATCTTTTTTCCCTAATAAAACTTTAAAGGAGTTAGTATAAACATATTTATTTTCTCTGGATTGCCTAATAGTACACAAAGACTAATCTGGAGGCTCTCCAGGAGTTTATTATTATTATGCCAGATAGCAAGTCATATGCAAATACAACCGCCAGGAGTGCCCTTTGGAGGGAACCTATTGTCTCTATGACTCTTCAGTGTGCCGATGGTAAAGATATTTCTAACTACTTTTTCTAACATTCATATTCAAAGACAAAGACCAATGGGACAGAGTAATGCACTTCTTCCAGCTAACAAGGCTTTTAAATAGAATTGATAAAGAAATATGCATTGCCACAGAATGTGGCTTTCCCATTGTAACTCTTTTATGATCAAATCCCATAAAATTTGATGAAAAGCGTGAAGCATCATTCCAAGTTGTAAAACGTGTAGTAGCTACTTGAGTGCTCTGTAAATTCATCCGTAATCATAGCGTAAGGCAGTGTTCACGAACGATGTTATTGAATCGCCATTTGTAATGTCAGTGACCTAGTGGTATTTATGAGTTGAACATACACGTTTTCTGTTTGACTTTTTAACTTTTCCAATAAAATCCATTGCATGACATTTTGTACACGGGTTTGACAACACATGCAGTAATTTGATAGTTTTAGCGGAATAACTGTGAAATATAATGAATATAGATAGTCTTTACGTATGAATAATATGCAATAATTTAAGTCATTTGCCAAATATAAATCGACACTACAGGTTGAAAGCCAAGTTTCAAATGTATTATATTCCTGTGAAAGCCTTTAAAAGATATGAAAAAAAGGATCCTTCTAGGACTTGCATATGCGGCTTCCTTAGTGATACTCGTTGGCACATTTTCGGTTTTTGCTCTATCCAATGTCGCGCAAAGGGAAAGATATTCCAACCGTTTGTCACCAAGGCTTCCCCCAAAGAAGATACATAAGCCCCACCTCAACCCCACCAATTCGTCGCCGTAACAGTGTCTGTGGTTCCATTGACGAAATCTGTCCTTTTTCATATTTCTTTCACGCTAGGTTCATGCTCCCCCAAAATGTGATATTTTAAACATATACTGATGTAAAGATGTTGAGCTGCTAGCTACTCGCGCGGGTCTCCAGACATTAAAAGGTAAAACGATGGTATACAAGGGAAAACGCACCATAAGCTAACGACAAGATGGGCTAACGGCAAGATGCGTTCAAAACAGGAGTAGCAGTAAGTCCTAGTTATCAGGTGACACAACATCTGTTCCGAGTAAGTGTACTGCTACATATACATCACTGACTGATTAATTCCCAAGATTAGCACTGCCACATATTTTCTACGTGTTTTACACCAACAAATTAAATAACATGTTTGGAAATGATTTTTTTTTATGCACACAGGTACCAAACCTCAGAAGTTTAAATCAAGCTAGTTCGTAAAGAGGATGAAACAGAAACAATATACTTGAATCTTTAATCCTTTAAGCAGTCACATGATCAAGTCGCAGAGGGCAAGATATTAATATTATATAAATTACAGCAAACAGTCAAACATTTGGCATATCATGGCACCAGTGCTGGTTTTAACTGCTTTATGCCGTAAAACCTCCCAAACATCAGGCACATTTTTGCTAAAATTGTCAAAAAGGTCACACCCATATTCTATGCTTGGGTTTACAATGGGCAAAGCTAGCTTTCCACAATGTTGTGGATAATCGAAATATGTCTTTTCAAGACGAGCAAATGTTTACTTGATTTTGAGACATCGCGGCTAATGCGCGGGTGTCACGTTAAATCTCGGGAAGGAGTGACGCCTAAGCTGGTGTAGTTTGTGGCTCTAGATATTGCAGAATCGCCAAGGTGTAGGGTAAGATGGTTACCTTTATTTCGTATACAGGAGAACAAAGCCAACAGGGATTTAACAGTACTTAACGGCATGAACCATGTCTTATACAACATGTATAGATGGCCAAGCTCAGCAGTAATGAGAGCCCCAGAAGCTTTGTCGTCTTGAATAATTTCCAGAACGCCAGCGTCAGCGGCAAAGAGTCTTATGTCACAAGTACTGTTATCAACAATGTCTTTAAACAAACGTGAGAAGAGAAAAGGGCAAAGGATGTAGCCCGGTGTCATAGCAGTTCTGATGGGTAACCATATGGAGCTTTGACTCTGTATGACAACCCATTCTTGGCGATACTGAGATTACGGAGATAACTTTCAGGCGATTTGATGATGAGAGGGATAATGCATAGTTGACGCATTTTTATGAGGGGACTTACATATCATGGAAGGTCACAGGATTTATATGTATCGAGAAAAACCATCCAGGTCCGTAGCTTAGCACTGGCTATTGCATATTATATGACTGTATAAAATCAGTATCAGATTTTTTGTTTTCACCATTCCATAGGAAATTCACGAGTAAATCGGTGAACTCTTTTTGATAATCCTGTTGGGTACATAGGAATGCCGGACCTAGTCTGTTTCAGAAGAATATCACTCAGGCCATATTGACTATAGCAAGGCTAATTTCGAGCAAGAGAAAGATTTTGTAAACATCGTTCTCATTGAATTTATAGGGCTCGCACATGGCATTTGTACTGTACTGGTGAGGGGAGTGCTTTTTTTTTCGATCGACACAGATTTGCCAATAATGGGTCAAGGCTTCAACTTGCTCACTATTGTTAGAAACGATGTTGTCGTTTTCGGCAAGAGGGGGAATGTTTGGGTGCAATGCAATTTGATTCCAGAACAGCTTTTGATAGTTTCCATCACTATCTGGGTATGCAGCCAAATGTGATAACCAAACTCGAAAGCGTGGATGAGAATAAGGGGGGGGGGGGGTAAGAGGCTTTCGAACTGGGGTACTGGGCATTTCCATTTGCCTTACATACGTAATAGAAGCCTTTAAAATTTCCGTACTTCGAATCAACCATCATTTGTATATTTTCGTATTTTCCGTTCCTGTACTAGGCAAAATTATTACTTGTACTAGCGTACTAGGAGCCCCTTACCCCCTCCCGTACAACAGAGATAAGAGAAGTTTGCTTGTTAAGTGTAATGTGAGCGAGTCCATGGAGTTTCCAAACCATTATCTTACTGAGAGCCATGCCCGCCTTAACCCTCCAGTGAATGGGTGACAAGGCCGAAATTTTGTTCAATTATCCACCGTGAAACGTTGACTATGGCGTGCAACATCGCCATCGCAAGAGCAAGCGGAGCATATGTACAGGTCTGCGTCAGTAGATTCGTCCATAATACATGGGGTGTCAAGGCTCCGGCTTTGTACATGTAGAATGGAAACTAAATGGCATTTTGCATTGAAATTTCTCTGGCACAGTATTCTCATATTTGTCACACGAACGTGAGAAGCAGCAGCTACAGTGAGAGCTATTAGGCGCTGTTCTGGTTTCGCTTTGTTTTGCAACGCGCAGCAACAGGAAATCTCCAAATCTTGGTAGATCTAACATGTACGAGTTTAATCCCCCGGTGTGATAGCAGTCAGAGAACTGGTGCTGAAACAGAAAGAATTTTAAATATTTGGCACTGAAAATTTATGTACAATTGTACATTTATCTTTTTTCTACATATCGACATTATCAGCAAATTAAATTCGACTGTTTTTTACAGTTTAGCTGCGGCAAACGGCGCACGTCACACATGTGTTTTAGTGTAGTTTTACCTGGGCTGAAGACTAAGTTTACATTGAACACAGTGAACGCTCATCAATGCTCCATTATTAAAGTCCCACAGTAAAACAACCCCTCAAACGTAAAGAATAAGACTACCGGGCAGACTACGATTGCTCTTGAAACAGCATGTATCGCGCCTTCTCATGTCTTAGTTTCGCTTTCCATTTATTTGGCCCATGCATTCCGCCCTGCAGGTTCCCAGGACAACCCACCAATTGTTCAGCAACCGTTGAACACTAGATTATCTACGTAGTCCAATGCGTCGCAAGAGAAATGAAAACTTCATATAGATGTGTATTTATCATTTAAGGTAACCTAAGGTCACAATGAAAAGGATCAAGTGCCAATACACCATGAAATTAAGTTGATCTCACAAGAGAGCTTATGTCCTTTTAGACTTTTAGACATTTATATTCCTTTATCTTTTGTTACAAAATAGTTTGAAAATAAGAAAAAGATCCGATTGGAAATCTCAAACTGCAGAGGTAACAATTTTCTTGGATAATCTACAACACTCCAAATTAAAAAAAAGTCTTGTGTGCTGAAATATCCCGACCTATCTCTCAATTAAATTGTATTGCCAAGGAAAACTATGGGAACTATCATGCAGTACTACCCGCCAGAGAGTTAAAATGTCAGATGCTGCAAAATTCATTTTTTTACTATATCGTTTACTTCCGTTATAAAGCAAAACCATAAATATACAAAATATCGCCATGAAATATTATTTGACATAGGTTTGATGGGGAATGTGTCCGAAAACGGAAATTTAAATGTGAATTAGATGCTTGTATTGCAAGAACTGCAGAATTGTAAAAACGCGAAAATGAGTACATTTACAGTAATCTACTACTATGGTTTCTATTACTCAACGGCGCTGTGACCAGGTCAATTCCTTGAATCAATTTTGGGTTCGATGCTACGGCAGAAAAATGAATTCTTTTAGGGAGCTTATTTGTGCAATGGGAAGTCATATTTTAATAGGTCTAACCTTATATGTGCAATTTTAAAGTGCATGAAATGTTTATCAGCGTTCCTTATTATCTTGTTCATTCTGCGTTATTATTGACGTATATTAAATACCACATTCAGCAAAGATGGATTTTTTTCAACTTTATCACAGTTTCATTTCACGCTAATTCCTCCAGATAATTTGAAAGCAGAACGCAATATGGTGTTTTACTGATGGGCAGACAGATTTCAGCAGTGCAAATAAATAAAAGTGGTTATTATCATAATCAAACGATTCAGAAATCGGCAAAACACATACTAGATAAAAATGAAAAACACCCAAAACAAGCAGATAAAAGACAGCTGCCGCAATATTTGGTTGAGTTGCTAACCTTCATATATAGCCTACATTTACGCCAGATAAGGCCCATTAACCTACATATCCAGGCCTGACTCTTCCGCTCAGTATTGTTTGGTGGCACGTAGTTTGTAACAATTGAAAGGGGTCGGCTTGATTTGGGTCATAAAATTCAAATGGAATATTTTAACAAAGTATAAATCAACTGTTTAATCTTGGACGGCCAATATATATATATATATATATATATATATATATATGGGTTCGTCTTTGTCATAAGCTCGCCACATAACAGCAAACGAATACCAGCTGATTATTAAAGTATTTAAGCTTACATTCCCTACTTTATACTTACATTATAAACACAGTGATTAAATGAGACGTGCTAAATTTGAATTTTATATACATTATTACGGTCAGTGTGTGCCAAACATTCAAATATCCACTCTAATGCTCCCTTCAATCCCTAGCTCTTTACATTCACCTGTCACAACGAAATGAAGTTGATGGGAAACGGTAGTTCCAGGTATTGCAGATATGACGGAAAAGCCTTGCAATGTTTGACAAAGCGGAAAAAAAAAAACTCTTCGATGAAAAGAACTAAGATGCAGAATTATGCGACCTAACCACATACGCAATGCAAGCCAATCCTCTTCCTGGCTAGTTTCGATTCTTGGTCTGCCTCCATGCAACTGCTGACAATGAGAAGGGTACTGACCTTTGCCAAGCAGAAATACAATCATCAGGTAATTACTGTAAATGTGTGTATTTTCGCGTGTTTACAAGTGTGCGGATCTTGCATTTGTAAGCATCTGACTCGTATTGAAATTTCCCTTTTGGACACATTTCCTATCAAACCTATGTCCAATACTATTTCATGGCACTGTTTTTTTTTTTAATTTTATTTTCATGGTTTTGTGTTAGCGAAATAAACAAAATAGTAAACAGTATGTCCATTGTTGCAGTCCTCGTTAGGATTTCCCTTGGTTTGTACAGGTGGTCTAGCTGCAACTGTTTACTTTACAATCACTGGGACTGAATATGATGTCCCAGCTTGTTTCCACTTCAGTTATACACTGGCGGGTGATTTAACTATGATAAGCTGTCCAGCTAAAAAGGGTACATATTGTTTCAGGGGTAAGTCAAATTGTTCTTGTCTGAGCTTGTACTATACAAATTTAGTAATTGTGGTTTGTTTGACAGGTATTCTTCTTTCATAATGAAGCTCTGTATTTATAAGCAAAAGTTCACATATTTAGCTAATTCATCATTTGCCACGTTCATATTTATTCATTATTATGTGGGTTGTCTTTGCTGAATATTTAGCTTAGACAAGGAGCTGCTACTAAGAGAGACATGTACGGGTAATAGGCTCGGAAACATATTGAGTAGTTACCCGCTGAGGACCCTTTAATTCATTCGGGCTGATAAAGCCTATGTCAAACTTTTACAGAGGAACGTGCGCAATATGGACAAAAGTAATTCCATATGTATATAGGTTAGACAGGGACAGGTTAGCTTATGGAGAGTAAAGGGTTCGGACTGCGGAATTGGGTAACGACTACTAGGAAGTGGTTCTGGGCAAAAAGACAAAAATACAAATGAATTTTACAGTAACCGACATCTTAACACTTTGCAGGATAATACTGCATGATAGTCCTCACAGTTTTCCTAGGCAATTAAAGCGCCGAGCAACGTTGATGTTCCGATACACAGACACAGACACAGACACAGACACACAGACACACAGACACACACACACACACACACACACACACATATATATATATATTCAGTTTTCCCAGCTTTACGACTATTTATCGCAGGTTACTGGCCGGCTACAATAATCTGCTGTAAAAACTACACCAACTTTGGTTACAGGTGTATTATGTGAAAGTTGGTGGTGGCAGGATAACAGATTGGCTTGTAAGGTGAGAAATAAATAATATTATTTAACCTGTAATGATAAACTAATTCAATGTGTTCCCTCGCGATACACCAAAAGCATTTTATGTTACTTGCATGTAACACGGCTTATAGGTTGAAAAGTATCGGTGCAAAGATGAAGAGAGTATATTTTTTCTCGAAGGACATGATCAACAAATTTCTAATCCGAAGAGAACCGTGAGAAAAATTTGCAACGAACCATAAAGATTTGTGGCATTCCTGTAAAACAGCTGATACAAATACTAATGTGGAAATAAATCTTCACAGGCTTCATCCAATTTCAATATTTGCGCATAAGCCGCGTATACTTCTGCGGCCGAGTAATGCGAGGTAATAAAATTTTATACTCTTCTACAACATTTGTAGTCGATTGGTGGGTGTATGATATATTGATTCAGTGTATCTCCACACAGGGGCGGACTCAGACAATTCCCAAAATGTGGGCTTCATATACCTGGCAGGGGTCTAGTGGTTCAAACGAGTGTAAGAACCTGTAAAGACTTTTTTCAACATGAAAACGAATAATCTGTTGTAAACAGATGGATCGAATCGTGATAGCCGTGCTGAATCACTTTTAGCCATTTCCGCCTGAATTGACACTTGAGTTAACAACTTTCCTTGGCATGAGTTCGGCACTTAATGCCCAACTCTTACGAAGGATAGTTGTTGACCTGGGGCATATAATATTGATAGGGCTCATCTACAAATCTCAGTCAAACTTGTTTTTCCTTACTGTTGAAATTTGTTGAAAACACTGAAGCAGACGATATCTGACCACCAGCCGGTTTTGGCCGGTACAAGGGGGAAAGGGATAATGCTGCCTTAGGTTGCACGGAGCACCTTTTGAATAAAAAAATAACACCTTTCCTGTCACAGACGCTCGGGGGGGGGGGGGGGGAGACATCAAAATAGGATGTCTTCTACATAGTTCTTGCAGTAATGTATGAACAAATCATGCTTGCCGCTGGGCAGCCAACTTTTTAATATAAATAGATGCAGGTACTGCCGCTTGAAGACATTTTCGGTGAACCCCACGCAAACACTCACACATACCTGACTCTGATGTCAGCCAAATTTACGTCTTAAAAGTTAACAGAAGAAGTCACCGTTCTATGGAATATTCTTTGCATGTGGCATCGTGCCAATTAAATGGACAGGTTGTTTCGGCAATCGATTCGGTACCAACTCGTCCATAAATCTGAAAAAGCCCGACTAGCATGGTTAAAACACCTGCGTTCCCACGAGCTATGTTTCTTTTCTCTCCAGTAAAAGCCACTTTAGATAGAACGAGACCGACGAACACGCAAAAATATAAAGACGTTGGTCTCAACCGCACAAAATATGCCGGGCAAAAGTCTTGTCACATTAGTTTCTGCGATGAAGATTGATTAAAAAAAATGCAGTGCTTAAATTTCTAAAATTAAACATTCTTATCTTTTCATGATAATTGAAAAACACGTTTATGCTCGATCTGGGTTCATTGCGCAAGCTCTGGAGGCGAACAGATGTTTTCAGATATCCTTACAACTGCATTTGCAAAAAAAAAAAAAAAAAAATTTATTGAGTGTCCATTGTATACATCATTTTCCATTCCTGACACGTCTTCGTCGAGTAATAGTGCCTCGGCGCTAATGCTTTAATAGTATACTATGTTCGACTAGAAATTATTATTATTATTATTATTATTATTATTATTATTATTATTATTATTATTATTATTATTATTATTATTATTATTATTATTATTATTATTATTATTATTATTATTATTATTATTATTATTATTATTCACCAGTAGGTACGCTTCTCATGTAAAACATGACAGGAACTTTCAGAGGACATAAAATTCTTTGTCTCTGGTACAAACTTTACATTTATAATCTTAATTTGGTAGAATTTGGCATTCAAATAGTTGAATGCTATCAAAAGAGACGGCTTGCCCATGGAACCAGAACACCAATGTGAATTCGATTAAAATGGCTCGCTTGGCCTGTTCTGGCCGCTGATGGGACGTGCTACTAAACAGGCGTCGCTTTATACGGTCTAGAACAATTCCTAAGGAATTCAGGTTATCTCTAAAATGTTTGTGGTCAAATGAGAAGATATCCTTACAACTGCGTTTGCATAAAGGAATAAAAAAATCCTTCTTGGCTTTTGTTATGTTCACAATAAGCAATAACGTCATTTTTTTGGCAAAATGTAGAGACAAAAATCGATCTATCTTTGCAGCTCAACAGGTGTTTCGACAAAAAAGGGCAAGACCGTCTCCAAACAATAGCAGAAAACAAACCATATTGTAATAAGAATAATCTTCAATGATTAATCGTGTTTAATTTCAAAAATTATGTGAACTACCTTGGTACCAAAAATATCTTAACTTTCATCTGGGTCTGCGTTGAAAATACACAAAGGCAGTTCCATTTCAAAATATTTCATATCAGGTGGTGCTGCACTGTCCTTGATATTAGCAAACATTAAAATCAGTGATGCGGAAGATGCCGTAATCAGTCAAGTGCAATTATACCACGAATTTCCGAAGATATTGTCGCCCATTACGCACCTTGGTTTTATCTAGAAAAGAGATCTAGAAACACACTTGCAGCATATATATTTTAGCTTTTTACCGCTCTGTGCTGAGTGTGATTTATGTTGTGACAGATGTGTGGCACACGCAGTGCTCACTCTGACAATGTCCCTAGGACTGGCCACTGACATTGCAGTGCCATATGGTATATTGATCCCACGAGGCTATGCGAGCCAGACATACTGTTTTCTTGGTGCCATTTAGCAATGACAGCAGAGTAGAACACGGGACTACTAATACCCCAAAATGGTGCAGTGAGGAGAATCTTGTGACAAAGTCATTGATTTTTGCTGTGGGGAGTAATATTTTGAATAAGATGAAACGCTGCCTTACCTTTTGACATTATGGCAAAGTTTATTTTACTTTAAGCGATTTGATGGTTACTCTGCAGACAGTTTACATGAAAATATGAAATAGAATGTATCCTCAGCACTAAATGTATGTCATGGAAAATGCATGCTCCTCGCAACGCAATATACTAAAGTGATTGCGCTTTGGTAACAAAATACTGCTACACATATAATCTTCTTTGCACGCAGTTGTTGTTGTCCATTATCCATTCACCTTGAATTAACCCTTTCCCGCTCGACTTGTCCAAAAGCCCCCGGATACATTTCATCGTCTGCTTTAATATTTTAGCTTTAAGTATACGCCGATTTTATAATATTTTTAGTGAGAAAAGCAAATGGCGGATCGCTGATTACTCCTGTTAACGATTTGAAGTGCCTTTCCCAAAAAACATGAACGTTATGAAAGCCCGAGCTTCATGTTTTCTCTCAAGATTACGGCTAGACAAGAACCAAAAACGTTGGAATAAGATATGCCTTTTATAAAGTTTTGACTGCAAAAACGTATCAGTAGCTTCTACGTTTTATTCCTTTTCCGTGAGAATGAAAAAATATTTTCCAGAAATCAAAGAGAAAACAGAAGTCTAAAGCTTCGAGGTCCAGTTGTTTAAAAAAAAAAAAAAACCGATTCGCCCTTTAGGACAGCAGGTTGACTTTAAAATAAATGTTTTACTGAAATTTTTAGTCCAGTGGTTTTTTAAGTTATTTCTCATTTCAGGAGACACTCAGGTGTCATATGTGCGTGTTCTGTGTGACCTGACTCGTACATATGCAGACAGTTTTAGAATGCTACAAGCAATGCATTTTGAGTTTTTATTTGATGATCAAGTTAGGATATACTTTGGTTATCTACTGCCCTTAAAATAATTAGAAGTCACTCGTCTAAATGGGCTTTAAGAAATGGTAACATGTGCTACATATTGAATCGTGATACTTATCATTGATATGTACCCCAGATACTATCTTTACAATGTAAATTGATATCTTTTTTAACCAATGAAAAGCAAAAGCAAAAGAAAAGAAAAGAAAACATAACTGAGCAAAAGGGGAATGTAAGTTGCAAGCATAAAAATTAATATGACATACCACGCTAAAAAGGTATAATCTATTTGTCTTATAATGCGGAATCAAAAGATTAATATTTGTGAGGTGTATTTTCCGCTATTACATTCAACTCTCAGCGTACCTCCAGAAAGGCAACAGTTTGATGGTTGGTAGCTGTCTCAGCTACAAGCGTACAGACGTACTATATGAAACTCTTTATTCTCAACAGAACAATCTGGAGTTAGTTTTGTCCAATTTTATTCAATATTGAAAACTTCGATGAAAAGAAATGTCGAAAACAAAACAAAGAGGAAAAAAAGGAATAAGACATAGCCAAACAGGAGTGAAAATTATCAAGCATTGTCAATGGCTTTAGAAGGGGTTTTGACAAAATAGCCACCTACGAACGTAGCATTGCGTAATGGCTGTCAAATTGACCCCCTAGAAGGTAAATTTGAATGATAATTTTCGATTTGTGACGCACACTATCGAGCTTAATATGGTACTCAATTATGTTGTTTTAGAAGAATTGTGTTCTACGGTACGCTGACAAGGGTAATGGCATTCTGTCGATGTTCTCAGGCAAGCATACCATTAATGTTAGTCTCAAATATTTTCCCGTCGTGTCTCGTGTAATGTGCACCAGCTTTCCATAAAGATAACAACTCTGGCTTCCTATGTCTGCTCTCGCGCTCCGCCGGGGACATCCATTGTGCAGGTTATACAATTATGACTTGAGGCTCTGCTGCAAATGAGCAGTGTGGCACAAACGTCTTCAGGTATGTCTACAGCCACGCGTTCTTCGTATTTTCATGCAACTTACCTGCATGGGATAATACTTGCGTCTGCGATAGGGTCCCCATTGAAAATAATTGTTTACATGCCGCAGCCCCATTCATTGAGATAACGAATCTATATGCTATATAATACGTTACTGTGAATTCACGCTCAGGTGCGATGGCTGATCATTCAAATGTAGAAAGCTGATAGCATATTGCCTGAAGTCTTAGATATGGTGAGTTATGGCCAGGTCAGTGATGTATTACTTGACTATTCCTTCAGTCTTCAAGTTCGCAGTCGGCGGGTTGTCCTTTAGACAAAGATTCATTGAGCACTTTTGCCGGTGCCATTTTTTTCGTAGAGTGTACGCACCCTTTCTTGGCCTTATTATCGTCACGCTTTTTTGTTGTCAATTAAAAGCAGTTAAATCAACCTTCTACCTCCAGCTTAATCTCCTTCTATAATCGGCTGAACCACGGGGTCAATGAAGCACAAATACTGATATTTTTTCCGACCTGATGCACTGTCTTCTCCGCAAACACAAAGTCAATGAACCACACGGGTTGTTCAACATTTTCTCTTCCCCACTTTTCTATTCGTTGTGTTCTCAACTATTTGACTCATACAAACCAAAGTGCTCTGAAACCCTGGACATGAACAATGAGATTCAATTGGTCAAGATCGGTTCTGGCTCCAGTTAGATAAAGAGGAAGGGCAAGTCTACGACAACGAAAACTGTTGACCTAGATCATGCCAGAGTGCAAGGACCCTTATGCAACAATTATTCTCAATCAGCATCTTATCATAAGGGGGAATTATAAGAAGGCATTTTAGCCGTGTTTTTGAGTAGGAAAGAGTTAGCACTTGAAATCCAATCCTTGTGAGTCATGTCGCTTACTATCAATGTGCTAGACAAGAGTATGGGGACCACTAGTATGGAAATTAAAATGACACCTACCGGGATAATCAGTCTGGCTTAAAAAGCTGACTCGCTGTGATTGAATAAGTTTCCCTTGAAAAAAAAAAAAGAATCACGACTCAGGCAAAAAATAAAAAATAAAGAAAGAAAATAAAAGATGAGGTAGGGAAAGGTATATTTCATGAAAGAGAATGATGCATCTGCAGTTCTCGATCAATCTTAAACGATGCACTTATGAAAGACACAGCAAATATTCCTTTGCCTCTCCGCGTCGTGCGATTTGACTTCAGATGTTCTCCTGTCGTCTACCTGCCCCGTTAACCTGTTAGCCCCTACCAGTCACGTCTGGTCAGTTTTACCCTGACCGTCTTCTCATTCTGTTGTTTGTGATGTACAGTTATCATGTTATGTTGTCTGTACGTTAGACACAAATCCGTTTAGTCGACAAGACAAACGAGCAAAGCAGCATTTAAACCTCTCCGCATTAAGTTCAGCATTCTTGTAAAACTCTGCATAGATACTTTTAAAAATGTATAGTTTTCTAGCCTGACACTCCATGATATTTATTGACCAAGTAGGAGTCTTCATTAGACTCTAAATCGTTCATTCAAACAAAACAGATGTGTATAGGTATTATATATCGTCTGCCATAATGTGTTTACTTCGATTTTTAGTCAAGCTAAAACCTCTTGAATGATAATTTTCTGAGAAACTTGCCAGGTACCATAGCCAAAAAAACTCGACAAACCACATTTGGGAGGACTGAATTGCGAGGGAAAAGCCCTTCAGCACAAGCAGACCTTTTGTGGCTGTGGTTTTGACCAATTTTTGTGGGGATGTGGTTGGATGGGATGGGACGGGGTGGGGATAGAATTTCGTACTTCAAACAGTGCGAAATGTTTCTTAATTTAGCGATCCATCATAAGCCTCGAATTCCTGCAGATCGGATTTATGCAAAGCCGTTCCTGCCGCAGGCTCATTTACAGTTATGAATAAGGTGATATCATCTGTAAATAATCTTATGGCTGATTGTACTACATTTACTCTATCATTTATGAAAATTAAGAACAATAAAGGACCCAAAACAGAGCCCTAGGGGACAACTGTCTCGCCTCGGCCCCAAGAAGTGCCAGCAGTTTTGTTGGTGAGTTTGCACATTTCAAAGCACTATCACATTGTCACCGCTCAGATGATTTTTTTTACCGTTTATTGAGATATTGCTCTGTTTGAAATATGATACATAGAGATCAGTCAACATTTTATATTTTTAGGTCAATAGCTCAAATGTACAAGTTTCAAAGGCTGCTTCAGTGTTACTGTGATAGCGAATTGGCTTATTCCAGGAAACCCATTTACAAATTATCACGAATTGTGTAATCATTGCAAATTCATAAATATTGTCACTATTGGTTTCTTTTTGTGTTTAGTGCTACAGGGATTTGATTGATTCATATTACCGAAACACCTTAGAACCAAATAATGTGTGGTTCAGGAACTCCAATCTAGATAACATATATCCTGATCAAATTTCTTTCATTTCCATAAAGAGTCTGGAGTGTCAACGTGCGTAATTACTTTGTGCAATGATCTTGATACATTTGTAATAAACATCACGCCACTTCTTGGTCAAGGTGCAAAAAGCGCATGGACACCGCGTGTATGATATTCTGGCACATATCCTATGGTGGCCTGTAATAAACATACATAATTATCAAGGGTACGTTTGTGTCATAGTTAACCACAGTCACTTCTAAACATCGTTGTTTTCATTGGACACTTCCGGGGGCAAAGCGGTCTACAATGTACAGTAATTTTGAATTTCATTTTCATCCATTTCTTTCAAAATCAAGTATCACCGACATACGGAATTATGATCCCCTGTGTGAACAGTACCAATAGAATCAAATGCATGTGATATCAGTACCATGCTTGTGAAATCCGTACCAGAACAAACGCCAAACCGTTGTCACAGTGCATGATGTGTGGCTGCGCAATAAAGATGAGGCAAAATATGGATCCGACTATAATTTACTTAATATGTCAACATCAAATGAAACGTCAATTAAATAAACACCTTGTAGATACCAACTGGAATTAACGGGCATGTTGCTGCTTTCAACAATCTTGCTTAAAGAGCTTTCCTCTGCAGGCATTACCTCTAGCCACAGTTTGTCAAGGAAAGTGGTTTATTCAAAAAGCGTTTGCTCCTATGTAGGTATAAAAATGTACGGCCATCATAGGATGCCCATATATATATATATATATATATATATATATATATATATATATATATATATATATATATATATATGTATTTGCAATCTGTAAATGCACAGCTTGAATGTAGGACACAGGTCTATGATAAGCCCTGCTAATTCTTGTTACACTTGAATAAGAGGATGAGATATAGGAGAGAAGTATATAAGTGTCAATTTTTTTTCGATATTTGTTTTTTTTTTTTGACAACACATAGGTGTGTAGGTTAAATATTTTCAATTGAGAACAACTGAGAAGTTAATCTAACTCAGCGGTGTCATATGTGTCAAAACCCACTTTCCAATTATTGCCAAAATGCTTAAGGCAAGTCCAGTGGACAGAAACTTTCGGTTAATAATAAAAGGCGAATCTTTTTGATCGTTTTTGACGAATTGAAATACTTTAATACCAGCCTGTTCTTGGTTTATACATATTTTATTCCGAAGAAAGCAATTAGGAAGGAGGGCAGGGCCCTATAGAAATCCTTCTTGCAGAGAAGAGACTAGAACACAGGACATACGGCACGTACATTACAAATTCACCCCTCTCGTCTCGTCAGGGTACTCAACGAAGCGCGTCCGGAGGAAACAAGTAGAAGCGAGACACCACTAAACAGAGCACAGACAGAAAGGGCCATGACGCGATCACCATAGACAGTGCACTAAGTTATTGTTTCACCTTGAAAGCGTTTAAGTTTTTCAATATAATCTGATATACAGATACAGATATTTTCCTGTGGGGAACATATTTCATGACCATACAAAACAGTAAGAATTGAAAACGGTGCTACCGAACTGATGGAAGTGTGGAGGATATCGCAGGCAATGCCATATCGTGGGCAAGTTAGGAAATAGTGCCAAACGCTTTCAGTGGTGGCGCCGCATGTGCAGCTTGCAGATTCGACAACAGCAATCTAACTCAGGTTTTCATTCAGCTGGCGGCAGCCCATACGCAGACGGGAATGCAAAATGGAAAAGTATCTTTTACCAATAATAAAGTTTTGGATGTAAAACACAACACATTTCCGAATTCGAAATTCTCTGATTGAATTGCGGCAGGGTCGGTAAGTTCATAGTGTCTAAAGGGAGTAAATTCCATGAAGTATTAACTGATGGAAAGAATGTTTAATGTACTAAACTAACACTAAATTTAACCTTGCACCGGCTAAATCTCTCTAAAGACTAGTTAACATAAATGTCAAGCAGTTTTCGAAAGTTTATTTGGAATGCCTTTAAAATGAGAACAAAAATGTATTGACTGGATAAAAGTGGAACTTGACAGCTTTGAATGGATGTACAGTCAATGCAGTCCGATAACTAAGCGTTGTGACTGCGCAGCAACCACTACAGTAAAACGGAGACTGAAAGCTGTGTAAAAAAGGCATAGCCATGTCTTAAATCTTAATTGAGACATTTTATGTGAGCGGTGGTAAAAAAACAAAAACAAAAAGGACTGTGACAGTCCTGGACTGAGCTGACATGTACATATACCAATGTGATTTTTTAAAATTTGCCCCCCCCCCATAAAGATACTATTTATGTTATCCTAATCGGATGAAGGGTTTCAGAAAAGATTTTTTAAGATTTGCCTCTCCCCCCAAGAAAAAAAAACTAAACACAAAAAAAGAACAAAAAAAAAAAAAAAAAAAAAAAAAAAAAGAAAAAGAAAATCATGAAAAAAAACACATTAAAATATCATTGGAGGGTATGCATTTGCACAAATTTGGTAGAGACTCACCCATGGTTCATTGCCACCGAGTTTGAAGTCTATCTGGTTGACTGTTTTGGAGGAGAAGTCCAAAATGTGAATAAGCATTAGAATGCCCATTGACTTACAACGTAATCAATAGGACAGGTGCCTTTAGCCGATAAGTACCCAAATTGAAGGAAAAAAAAAAAAAAAAAAGCTAAAACTCAGGAGTCCGCGGCATTTCCGCCTAGTGAAGAACTCTGGTGACCCTTCCACAAGGGACCTATCCACCAAGTTTCAACTGAATCTGAATGACAGTTCTGGAGGAGACGAAAATATCAATAATACACAAAAATCATAAAATAATAGAAAAAATGTGCAGCGCCACTTGGTGAAAAAATTAAGAACTTGGAGACCATAGGAATGTTCCTGTGTGATATCAAAGCAATCGCGCTAGCGATTTCAGAAAAGAAGATTTTTAAGACCTGCCCCTCGGCAAAAAAAAAATAAATCTAAACATCACTGGAGTGTGACCTGTTAAAAGTTGTAGACACCCACCCAAGATACATTGCCACCAATTTTGAAATCAATCTGGGTGACGGTTTCGGAGAAGAAGTCAAAAATGTGATTTAGCATTAGAACGCTCATTGACTTGCATAGTAATCAATAGGAGAGGTGCATTTACCGATAATAATCCGAATTGACAATAAAATAGTTTCAAATCAGAAATCCACAGCATCGCCACCTGGTGGACAACTTCGTTGGATCTTTCCACAAAGAACATATTCACCACGTTTCAGCTTTACCTCAGTGACGGTGACGGTTCTGGAGAAGTCGAGAACATCAATAATATACAACAAATAACAACCCCCCCCCCAAAAAAAAACAAAAACAGAGAACCAAAAAAAAAAGAACAACAAAAAATCGCAGCGCTACCTGGTGAACAAATTGAGAACTTGGAGTCCCAAGGAGTGTTCCTGTGTGATATATCAATCGGCTGAGCGGTTTCAGAGGAGAGGATTATTTAAAATTTGCCTAAAAAAAAAGTATCAGAAAAAAAAAATTCCCCAAATCACTGTAGCGTGACCCTTTGAACAAACTCGCTAGAGGCTTACCCAAGCTACATTGCCACTAAGCTTGACGTGAATCTGGCTGACGGTTTTGGACAAGAAGTGGATTGGTGACGACGGACGAAGAACCATAAGATAAGCTCAGCTACTGACAAGTCTTCTGAGCTATGAAAAAAAGAAGAAATATGCTCCATCTAACCTGACGAATCTCTACATTAACACAAATGAACTATTTATGTTCGGGCTGACGGTGTGAATTGTGTGTGCACAATGGGTGTGCCTTGAACATCTTCCGATATAAAGATATAAACCATGGTTCGCTCCATTCTAAGCACAGTTGGTGCCAGCCAGCACTTGCTTTATTGATATTTCTTTTGAAAGTCAAGTCAAAACATGAAACATGATGTCTGCCACATAGCAGACGTAATGGTATGGCATGCACAAAGCCCTTAATGTCACTTAAGCTGAATTAGCCTGCGTACCCCTGTTGCATGTTTAAAATGACAGAGACACTTCCTTCAATTCACTCTACCCCATAGTGATACGTGGTTGATAAAAGAGTGCCCTTGTTTACACAACCCATGTCCAATCGTTGCTAGCAATCATTGTACATACAACATTAAACATTCTAGATTTTGCAAGCCATTAATCTTAACTCCTTCTATGCCAAATTTTGCCTGAGACAGGGGCTTTTCTTGGCGGGCATTGGATAAAACACACCGAAAGCACACCGCGGAGTGCTGTTGATCTTGATCATTCATATGCTCTTATGCTATCTGCAACTGTAGGCTTGCTGTTACTTGAATAAAAGGCCGGTTTATAAACACTATGTATCTAACATCGTCATATTAGTAAGAGCGCATCGATTTTGTATCGAGCTGGAAATGAAAGGGTTAAATTTTAATGCAGCACAAACTAGCAGTTAATGACAACCGAAAACCGCTTCATGCTGGTAGAAAGTTTGACAAGGCACAAGACAGTGTGACAAAACATGTGGATGTCAAATGTAAGATGCTTGACAACAAAAAGCTCAGAGAGACTTGTTTGTTCCCATTAGCATTGTAAACATCATAAGGAGTATCAAGGCGTATGTATTTGACAAATGAGGTGCTTATACTTTGGTTAATGGATTGGTATTTTGGTGTCAAAATCATAACCAAAGTAACCGTAGGTTATGTATAATCAACCCACGTGACTAAACTACTATTAAGCAGCAAGCAGAAATATAGTAATGCCGTGGGCTGCATGTGTTGGCAAGTTTTAACGGACGCCAGCATAAGTCGGAAATTAATTTCACAATGTTAACATCGATAGTCTCAGAGGGACTGGAAACTACGTTGTGTTGAGAAGCAAGATCGTTGTTATCTTGCTTTCTCGATGTCATGAAGCGATACCACCTGATACAGGCTAACAGGAAAAAAGTCTGCCCTGCTTATTTGTGGGTGGGGATGGGGGTATGCTTTCTAAAAATGATCAGTATTTGTTTCCTGCCAATTACAGTTCTTTGTCTTAGAAGCAACCACTCGAATCAGCCCCTGATTTTCACCGGAGTTTACGAAAGCAAAGTATAAGGAGGCTGATATAGGGGGAATGATCTTGATCTATATTAGTATGAGGTCATGACCCTACCTAGTTGAAAACGTGTTCTCCCTCAACCGCATTTTCAATGGATTTATACAAAGTGTAATCTTATTGGAATAAATTTCTTTAAACATATTTGAGTTACTGTATTGCACCCAATTATAAGCATAGGGTCTTAACGTCCAGTGGTAGTCATCAGTTGCACCTGATCTCTATCTATTAAAGGTCATTTCCTACCAACTGTTGTGACCTTGACCTCTTCAAGGTATTAATTGGTAAGCCCAGAGTGTTTAGCGACACCTACTGCCCACGAATATAAAGTCCATAGACTACCGGCTTAATTTAGTAATTGCCCAGCGATCATAGATCTCCAGTAAACTACATTTTAACTGCAAACGCCCATAACATCATAAGTATTGATGCATCTATTTTGGTCAATAAAATAAATAGTACGACGCCTGTGATATTCGTAACTCGGCTTTCCTTAAGAGGAAGGATATAATTATTGACATGCTTTTCCATTTAAAATTTAACTGCCTGACTGCACCTTTAAATGTCGTCATGAACAGCATATAACATTTTAGTCGGTCATGTAACGTTAAACGCATTCAAGTAAAAGTGCGATATGAGGTTTTTGTTACATTTGTGGTCATCTCACGGAGAAATTGACGTCAAAGCTTTATAAGGGACAAAACTAAGCCTTTCATTATGTTGGACGTATAGCTGATCAAATTGCTGTTATGTATTTTATCATTCATAGTGCGCCGTGAAAGCACTTCGTTGGTTTTTGAACAAAATTGCTAGGGATTCACTATTATATTGCACTTTACGTGTTTGCTAATTCCTCTGAAATAATGGTCCGTTTACTTTGAATGAAGGCTATAGCAGCATGAATATAACATTGTTCATATTTCTCAGATATTCAAGATGAATGTCAGTGTTTGAATAATTGAACAAGCAAATAATTTTTTTCATTAAGCGTATTTCCCGAATTATGCCAGCCATGCAATTTTACAGTGAACGTGGAGCGAGACAAACCCCTATATGACCAGCAACACGTGAATGTATCATGGTTTTTTTTTTATCAATAATTCAAGTTGTGCTTTTAACTGCCTCAATACTTGCCAAGTAGTTTATGCATATCGGTTTGTAGACGCCTCATAGAACATCTCTACTCTATTTTTTTTACCTGAGCACTGTATTTATTTTCGATTTATAAATAATTGTTACAGTACGCTGAATGTATCCATGAATTATTAGGTATGAAGATGACTACATCAAACGCACAAAGAATAAATGCTGATATATTGTATTAGGTCACACGAAAGACCAATACAGTTTAGTGACAAGGACTTATGTCTGTAAGCTAGAAATAAGTTATGTAAACCTGAGCATGCATGAAATATACCATAATGTTATCAATATCCTTTTATTTTAAGCCGTGATTGACGCCTGTCGCAAATTAACAAAAATTGGAATGAACTATGAGGTTTCATACATTAACACAAACATAATGAAACATACCAGTGAATTATATTCCTTCTTTTACCCTGATTTTAGGTGAACGAATACATATTATATATATTTGCTTTGAAAATTAAATAAATATGGGTACAAGTAATCAGCAATTCTGTAAAAAGAGGATATATATTTTACATTGCCTTAAGGTACGTTTTCATGTTCAAATGGTTTATATTTTACATAAAAAGGTCTATTTTCATAATAAATGATATACTGCGATCCCCGCAAGAACGGCCATCTACTTCCAGTGGATCGTACTGATACAAATCTGACAAAAAATAAAATTTACTGATATTTTTTTTAATTATTTTGCCTACAATGTTCAAATTATGTCTCTTAATTGAAGGCATGTTGCATCGTAACTTTGCTAAGCCCGCCGGGTACCTCTTTAGGGAATACGGTATGTTTCACATTGAATTTGGGTCTATTTTCGTCATAAAAGGATGTTTATCTTAAATTGAACTGGGTTCTGTTTTCCGGACAAAACGGTGCATATTTCATTGTCAGCTGATTCATAGATTAGGGCAAACTGCTGCCAAGTATCAAGCATGTAAGGCAAAACTCTAAACAGTACTTCACTGTAATTTAATAAAATTCATCACCGTAGCCCATAAATTTGCAGACAAGACATTAATCTTTACTCCTTTAAAATGGACAGAGAGCGCCGTAACGTAGATTATCGCCTGAGTTTGCTTTCTTGTTAATAGAATTCCTTTTGAGTATGGTAAAACAAATCACGATAACATACCTCAGCTCAACAGCTTTCGTGAGCACCAGTTGCGTGATGCATCAAGCCCTCACAACGGACACTATTTTATCAAGATGCCCGATTTGCAGGCATGTAAAAAGTCAAAAGACCTTAAACTACTGACCCTTCGTTTGTCATTAACCAAGCTATATTGGCATGTTCAGCACATACCGGGACTGGTCATTATGGCACATCCAGGTTAAAATTCAATGATCGTCAGATTAAAATTCAATATAATTGCATTTATTTTTCTTGGTCACAAAGCTAGCTCCACAAATGTGGTACAAAAGATTCACTTGGCCAATCAGAGAGTAAAGTGTTAAGAGACGTGTCCACATGGACAGACTGCCATCAGGAGCTGTTACCGTGAGCCAATCGCAGGCACCCTGTTGTCTACATTTTTAAAAATCAGAAAAAAAGAAGCAAATGCAATCTCTGTTCATGTAAATAATCATTCTTAACCTATGACAGTTAGGCGGCTAATCTTATGGGATGGCCTGAATTATTATAAGCCACGAGAGGGCAGATCAAATTATCAACTCAATCATGAAACCGGTAAATTTTGCCATTGATCCAGTAGACGGTAATATTTTCCACTACTCTTGCAGCTATAAGTCTATCGACAATGGACGCATTTAGGCCATTGTTAATGTGTTAAATAAACATGGACGACTAATCGCTTATTGCGTGATACTTATTGAGTTGATTAGTTATTGCTCACTTTGCTCACTGGCCATTAAGCCGCAGACTTTGTCTGTATCGGAGAGCTGGATTCGCCTCCCTAGATTGTAATCAGTCGTACTCAATCCCACATCCCTACTAACAATAAGCAACTATGCAAGACTGTGATTTTCGCGTTCAACTGTGTGGTTGAACTCTCTTGGGTGGAGATGGACAGCAAGCTGGCAACGAGTGGCTCTGGGCATGACAGTAATGCATTGCAAGGTTCTCTTGTCACTTCACAACATTCCGTGTTATTATCATACTGGCTCAATTAATATCGACACAGACGTTTGCATCACTCTAAATGCAGGCTGCTCTGCGTTTATCCCCATATGTTCTTGTCTTGTAGTGCCTGTGTGTGTGTTAATGCATTATACAACATACACCAGAAGTGCTTTGATCGATGACCCTGGGAGGTTAAACTGTGTCTATTTTTGACAAACATGTTGCAAAGATCTTTTTGTCTGTACATGAAAATGATCATCCAGAACATACCTCCAACAAATAATTCTGAATTGTTTGCCCCACTAGTTTTGTCTCAAATCATCTAATATCTGCATGTCGCTGAATGACACTGTGAAAAAGTTGTGAATTGCATTAGAAAAACGAGCCATAGGGAAACACCTTTCTTCTAACCCTGGCCAATTTTTAACAAAATGTAATATTTTGTAGAATATAAAATAACGTCTTCAAGTGTGCTGCATCTTTCTGTGCCTTTAAAAAATACCAGAAAATATCAACCAATAGGAACACATCTTCAGTGATCCTACAATTACTATTGGCTGTTACTACGGAGTCCGGTCCCGTTGCCATGCCACATTAATGCCACAGTGCAGGTAAATATTTTAATGTATATGGTCTATGAATATACATTTTACGTTATCAAAATATTTGGACAGTCAATCTAAATATTCTTTAGATATTAACGTATGGTATTAGTAATGTTATGGGCAGCTATATGGTCAATATACAGAACTAAAGCGCTCTAAATAAAAACACAAAATAGTGGATAATGATTAAGTTTTGTGTTATGTTTTGTTTGTTTGCTTTTTCTTTTGGCGTTTTTTTCTGGTCCTGGCGGAATATAAAATTGTTTTTCTGAACTTACAATGTTAAATTATAGCGAGTTACACGGTCGCTAATATTAGATCAGCAGCCGTACATTGTTAGTTATTAAAGAATCAATTTAAGTTACCTTGCAACAAGCTGATACTTTGTGAAGTACGGAAAGTTAACATTATAACAGTCAGATTGGGCTACATAATCAATAGATTATCAATTTTTAACCAAATTTATATTCCTTATTGCCTAAGGTACACAACGCGACATTTAAAGCAAAATCTTGTTTCCCCCTGATGAACAATATATTTTTTATCCCGTGACCATGTAACTGTCTTAAAAGCAGCACCTGATTAAGCAAACGAAACGACATATGAAATTAACGTTTTGGGTCAAGGAATTCGATTGAACTACACAGCAATGCTGATTAGAGCGTATGGTCTGTCTTCGTTTCCACTTATGGCTAAGATTACCATTTTCAGTTTTCTGTCTGTACACGGAGAAAGCCCATAATGAAATTTCCACTAGTCTTTAACAATCTGCTATGGGTGTAAATCGATACTTAGATCGGAGAATCTGGTCACCTCTCTGGCACAAAGATTTTCATCCTCAAACTACATCCATAAACGTAGCTGTACAACCAATAAATAAATTGCTTCATTGGTTGTAACAATGAGATCCAATTTCATAGCTTACGAAACCACAGATTGGCATCTCCGTTCCATGTCGGTCAACCCATAGAGCGTAACAACGAAATGGATGCACATTTTCTGATGGTGATGCCATAGCGCTGATAAATACACAGGCACCGGTTATTCGTTCTACTTAATCAAATCTGAGGAGCAGTTTTTAGCCAACTCTTTGTTTCGAGTCTGCGGTAAAGATCAGAGTTTGCATAGACGTGACTCCGGTGAATATAATGAAACATATCCTTTGTCTATTTTCATGATTACTGTTCGATAAGGCTTCCGAAAGATAAATACCGGCAGCGCAAGTGAAGATGAAAATTGTGACATATCTGTCTCGGAATGAATACAGAAGCGCTTACGGTCATGGCATTCAAGGATAAATCTCAATTCACACTCCATGAAGCAAAACAGCAATACCACACAGACTGTTTAAGGATTAGTAAAGCAAATAAGCAGACCGAAAGAAATGAAACTCATGGGGAGCAACATGCGAAGACGCGAGTTCCTCACATCACGTTTGACGAGATTTGAGTAAATCTGCCAATGCAACTCAAAATGGATGTTGATTTTAATCTGAAAAGAACAAAATGCAAAAGAACGACACCGCACACTGCAATGGACATTGATACAAACTTACAACAGGTGCAGCTCCTATAATTCGGTCGACTGACTGTTGGATAAAGGATAATATGTTATTCGCTTCAAGTACATACATGTGTATATGAAACACTCACACACACACACACACACACACACACACACACACACACACACACACACACACACACACACACATATATATATATATATATATATATATATATGAATAAATTCATTGAACGTCTTTCAATCACCAGCATGCAGACTCTTGTTGACTGCTATAACATGATCAGTTCGGGTTTAATAGACGATCATCTATTTCAATTTCAATTTCGTACGTTTTAGTTAGTAAAATATTGAAAATCCATCCGTACCTAAATATATGTGATACATGCTTCAGTAATATTATAGTTACACCAATACAATATTTTGCATTACGGAACACGCAGAATGTAAGGTTATCCCCATTTAACGGTAGGTTGTAATTGGTGTCATAATCGGCAAAAGAAATACGTCCGCTGCCTCATGCAAAGCGTGTGTCGGTTTCCATAAAATGGTGAACAAAGCATCAGGAAATTAAATTTAAAGTTGGTCAAGATGGAATGTGACAAGCGGACACTTGAGGGTTCTTTATCTAATAAGAGGTGCGTTCATGTCTTGGAAGACCAATCTTTCTTTGAAACGATACGCTTTTTATCGACGGTTTAAAAATAACAAGAGACATGACATTATTCATATCTCCAGAGATGTAATTCCATTAGCAGGTAAAAGATGAGCTAGAACTTCTGAGAAAATGGTTAGTGCCGCCTGGTATTAGAAGCATATAGGCGATATTTTATCTTTTCGCATCACTGTGAAGCCACTTATTTTCGCTGTATTTTTTATATTCGCTTATTTCGCGAGTGGCACAAAATCATAAAATTTAAACACAAAATAAAGTGTTATTTAACATGGGTTTAATGGGAACGAATTGTGTCTAAAACAGTGAGATTAAAATATCAGCTATAAGCCAAAAATGTAAATGCCGTAAAACTTGAAACAAGTGAAAGGAAATAAATTCACACTGATTAAATAGTAGCAGATTAATCATGTCCTCAAGATACACACCATTAAACATTTCATATTCAGCTGTTATCTGGACATATTGTGTCTCTTCTCTACGAGTGGCCATAAAGATAATTATTCATAAAATTGAGTATCCATACCGTTTTTTACTGAATCAGTTTTGGCAGAAATCACATACATGATCTCACTGATGGAAGGGAGTTTCAGTTAGATTGTCGTTGTATAATATAAAGTCGCATTACTGTCAGTTTCCAAACAATAGTGTGACTGATTCATGTGTCGTACACAATTGAAGGCAATATATGTTAATATCGTAGAACATGATATCGCTACCGATGTTTCAAAACATTATCCCAGTGGGTCTAAATAATAATTTTATTGAAAACGGTAACGTGTCGAGACAGTCTGTGTTATCAATCAATCAATTTGATTAATCAATCAATCAATCAATCAATCAATCAATCAATCAATCAATCAATCAATCAATCAATCAATCAATCAATCAATCAATCAGTCAACCAGTACCTTAGTCATTCAGTCAATTACAATAAACAAAATAAAATAAATAATTGAAAGATAGAAGAAGAAGCCAACGACATTTAAATCTATTGTGTAGTCATAAAATTAGAGCTGCATACAAAACATTGTACTTTATTATTGTTTGCAGAAAAGTGTATGTATTTGCAAACATTTACATTGTTCAAAAACAAATATTCAAAGCGAGCTTACCCATATAATTTTTCAGAAACCTTTCGCACAAATCAATAGAAATACAAAGCGCAGAGAGAGAGAGAGAGAGAGAGAGAGAGAGAGAGAGAGAGAGAGAGAGAGAGAGAGAGAGAGAGAGAGAGAGAGAGAGAGAGAGAGAGAGAGAGAGAGAGAGAGAGAGAGACAGACAGAGAGAGAGAGCGCCCAGGCTGCTTGACCACAACCAATTGGGCTACAGGAGCCAGAGGGTTATAGAAAAGGAGAAGGTAGGAGAATGGGAGTGAACTGGCAGTGGGGGGAGGGGGGCCATAGACGGGGGGGGGGGGGGGGTAAATGAGGGTAGTATTGTGAGGAGGGAAGACAGCGTGTTGTATGGGAGAGACATGGCCCACAGGGTTAGTGTCTGTTTGGCTGGGGCAAGGATTGCAGAGGAGCATACAAAGGGGACAGTCAGGTCCACTGGAAATTTTTCGCAGGTCATTGTGTAGGTCGGCACTAAAGACTTGGCGGATAGGAAGAGAGGGGTGGGGGGCTTAGGTGAGAGGGTCGTGACGGAGAGAGTGTTGGGGAGGTACAGGCTGTTGTTGCATGCGTTGGGAGGGACGGATTGTGAGCCAGTAGTCATGGGATCCTAACCAAGCTTAAAATGAGAGAATGAGAGGCTAGTATGATCTTTGCAATCAATAGGCAGGTCGGAAAGATGTGTAGGCACAGGGGTTTCGACTGCAGAGTGTGTGGGAGGAGTTTGCAGGAAGGAGGGAGATGTGTGAAAAGGGTCGAAGGACAGAAAGACAGGTGCTGGGTAAGTTAAAGTGGGGTACGTAAATTGTAGAGGGGTCAGAAGGAAATTGATGGACATTGTTGACGGGACTGTCAAAGTGCACATGTAACAACAGGCCAAAGGGTTTTTTGATACCATGTTGATAAGACCAGACAGAAGGTGAAAAGAACTAAATGTATGATTAAACTGACAGTAGCAAATAGTTTCAATAGAGCATTCGCAAGGCAGGTAGCTGTCCGGGACATGCTACATGGGTTAGATATAATATCAATGGGAGAGGAAGATGCGGAATGGTTAAAGAGGGCACAGAGAGAAAAATGGGCAAATAGATACTACGAGCCCCACTATGCGAGGCAGCACAAGCAATGTTAGGGGACCTTAGCTGGCTGAATGTCTTGGACAGATCGGCAAATAGAAGGTGGAGCTATTGGGGCTACTGACAGGGGAAAAGAGATATTAGGTTGTCCAAGTAGGTGTATCTTGAGGCAATTAAAAGTCAGACGGAGTGGGTACTTAACATAGACAGATTATCAGAGAGGTACCACTTGCAAGGGTCAGATCAGGTAGACACTTTATGGAAGACATATGCTGGCATCTTGTGGCAGGAAAGCATGAGGAAGAGTGTAAAAGAGGAGTTGAAAGAAAGGTCTCATTGAAAGCTTACCAAGGGAAGGTATTGGGATCGAAGTAAGGGTTCGAGATTAGTATTCCAGGTCAGGGGTAATTAATCGTGAGAAGCAGGAAGCCAAAGTGGACCGGGGGTTGGGGTGGGTGGGTGGGTAGGGGGTGAGGATTGCCAAATATGGAATGGATGGGAGGTCTTGACAAGACTATGGATAATCTGCATTTTGGTCTGCAGAATACCAGGACTTAAGAGATAGACTGCTTGAGGTTTGGCCAAAAAAGATGAGGCGTGTATGAACTTAAAACAAGTTCGGAATATGGCAGAAAGTGAGAGATTAGCTTGGATTATGGCGCTGAATGGGGAACTTCCAAGAAGTAGAGTGGGGGTAGGCCTAATGAAGGGCTTGCTAGTGTAGTCTGGGAAAGGAGGTGTACTGTGCTTGGTTTAGGGAGAACAAATCTAAAGTGGGCAACTGAACGAAAAGAAGGGAGAAGATAGCCCTTATAAGGACTCCCATGATTCTGGCGGTGGCGACACAGGAAGGGGCATTGGGTATGCCGAGTGTGACATGCAAAAGTGGGATTTTTTTTCTTTAATGGCTTCCTGTTTTCAGGACCGCGACGAACAAGCGGCATGCTACAGAAAATATCATTAACTAAACAGGTGGTTTTTATGGTGTTGTAAAATAGTATGCCAAAAGAAGCAAGAACAAAATGTGCCTAAATAGCCCAAAGTATACATAATTAGTGCAAAATATGTCTAATTTGCCCAGTTAAAAATGCCGAAGCATTTCTACATCTAATCGAGTTAGAGTGATGTCTTATTCACAAAGCTTTAGAGATCTTCAGGACTTCAAATTTGAAATTCATCAAATCAATATCTTCATGTATGAATGTTTTGTTATAGAATGCTACTTCCTGACAACAAACTAATGTATCGAGTCATCCAGATGGTGAAATTCCACCGTCTCAGACATTTTTTTTTGCCCCTTATATCCCTAACGTGGTCGAATAGACATTGTGTCTGCCTGCAATGTCTGCTTTGCCACTGAGGTGTCATGGTATTTCTCCTCTTGTCGTTGCAATATGACGTTAATTACCAACACAGACCCTTGACTACAGTTAATTCACAGCCGACACAAGTCAGGCAGTTGAGGTGATATTGAGTCCACACATAAGTGGTCCTAACATCAATGTAAAAAAGTACACGTAAAAACAAAACGATCTAAACAATTCATTCATGACAAAACAGTGAAGCAAGGTGTGTTTAAAAAAGCGTTTCCGCAGTCTACAGACCGTGAAGACAGACTAAAGTCATGGCAGTCAAATTTAAAATCATTCGTATTTGCATGACATGCACTTTTCCAGCTGTTTGAAATAGTTTTATCCCAGTGATTACGCATGGACCAAGTTTCAAGGTTTTCCGTCGTATTTCAGAGAAGACCTACCGGTTAATTCAGATAGAAATAAGCAAAATAAAGACACACGTAATATTATATATTTATATGTATCCATCTCCAGGGAAACCAAATACTTGTGTTTGCACAGAGCCATAGATATACGTGTATTTGAAGACCTTACGGCCTTACATCCCCGTCCTGCAAAATAGAGGCCTCCATTTTTATTTTTGGTCCCTCCTATGTCAGGCTGCTGGACATATATATATCTAATACGGCAAAAAGTTATTGATTCATCTTTCTAGGTGTGTCGGAATAATTGGAGCTGTGCAATACGATAGCTCGATCTGTGGTTAACCACACAATGGACAGTCTAACATACGATACACTGTTTCCACTGTGTATCATATTGCAAATTGACGGTTTTCTTATCTGAATTTATCTCCTTGTCGAGGCTCATGGTTCTGTTCTGTGACCTACAATCGCTGCATATAACAACAATGGAGGCTATAATGCCTCTGTAGGCTAATCCGTCCGTTTGACTGTACCCTATCGAATTTGTACATAAGATATTGTTGCTTTTTTCTGTCAATCGCAAATACATGTAATACGAATACAACCTCAAATATGACGCACTACGATAACGTAACAAAATATGGTAATGGGTGAAGCTGTATTCAACTGCTTATAGATTTTTTATATTTATTTTTTATGCAGTCGGGCACCAAATTCAAAGAGGAAGACAGTGTTACCGTTACATTAAATGGTATTTTTGTATTATATGGATATTTTACAGTGCATAAATGTCAATGGCAAAGGTCTCTGATGAACGAGATCACGGAGGTAATTGATGATCATAACTACATTTGGAGCATTGCATAACTATACTTGAAACATGGTATAGTATAATTATGTGGGCACATAACATGTATCATCGAAACCAAGTGTGTCTTGATACCAAGGTATAAGTGTTTGTGTGTGTGTGTGTGTGTGTGTTTGTGTGTGTGTGTGTTTGTGTGTGTGCGAGTACGTGTATGTGGGGTTATTAACATGTTCAATGTCACAGAATGAAATATTTACACAATAATTTAAAATATCAGGGTAATACATTATCAGCTTTTGAACCTGTACCACATGAACCATATTATAGGCTTTTACTTCACGTCTTTTACACGGAGGAAATAAAGACAAATATAGACTACTGCATCGACATCTTAATTACCCCAGTACGCAGCAGGATATACCCACTCTGTGCACTATGAAAGCTTCAATTTTCATCGTTTGTTCTTGTACTGAATGCCTTTATTTATTTTGTGTAAGTAATTTCCGCTAAAATTGTGCGTTTGGCTATAATCTAACTTGCTATAAAGCCATCAAAAACATGGGGCTTTTGTGCACATTACTACTGCGAATGTATTATAATTAAATTGATTTGGTGTGATGTAAAATCTTTTTGTATTCCAGACTGTGATCAATGAATGAGGAAAACATCTCTTGGAGTGTCTCGACAACAGACGCAGATACACACCATAGAAATATGTAGATGCCTGATGACAGATACAAAACACATAGCCATATATTTATTGGCAGAATTTTCAATAAAATAAGACCCTAAGGGACAATATTCACATACCATATGGCTTCTTAAATGTAAGGCATAACCAATGAGGGAAAGTTTTAATTCCAATGTATTTCCGTTCTGTCATGGCACTGAGGTACGGTGCAGGTCCTCACGGTCTTAAATCATTCAAATGGTAAGCGAAATGACATGGACAGCTTTTTACTGTATGAAGTGACAAAACATGAGAAGCCCATGTGGTGTTTGGTATTTAAGTGTGACATACCAGTATTGTACTGGCGAAAAACGTGTAGGAAAACATTAGAAGTCTCACACGTCACCAGGCACACTAAACTGAGGACTGCAGGATACCCACCCACGAAAGCTTCAAACATTACCGTCGAAAGTAACATTAAAATTTTGCTCCACCACCACTGATGGTATATGCTTATGACAAAGAGGATTATAGTGCACTGAGGCCTACTGCGTCACTCAAAACTAAAGATCCAGTCCAAACTTAAAGCTGACTTTGCGTTGAGACAAAGCAAAAACCAAACAAGCTTGTCTACAAAAAAGATAATAAACAGCAAGCTTGGTTTTTACGGTTGCATAAGTCTACACTCCTACATAAATCTATGAGTGTAAGTTTTTGCAACGCCTTACTAAGATGTGTATATAAAGTCTTGAAAAATAAATGAGGACACAAATAACCATTCTTGTGACACAATGGGTTAGAGATTGTACGTGACAAGAGATTAATCAGGATGACCTTCCGCTCCAAGTTTGCCAAGAAGCCACACAAACGGCGAGTGCGCCTCATTCAGGTCAAGCTGCTCTTGAACTTTGACCTCCGCGCAAGTGCAATTGCAGTGTTGGTCACCATTGCAGCGATAATTATGTACTGCCTGACGGTTCAACGATAAATGTGGAGAGTTGAACTAAAGCATAAATCAACTTTGAAGACTTTGAACATATTAGTGTTTTGTGATGACCTCACATGCCTGACTTTTTCCCGTCTCCGTCCATTCTAATTATGACAAACGGCTGCTAGTGATCAGAAGATCTAAAGTTTGGTCTAATGAATGGGCTTCCTTGGAAAATTAGGGTAGGGTTGGGGGTAGGGTGGCAGGTACGCTAGTGCAGATAGCTCTATGCTTTTCCAAAGTACTGAGAATAAGAGAGTTTAAATATCAAGTCTGCAACAACTTACGGTAAATATAAAATGCCCAGTACACCAGAATGGAAAACCCCTTTATCCCCTTTCTGGATGATATGGGTGGCATTTTGTACAATAACATAAGATAAGTGATTGACTAAGGTCTACCCGACTGTAATTTTAAAACGTGTCTTCCCACCATGAAGAGAATGGCGCCACTCAGCTTTCGCATTGCTACACTGATGTGAACACTATTTGTGCTTAGCGGGTCAATGCCCTGAAAAAAATTACGCTTATAACCACGAAATACTGCAACCCTGGGCCAAAAATATTAGATTCTGTATTAAATCATTAACCAATACTACGAGCAATTCCTTATGAGGCGTAGAATACGGAACATTTGAGGTTCTTGGTTTAGTCCACACAACCTGTAAATCGACTCTATCATAATCTGCACATATTTTTGTCTTGTTTTAGCGCATCTTGCCACACACAAATCTGTAATATATATATATATATATATATATATATATATATATATATATATATATATATATATATATATATATATATATATATATATACATATATACATATATCCTGGGGATCACTTCGTACAAAAATGTAAAATGGTGTTTCAACGATTCACAACGGTATTTATCTCTAAATTTTGATTTTTGTTATGCTCCACAAAGTGTCCATTGCATATGCCGTTCTTGACAACCAGTGGTTCAGGCAGGAGCATCGCGGTATTGCCATTATGACACACATCTTTAGACTGATATTACATTGACCATAAATACAGTCGCCAACGACCGTCAAAAGAAAACTCGCACGTAACTCTTGTTAATGGCAAACAGCCAAGGGTTCAAAGAAATGAGACGCCATGGCGCTACGCTTGTCTACTATGGTGCGCTAAAGTGAATTTGGAATATGGCCCAGAAATGGTTGTGCTGCCAAATGATCACACAGTTTGACAGAGATGTCACAGACCTATATATACAGTCGCCTGGAGCTGTTAGAGATCTATAATATCGAGTGGAAAAGTACAGAAATTGAATGTGTTGTCTCAATAACATACCTTTACAATTCCCGTCAAAGAAATTCTCAGACAGACAAAGGACAGGGTCAACATTATTTATGCCAAGCAAATTTCTATGCCATTTTCTACCGTATGTACTCGTAGAAGTTGTTAGGGCTGTCTGCATTCTGCTTCATTTTATACCACAAGTATCGGTATATGTGTTCACAGCCGTGCTTGCCATCAGATGAAAATTGCACACACGAATGTCCCACGAAGAGACACTTCATTCAGTTGTCAACGTTCCCGGTCTCAAGTCACTACATAAATCTTGCCTGACCAGATAGTCAGTTACTACATGAATCTTGCCTGCCCAGAAAGCGGCTTTGGCATTGCTTCGGTCATGTTCCAGTTCACAGACACACAGACACACACACACACACACACACACACACACACACACACGTTGTATAGGTGTCGCAGGTGACTCAAGGACTGCCACAATCATTTTCATGCTAAATCAGTATGAAATGAGTTAAGGTTTTCCTATATGGCTCCAACAATTAAAGCAGCACGATACGGTGATAAAGGTGCTCAAGTACTGTCTACGAGACGCAGGAACACCAGTCGTAGACCAGCCGCGACGGCTTATCAGGGCATCTGAACATGGCCACAGGATATTTTTCTTTGGAACCAGAGTGGAGGCATTACTTACACCGATGTGTTATCATTGTCGTGCCTGGGAATAACAGGAAATGGTCACGCAATGTTCATGATGATCTTTTGAGGATATACCACTGCTTGGAGTTGCTCCACCTCCCTATCATCAAACAAATCTGTCACAAACTAATTTTGATGTATGGATCTACGCAGTTTCACATGACATGGGGGATTGGGACGCTAACCGACGTCGAATTGATTCTATAGCATTGTCGTTATCTCGTTTGTCAGACGTTGACATAAATCAGTCTGTTTTGACACAAATATAGCAACAGCCTTTTAATAAAATTTTTAACATATTCCAATTAATTATTCATGGATGAGACAATAACTTCAATAAAACAAAGGACCTTGGTATCAT
Organism: Hermodice carunculata; assembly: GCA_964020975.1. Classification (NCBI taxonomy): domain Eukaryota; kingdom Metazoa; phylum Annelida; class Polychaeta; order Eunicida; family Amphinomidae; genus Hermodice; species Hermodice carunculata. Next base: position 43,719,520 of record OZ026618.1, on the reverse strand, counting down.
GACGGTTCGGGGTGGCTTAAAGGTAAAAAAAGTTCAGTGTATACGTAAATATACGAATTAAGGGATCTAACATAAGTCTGTATTTTTTTCTACTATGACTTTATTCTATCCGCATGGGTGACTTAGAGTTGACAAATAAATTCCAATTCGCACATCGTCAGGGGGAAAAGACAGTTGGTTTGCCTTTGTGAGATACTGCAGAAAAACATACAGGATTAAAACAATACTTTCGTGAGAAACCATACTACAATGACCCCATTTCTTATTTTGATGTTCAGCACTAAATCAAATACGGTAGAAAATGTTTGTATTCTTAGAAAGAGAGTGTAAACAGTTATATTTTGACTATGTTTGGTAAAGTTTTTCGGCCTCTTCTCTGAATAATAAAGTCTGTTGGCTCATGGGTGAGTACGTTTACGACTTTGGTCTTGAAATTGGCGACGCTTATGACCGCATCTCTAAACATTTTTCAGTTGAAGCTTGGCATTTTAGGAGGCAGTAAATCACCGACTTCCAATCTGACCCACTTGTTTAGGTCCACGTGACAAGTGTTGGTGCATTGATGACTTTAAGCATTTTAGTGTGTTCAAAGCAAAGTGCGTATAAACGATTTTACCTGTTTGACGCACCACGGCTTCTGCCCTGCTCGTTGATGGCCCCTTATAAAGGGGTAGATAGATAGACGGACAGATAGATAGATGGATGGATGGATGGATGGATGGATGGATAAATAAATAAATAAATAAATAAATAAATAAATAAATAAATAAATAAATAAATAAATAAATAAATAAATAAATAAATAAATAAATAAAATGACGATAATAATCTTTAGATATGTTCTATTGAAGGGAAGTCAATTAAAAAGCAATTTCTGTCGTTCTGCCAGTCTTACGTTATCCTGATAAGTTTTACGCCTGTTTAGTTAATCACATTAACATCAAGAAAGTGAAAATATATCATCCGTCAAATCGTCGTTCATTCAATTGTTTGGGTTGCTGTTGTTGTTGTTCTCTCTTCTGTTCTGCTGCAAAAATGTAAACAAAGGATTTAGTCCGCCGCAGTGGTCTGTCAGCATTTTTCTCAAAGCCATTAACGATGCGACGAGATGACCTTATCGTATGTTTGACACTTGATGGCTTCGCAACCACAGTTGTGGCAGCCGGGCAAATATGGCAGCCCGCAAAGATGGCTGCCCGTTTATGTGCGTTCACGCTTATTTAGCTAATCACGCTTAAGTTGGTTTAAACATTTTTTTATTTCAAAAGAAAGCGTTTTAGGAGCTGGTATGGGTGCATTTCTTTCTTTTTCTTTTTTCTTTAAAAACTGGGAAGTAGATTCCTGGTCATTTGATAGATCTCCGATTGTCAAATAATGAAATGTGAGAGCCAGGGACTATAATATAAATCTACTGGAAAATATCGACTTCTTAACTACAAACAATGTCTCCGGACAAGAAAGATTTGGCTAAGATTTCAATCACTCAGGGCAGAGGCCAGGGGCCAAAAGGAGCCCAGATTGAAACCAAATGACCAAAGTTTAGCCTTAAAACTCTTGTTCGCAATCCTTATTTAACATTATGATACTCCTAATACTTAACAGTTATTTGAATAAACTACCCAGTTAAAAGTCACATGTGTATCTGACATTCCAAGCACAGCATGAGGTATTCATTTCGTTGTTCTTCTACAACAGAGGTATGTGAACACATTGACAGAGGCAATGCGGTGTTTGCCAATCTGAGTTTTTTTTATTCTATCGTTGTCGGTTTGTTTTTTCTCTTTCTGGGTTATCTACAGAATTGAGTTATTTGAGCTGGCAGCTGAATCTATAGCATATACAGACTGCAATAAAGCAAAATTACAGATCACTTGTTGTATCTATTGTGACTTTCATGATGTGTCCAGTACATTTACTGAAAGGTCTTCCAAAAGGGCATTCATAAAACCGGCCATATGTATGCAATAACCAAACATTTTCTCATCTGTTTTCTCGTCTCAATGCAGTTAATTGAAATTCGCGTCACTTTTGTCCTCTTTGTCAGGCTTGTACAAAAAAAAATCTTTCCAAATATCCTGGGAAGCATTTGCGCAGAATAAAGATACAATATCGCCTCTAGATGTCAAACTGGTAGACTGGAAAACACCCCAATACCATCACAATACCTATGCTACGAGAAAGCTGGACGGTTGTAGCATATTGATTCCTACATATTGACATAACGTGCAGGCAAAGATCTTCCAGCGCTCCATGCAATGGTCTCTGTAACTATATTTATTTCTGGTTAAGTGTGAGAAATTAGACTTTTCGCGTAATCTCTCTGTTACTCAGGGCTTCTTGCGTAGAGACAACTAGCATAATACCCCGATAAATGCAACTGATTTGATTGAATGTTATCGTTTTTTAGGTATCGGATGGAAAGGCAAAACTTTCGTCCATGAGGACAATGTATCTGTGTCTGGCATTTCGTGCCTGATAAGCATCATAACTGACGGTCCTGCTTTGTATGATTTAACGACAACAAACCTGGCGATGCCTTTCCAACAGAGAGGTTCTTTCAGTGAGAGCAAGTAGACGGTGGCATTTGGCGCTTATAGAGGGCCACAAAACCATTATTCATAGGCAATGGCCAAGCCTTCGCATGGTGTCCTTGATAGCGTGTCAACGTAATGGTTCTGCATTTTCATTTGTTTCTATCACGTTCATTATTCTTGTACAATTTGGTCCGAATCAAATTAATGCCTAACCAATAACCATTTGTTACTTATAGATAAAATGATGAGTTTGACGATAATTTGCATGGCCCTCATAACACATTTAGACAACTGTCTCGCTTTTCCACGCGTATTTGTGTAGCACGACCCACTGCCCTGCCCCTGAGTACAGTTGTATGCATGTAATTCATTAATATTGGTACCGAAGCAGTGAAATAAATTTCAGCATATAAATAATCAGCAGTTTCTAAATAATATAGGGATCCCCCTTTAATCGATCAGAAGTTCATAAAACTATATTGTACAACAGCTTACTTTTCCATAACAGTCAAATGGAGGCGAAACCCCGGAGGCGATACATTTGCTATGGTGTATCCATAATCAAGCCAGGTGGGGGGGGGGGAGAGGAAAGCTGTGTTCAATTTCATAAAAAGAACACACACACACACACACACACACACACACACACACACACACACACACACACACACACACACACACACACACACACACAAACACAAATGGGTAAGATACTTGGACGCATCATGGAATAAACCCTGTTCCATCGATGCCCCCGGTGTAAAGGTGTAGTTTTCCTGATAAAATTATTTATTTATTTATCATTTACAAACCATTGGCATTGGGTGCGGAATTCGCGATTTGGTATTTTGAAGAGGTAGCATCCAAAATGTATGTGTGATTAGTGTTAAGGGAAGGCTAATTTGTCAAAAGAATGTAATGGACAATATATATGTATATATATATGGAGCTATGAGAAGCCTATTGATGGTTGCATGCGCATGTAAAAAGTAAATTTCAAATGGTAATGGATGCTGCTCCACGTACGGCTCAATGCTGAACGTAGATACAGCCCTACCACACACAAATCCTTACTTTGTAATATAGACGGCTTCTTGTAATATACTTGGACGCATCATGGAATAAACCCCGTTCCATTGATGCCCCCGCTGTAAAGGGGTAGTTTTCCGGATAAATTATTATTATATTATTATTATATTATTATAAAAAAGCATGGGCCACATCTGCAAATGATTGCGCTTTTGTAGCGTAAATATGCGTAAACTATTGTGATGGTAATACAAGCTGGACTTGCTTAACTTATCCGAGAATTTATGTTCCTTTTACACAAAAGGCATAAAATTGCATGCCGAACTTGAACAGCAGACACATGTGGGGGGAGGGGGAGGGCAACAAATAAACAGCGCCTGCTGCTTGCTTGCTACGGGTTGGCATGGCGTTCTACAGCGGACACGTGGGTAATTATAAGCATAGACGGACACGCAATCGAGCGGCCTACTTCGGTCCGTTAAACGTTCCATAAAAGTATCGTCTGATCGACAGACACTCGATGTTAGGCATGCCATGGCAATGCCGTATGATTTACAAATCAAGGCCAACCGTCTATTCCACCCAGTGCATGCAAGGAGCTTTCTCTTGATCTCCTATGTGCCCTTTTTTTAATCTCCAGTCCCTAAGCAATCTGGCCCTATGATATTGTCTGTCGGGATTTGGACGTATTTCAAATATATACACGTCCTATTTCCCTATCGGGAAAAGGAATGAAAATGAAAGAGATGACTTCCTGTGGCGCTTCTCTTCCGCGTTTGGTAGCTGGAGCAGACGACAGGTCTTGAGCTTCAAGTCCAATGGAATCAATACAAAAATTCTGCATGATTGCCGCAGTGCACTATCAGGACCATAGCATCGCCCAACAGTGAGATCCGCATAATACATCCAATGATACTATAGGACTCCAATCTGATCAATGATGTCCATTCTTCTGCCTTAATGGCGTAAATCTTCCATATCTCAATTTCCAAAGTGACCCTCTCATCGTTCACCGGCAGTGGGCTGTTTTCCGCCAAAGGTAGCATTGTCGCTTGAGTGCACGGAAACTCTGTGTGACCAAGGGTTCATCAGACTATTGGAACGCAGGCTGTCCGTTCCGATTCCATTATATGCGCGATAAGTTCTTCAACGACGTTTCTTTTGAGTCGCATTGGGGCAACCTCGTTTCCTAACAAAAATTTGCTTTGAGGCTATTTTAATTATAGCAGCGCGAGGAACAGTATAAGACCAAAAATACACAAGTACCTACATGAGGAGGTCAGGATGATATTTGCATCATACCAAGATGTCTAAAATGCTATACGAATACCATTATTCCTGCATCAATTTCACTTTACTAACCTTATGCATATAGCAGTGGACATTTAAATCGATGCATTAGGCATTAGCTTGTCCATAGTGGCCCACAAACATTTATATATTGGGGCAGTAATGAAGATGTATACACCGTAGAAGGAGCACGTGCCCGCAAATCCAATGTGGACCAGAACTCAATTGACACCGGTAATGACTGAAAAGAAAGTCAATGGGAACACTGGATGCAATACTGGAAGTTATGTATGTAATTATCGATATGGTCTTGTGCGGTCGTCCTGTGGCTGCGGTCACATTCAGTTGGATTCCTAGAGTTTCCTGGAGTACAATGTCAATATCCAATTTTTCTTCCTGAAGTTTTCTTTTTTATCCTGCGGACCAGTTGCGTTAAAATAGGCAGATTAGGCCAATGAATAAGCTATATCTTTATTAAAACTGATATTACATTTCTCGCAAGTAAACACCACTTCCATCGGCACTAACATAGACAACTTGAATGACTGTGTAATGACATAATATGCTGGTATATCAGCTTTAATGGAGAGTCCATTTCATTGCATGCAATATTGTTCTCAAACAATGTAATTGACAGGCCAGACAAATCTCAGCAAATTCCACTTCAAGGACTGCAAAACACGTGCACATACTGCTTACAGTATTTAGGATAGTTTTGCCTACATGTACTAGAAAAATGCAATAGCTCTACAACCTCATGTTTTTCGATAAAACCGTTCACAACCGTACGAGTCCAAACCAGTCAGCTTTACCGTCTTATACTGCCCCGGCACACAGGAGATGTTAGGCACTATGCTTCAAATATGCATAGTGGTCATCACGAAAAAATGTTTAATATTTATGTGACAAAATGTTCATATATATATATATATATATATATATATATATATATATATATATATATATATATATATATATATTTAAACATATATACACACATACATACATACATACATACATACATACATAGCGTAATTCAAGTGTTACGACAACGCATGAATGTCTAAATGGGATTTTATTATGTGAATAGTCTTTGCCTCAGATCAGTGCACGTATACGTAACTTAGCCACAATATTCAGTGCTAGCTGTACAAATCTATCGTGTTGACAGTTGAGACTAAAATTCAAATTGCTAATTTCTAATATTGGGAACTCCATAACTTTGAAGAGTGTGCGCTTTAGTTATTCTATACCCAGGGTGTTTATATTCTTATGCGAAGCGAAACGGCTACGTTGAATATTGAAAACGTGTATATATGCTTACATAACATTATTATGTTGTGCGCACACAAGTGTTCTCACGGGGAGTCCGTATAGTTATTTGGCATAAATCCAAAAAGGACTTCTCGACAAATAAATGATTAAATAAGGGCACAATGCGCCTGTCACATGTTTAAAAATCACAAAGGATTTCCCGGATCCATGTTAGCTAAGACCAAGATCAATCAGTTCAGGTGGGTTCTAAACAGAGGGCTCTGGGAAGCAGGGCTAGACATACATATTTCCATCGCTCTTAATTGTAATTTGTACTTGGATATTTAATGCAAGAACCTCTGCGTTTAGTTGCAAACACCCCACCGTCTTATGGTCAATTTTGAGTACAGCTGAAATACGAACTTAATTTTGCACACCTTACGTACAAAATTCAGGAAAGTGTTGAATGTTATTGTAACATTCACTCGAATGGGTATACACACCTGTAGCAAACAGGAATTTTGTGTACATTAGCCCGAGTTACGTAGTTGATAAAAGCACATGTAATTGCTAATTGTGACCTTTTCTACCTTACCCTTTTGTACTCTGTTGAAGGTCGAAGTATACGCTTTAAAGAATTACTTTTACATACATACATTATTGTGTGTTGTTTCGGGAAGGAATTTTTGCATTACGTTCCAAAATACAGATCCCTACAAATATTGATATATCTGGAGACAAAGGATAATTTTTTTTTTCGATATGGAAATTAAGGAACAAATCAGTCTTGAAAAGTTTGAATATATTTAAGTTTAAAGATTTACAGTTAACATTTATTTACCAAATGATATGCTGTGACCTGTCGCAGGTTGAGCAGAGGATATACAGCCTCTACCATGCATACTTCACTTATCCTTCAAACATGATTCCATCCATCCATCCATCCATCCATCCATCCATCCATTTTCTTATGCTCATTTAGCGAATATAACTGCATAACCCGAAGGCGCTTTCCAATGACCATATAATCCTGCTTTAATTAAGTATATATTGTGACAAATAATACCATACAGGATATACTTGCGAATACAAATTATTTCGCTATTAGCAACCATGTCCAATATTGAGACTTTAAATATGTATATGTTTACATAAGAAAACAGTGTATTTCAACATATCAAATCCTTTTACCCCTCAAAGAATGTTTGATATATAATGTTTCAAATGATTTACACACTGATATAGAACAGGCCTCTCTCCTTTTCGACCCAACGCAATATCTTTCCACGTCGTAAGATTCGCAGTGCTGACTCCACCAGTGACTTGGTTTGATTCTGTGTCATTGGACTGGATTGATTGTGGATGACATGCGCAACAGAAAATGACCTACACTTAAGTAGAGCTTTTGTTGGAGTCTCAGAAGAAGCCATTGAATTCATGTCACATATTTCGTGTCACGGAAGGCAGTAACCTCTCACACCCCATTTGTGCTGATTGCACTTGTAAATAAAGCACATAGTGTGTTAATGGTGTTTCTTACTGCACTTAATTTACCATCGATTTATTTTTAGGTAATAGTACACTTAAATGTTTTTCTGTGTATTAATGAATGAGAGACTTTCTCATCAATCAAAGACAAGAGGCGATCCTGAATTTATCTGCTGCAAAATTACCCGAGTATCAGCTGCAGTGAGAAGTAGGTCAACGTCCCGGAAGCTGTGAACGATGCCACAAAACTTTATTTATAATCCTAAATAGCCTATGTATCATCACGCGTCGGTAATGCATTACGCTGTTTCGCTCAACCTATACTATACCGTTAACTCTTTCTTGACTAATTCCGACCAAATTCATGCGTTTTGATGTTGACATAACGATAGTGAATTTATATTCCTTGAAGTACAAACATGAGTACAGTTGCAGAGGTCATAGCAATGGTCCAGGTCGATAGCTCTCCTCGGCACACGCCCAAAACGTATCGAGCGGAAACAGCTGACTGAGTCAAAACTTGACATAGAATGAGTTAAAACATAGCAAAGAGGTCGTTCAAATGGTGCTACGTGACCACGGTAAGTTGTAGTGTCAGAAAGACTTGTCGGGCAGTTCGAAAGGGGCGGATCCAGCAATATGGGAATAAGAGTTAAGTACCAGGAAGTAAATTGGACATTTTGGATGAGGTTTTCGCAATCGTTTGATGATTAATGTTGAACGATGCATTCTAAAGCTGAAGCTTAGATGAGATATTCATACTCAACATTTTGAATGACTAAATCTGATTTCCTTATTTGGCTTAGTTTTAGTTGTCTCCTGTTCGGACATCGAGTGCCAGCTTAGCCTACTCCCTCCCCGGATCCACACCTGTTGATATTACACACGATTTTGTCGCAATGTGTTAACCGCTGTTTACTGGATACTGACAGGCAAATTGACTATTTACATTTCTCTTTAGTGGGATGCAAGTACAAGTTGGGTGTGCGAAAGTTGCTGCTTGGGAGAAAATAGATAAAGTACGATCACTTGGAAAACATACACGTAATATAATTCTTACATTTCGATATTCTCATGTCATGAGACGACACATCAGAAGAAGATGTCATGTTAACCTTTGTTATGCAATCTGCTCGAGCAAGCGTGTCACCTAAGAGGCAATCAGCCGCAGTGTGTTTAAAGATCACTTTGAGAATTGTCCGCTGTATACTGGACACATCAGGATATCTTGAAATAAATGTCTTTCTTTCACATGTGATTTGCTTTATGATCTGTGAAGTCCCGCTTGGCGTGTGCAGTCGACCTGAGACTTTGCAATAATGACATTCTTGCTGCTGTAGATGCTGTAGAAGGTACATAGATCATCAAGAAAGCTGAGCGGGTTCATGAACAAATTTCTTTTGTGGAAACACTTACGCGAATCAGGTAAAAGAGTATAATTATTACTTACATACTCATATGGCAACGACACAACTTAGAATTCATGATACAACTCGCATAAAAAGTATTGATGACAAGACCAAAAAGAAGACGCTGACAAAGTACAAGAGCCTCCAGGCTATAGCATGCACGATGATAATCAGTACACATCTATGTGTAGTCTTATTTATCTCTTGTCTCACGTTTAACCGATCTATCAAACATCTGAAGCAAATGTTAAAAAGAAAGAGAAATACGATTGGCACCTGGTGGCTAATTGTGTATTCATACATGGGACAGACCACGCCCTTACGAGCTCAGAAGGCGAGCAAAATCTCTGTCAAGGATCCGCTGCCAGGCCTGGGTCACATAGTCGATGGGACAGAGCTAATGATCACATGGGCACTGTAAAAAGGCTGATCATACTTGAAATGCATATTTAGAAAAGAGAAAGTGGTCCACTTTTGGTGCAAGAAGTCTCCCTACCTTTTAGACCAGACAGGACAGTTTACATACGTTGCTATAAAGTACGTATTTGTGGTGGGCTACGCCAAAAGTGCACATATGGCCCAGCTCTTATAATAAAGTGGCATAAAGGACAACAATAGAACCTGATACCTTTATACTAGCAATATATATATATATATATATATATGTATATATATATATATATATATATATATATATATATATATATATATATATATATATATATATATATATGTATATGCATTAGAACCTGCCTATGAGCCCACCTCTGCTAAGGGGCCACCTGTGCTAAAGGAGCAGTCTAAACATCCCATTAGCATAATTTAGTTTAAATTTACCTTTCTTAAGAGACCACCTGTCAGTAAGAACCATTTTCACAGGTCTTGTGGGTGATCCATGAGACAGGTTCCACTGTACACACACACACACACACACACACACACACACACATATATATATAGTTACATACAGTTCTTTGTAATTCCACATCACATGGCCATTCAGCATTGGCAACATAATGTTGACATGGAACATGAATTCAAAATACACCAGTTCCCCATGTCCAATTGTGTCATCAGATCTGTAGTCCCATTTCCGCCGTTGCCTGGGGACGACTCTCCCGTGTACCATGAACAGCACAAATAAATGGCTTTTGGGCAATGGCAGGTGTGTTCAGATTGGTTTTATTTGTATTCTCATCCAGGTGACAACAGAGATATAATTTTCAAAGTGTCTACATTACAGCGTGAACAAATGGTTTTATCACCACAAGTTTGTTATTAGCAGGGTATGACAGCGATCATGTCCGCCATCGTTTTCATTCGCCCAGCGTCTAAAGCAGGTCTATTGACACAAAGTCATTACATAAAAATGAATTATATCCAGCTCCATCTGCTACTCATATGCAAATAGTGCTCGGGAATTTTTTTTGTTCATGAATTTGGACAAACATTATGCATGATCTGTATTCGAAAGAGCTCGATACTAAAGAGTACAGTTGCACACGTCAATACTTTTTGAGTGAATAGCACCCGTAACAATTCTATTGTTACTGGTGCATAAAAGTTTAATATAGTGGTTGTAGGAGTCGGCTTGCTTTGTTTCAGCAATGTCTGACATATATCCGTACTTATTTACGCGCATGCGTACACATCGCGCACGCCATTTGCATGATCAGGACGCCACTAAGTTCGCGAAACAATCTGGCAGCACAGTCATGCGCGCACAGTGTCATAATTTTAATGGAATTAACTCTTCGACATTCATTTATGCCCATACCAATCATATTCCTGTGTCTGAATAATGTAAACCTCAGGAATCAAGAACGACGGAAGATGATGAGCGTCACAGACCTGCTTGTAGTCACTAGGATATCTGGCTTACTAATGGATGGGGGGACACTAATAATTAAATTTGGATATACAAACGTGAATTTGGCAATCGCTGTCAAATTTCAAAAGCAATTTGAGTAAAAATGCTGCACATGTCCATTTTTTTTCGGCGGTGGTAAGCACAAGGGCTAGGTGCACCACAGTCGCTTGAGAATGAACTGATGTACACTGGACGGCCATCCAGAGCAGGCTTGATTAATAATCGGGTACTCGTGTGGAGCGAAAAATGGGACATATATATTTTGCAGAGTGCCCAAGCTGTGCTGCAGTAAAACCCGCAGTTTGATCGTCTGTCAGCTCATCCAACTTCGCATTGCGACTTATATTTGGGAATTCACCCCCCCCCCCAAAAAAAACAAGAAAACAAAAAACAAACAAAAAAAAAAAAACAAAAAAAAAAACAAAAAAAAAACAAAAACAAAAAACAAAAAACAAACAAACAAAAAACAAAAAACAAAGAACAAAAAAAAAAAAAAAAAAAAACAAAACAAATCAAAACAAAAACAACAAAAAAAAAATACACCCCCCAAAAAAACAAAAAATAGTTGGAACCGAAACTTCATATTTCATGTATCAAAGCATTTCTCCTTTTTTTTTTTTTTTTTTCAAAAATAAGAAATATATTTTCTGCACTTCTCCCAGCGTGAAAGTAAATGGTTTTTGTACACAGATTAAACAACTACGAGCTTTGTTCAGCAGACTCAAGAACCGTGTATAAATCTTATCAGTGTAAAATATAATCCACTATCTTGTATAGGGTTACTCAGGTCACATGTTATGTTTTGTACCTTTGAAAAACACAGCATATACCCAAGGATTGCTTATGGATGCCTCTACGTTTTGCAAAATGCAATATGTTTAAATGAATTGAGTTTCAGTAGAAAGGAAAAAAAAACCCACCTGACTTAGTGAATAGAGAAAGGTAAAAAAACCCCAAGAAACTGACTAGAAGAATAGAAGTCTCTCTTACGCTAGATAAAGTTTACATACACGTTCATGCTCAAAGCGTTATGGATTTTGATGGGGCGAATTTGGGGAACAACGCACAAAATGAATGAGTTTGCAGTTCAAACTCTAAAGGATAAGGTTTGAATATTTTTTGTTGAGTCACAGCACGATTGTTCTATGTGATTAATTAAACGGATTTTCCGAGCAAGCGTTGGATCTTGTACCCAGGTGCACAACCCAAAGTTGTTGACAAAGTTCCCCTGATGAACGTCCCTTCGGTATAGATGTGTAGACGCTTTCTCTTCCAAACATTCAGGTTTTCATTCAAAATACACTAGTTAAAACCGCCTTATTGAAGAAGCCGATTAAACAGACAAGGTTTGAACTTACCGAGGTTGTTGACCGATATTCCAAGCAAGGTGCTAATGTTTGGGGCGGTGGAATGTCAAAGTCATAGGTTTCATGATGGGTCACATTTTAAATAAACACATTTGGATCTCGAAACAGCGTTAGGCTGTGAAGTATGCAATGCCAGAGTTTCATTCAATGTAAAGTACGTGTATTTGACATAAGGGCGCAGCAAAGAAAAACAAGACAAAGAAAAAGGCATTGAAATTGGCGGTCTTTCTTCACAAGTTGTCCCAGGAAGTTGAAAACGTATCCATTTTGGTGACAGTTTTTCTTACAGATGAAACGTTATGGACAAACTACAGGCTCTTGAAACAAACAACTTCGCCCTTGAAGTCTAAAAGGACAACAACATAGGAGCATAGCGGCGAGGTACTGCTAACCTTGACCTATATCTTGTCCATTTTGAACCTCAGTCCTGAACGGGATCAGTGCAAAATATCGATGAGTTGAGAGCCACACCGAGAAAAAATTCTAGGCCACAGGGAAAAAGTTTCATATCTCATATACCTCACAACTAAATATGAATAAAGTGTGATTCGTTCGCAATATTTGACACAGAACATCATCAATCAGTACGTTGTGTAGCCGACAGTACCAGAGGAAACGTACTTGGAAAGAAATATGCTTTTTATTAACCATTTAGTCGGTTGACAACGCTGACAGAGTATTTTTTTGAACCATTCAATGCCAATTTTGACTAAAGTCGGTGTGCTCTGAATTGACGGGACGATACTATATTTATATTCTTTGTAACGTACCCTTGGCTGAAGTACCAGCATGCTTTCATGTACAGTTTCCACCAGACAACACAGCTAGCTAGACCATTATAATGGTCTAGCTCAACAGTTTTCCTCGGTGAGATTTAGGAGCCAAAGCAAACAGAGGAAAGCTTTTAATCAAGTCAAAACTTGGCATCGAGACAGTTAATTCAGTTATGCCTAATGGTAAACGTATGTGCTAAATTTGTGCAATTTTTTTCAGTTCTTTGATACCTTGGTAATGGAAAAGTGGCTCCAGATAGAACCCGACCTAAGACATTTTTAAGCCCTTGTGCCTTCAGGACTAACATTGAAACGAAGATGTGATTGCCCAGGGACCTTGAATATGAAATACCCAACTCACGATAGTCACCTTAAAATATCTCTAAATTACATGTCTTAAAAACTAGCAAAAAATATATGTCTCTTTAACCCCCTTCTCCCGAGACACATCTTTTATTTCCACTCGGTCAAAATATATTAGACTCTTTGTTTAAGGCCAAACCTCCTTTTAACGCCCGAATGTTTTCCTTTAGAGGCTTTAGGAAAGTGACAATTAGACCGCTCGTCTAGCAGCTAACAAATGCAATCATTTGCCAGCTTTACGCACCTTCGAATGAAAATATATTGGTGAATATCACCGACTCCCATATCATGAAAAAAGTAATTAGCCCCTGTGTGACCGAATCACGAATAACTCTCTAATATTATGACCAGCAATATTCAATCACAGTATGATCACCACAAGCCAGCAAAACATACATCCATTTCCCATTGCCATTATAGTCTTGCCGACCCATTATATAGGTTGATTATCTTGGCTGTATCATCGTCTAGCCCTCAAGCCAAAAGAGTGGAGCAAAAGATCGCCGTGTCTATCAAATAAGACACACAGATCAATGCAATAATACATGATGCATATTGTACCTGTCGGCACTGCCAGTGCATGTTTACATGTCCATTCTAGATAAAAGCCTAACTGAAGTGCTGCACTGCAACGAAAGACTGCACAGACAAAATGAGCCACGCAGCAGAGAACCCTCATGGGGCATACTTGTGATTAGGCCAAATGTTTCTCTTTACTTTGGCTATTCTTAATTTAAGGCAGACGCAATTCGAAGAGGGGTGTGCACGCAAAGACCACTTGTAATTTTATCCAGGTAAATGTGTAAACATGACTAAGTCTTCAAACATATTTTGCCTGGCTTCATTCTAAACTAGCATTATGTGCAGGATTGTTTTGTTCTGCAAAGATACAGGTTCATCCAAGAATAGTGACTCCTTGATTTTTGGAAGGATTGCCGGAGTCACTGTATTGAGTACAGGCAAAAGATTGCTCTTTATGTTTCGGGCTCTGCGTTAAGATATACAGCATCAAAGAACACAAGCCCTGCTTACACTCTTGATATACTTAGAGAACAGTCTTCTCCGTTAACAAGCATATTTTGGCATGCCCTGTTTAAAAAGGTATAGACCCATATCTTTTACATGGATTGCGAAACAGGCCAAGCCTATATCAATCACTCTCAATGGCACAGATCGTGGCGTATACCTCCTACCTACATGTTTGGTGGAGGAAACCGAAGGACTCGGAGAAAACCATCGTGCACAGTCAGAGCGGTAGGAACACTTTCCACATGCTTCCCCGGCCGTGAATCGTACCCGGGCCGCAGAGGTGAAAGGCGAGCGTGTTGCAGCTCGGCCAACCGTGCCCTAGTTAGATGCTGTATCATTGAAAAATAATAGGACTTGCTTCATAGTATATTACTACAAAACACTAACGAACTTCTGCCTAGGTAGAGCAATCTTTGGATGTGCTTGGAAAAAACAAAGCCAAGAAATACTCTTTAAGAAGGCATTAATGATTACATGTATTTCGTAAAAGATATAATATTAGGGGGTTAAGTCACGGTTACGCTGGACTGATTAGCCATTTGGCCGCACATAATAGCAAGGACCAGCTTATCACAAAAGAAGTAGGCGATATTACTTTCAGAGCAAAAGGTCACGCCAGATCCATTAAAAGAATGCCAAACGAGTAAACGTGTACATATTATTATTCACTTTCTCAATGTATGCCAAATTGCGTATTGTAGCTTCTTGCATAGAAATTACAATGCTTTTTCCGGAGAGTTTCATGACATTTGTTTTGCGAAAGGGAATTGAGAGATCTCATATTGCACCATGTGCAATAGCAATCAGATATCAATACTTCTCTCCGCTTCGTACTAGGTTAATGCTAACGACAATGCGTTTTAACGGGGACAATTAGAAATAGTGTTGAAATTTTTACTATTCTACTCTTAGGATGATTTTAAATAAGCCGAGAATATTTAAGAAGAATCTCTTGGATCACCTTTATAGATATTTTTATATTGCTGTGAATGGGTTCGTAAACATGAAAACGGAAAAAATGTAAACTGCATTTTGTTATGAAAATGAAGGAAAGCTGCCAGTCCTCATTCTTCCTCTACATAGTTATATCTAGATTCTTTCAATCCTGTAAGAAAATATACATTGTCCACATATATTCTAACAATTTCTCGATCAAACGTCCAAGGAATTTAAAACGTAAATAACAGCGAGATTTTCTGCCTCAACCAGTGGAAAAACAGAAAATGGTTTCGTAGCATCTGCTTTGTCATTTTATCTTCATGCCACGTTTACCATATATTTTGACAGAGAAACATTTGCAACAACTAGCAAAAGATTGAGGGGTCTCTTTCGTTCACATTTTGTCAGCACGTGCGAATGAAACAAGAATGCAGTAGAAGCCTTACTTGTAACCACACGTTAAGGAAGTGTTAATGTATAAAAGCACTTCTGACAGAAGAAAGGTATGTGTGGCATAACCTGCGGAAGGACGATTCTGGAACAATGACCTTCATTCTCTGGCAATTTTCTGTACATCTTCTTTTTCCAAACAGGTGTGATATTATGGTAAAAGTAAAGCTTTCTAACCATTAATTCGCATTACACATGCATATTCTGCGGTCACAAGAATCTGTTATATACATACATATATATATATATATATATATATATATATATATATATATATATATATATATATATATATATATATATAACAATTTGCAGCTTTCGTTACCAACAGAGTGGCAGCAAGCATTTTGGATGAGCAAGTAATAAATGTATATATAAATACTCTGATTTACTTTACCTTTTTTCGGATAATATGTGAAATTATCAAACAGAAATTCCATACGTACTTTGTCGCTTGTGTTTTTTTTTTCAAATCCAAACATTCTTACGAACTAGGCAACACTTTGTATGTCATAAGTCAAACAGGAACACACGTGTATAATGTGAAGCTTGATTGGGACTTTTCAAATCAAATGTAAAAAAGGCTGCCACGTCCAATTCCCATGACTATAAATGAATGTAGCACTAGAAATTTAAACCAACTTTAGGCTGACCCTGACTGTTCTAGATGTAACTTTTGACATTCGTGGATAAGCACGTCGCCTATTGGTTACATTCCTTTAATTTGCCTCTGCGCAAGTCGGCACTCAAGTCCAGCAACCAGAGTCAATAAATTGCGAGACAAAACATGTACTGTAATTTGATTTGCAGGAAATTTCATGGCATTTTGATTGGGCAGCTCTATTTTCAGACACGATGTGCTTTGTTAACTCCTTGTTTACAAAGATCAATACAAATAAATCGTCGTCCTGTATTGGCGGTTGTTTGAAATCTGAAGAAATTGCTGGCGTCCACATTATTAGACCAACCAATCAAGTATTTATTCTCAATCGACTACATTCTGCAGCACTTACGGCATAGCGTCTGGCACAGTGAGCTCTCTCTTGTGGTGGGAGTAAATGAGTTAAGGTTCCGTGCCCAACACCCTAATGTAAGGATCACGTCTAATTCCCTACACCGTGCAAAATCACTGCTGACACTTTGACCTTTAATCTTTGCCTCTGACCTGACGTACCGAGACAGGCATTACGATCCACACCTCACCGAGTTGATCCCAGTATTTTACCCGCTATGAGCTCCTATTTGATTTTCCGGCTTTGATAAATATCCCATAAGAGCGAACATGAACGCTAATAGCCAGGAGCCAAAGATGCCTTCGTTGTGAAATCGCATAGTCCGATTTTTGTCAGGAGACTCGGCATAAATGGTCATCCATTGGTAAGACACTGTCCCCGTATTTGATTTGGAGCTTATACATGGTATTCCTTGAGCTCTGCTAGATGCAGGAACTGTGGCAGGGTGCTCGATCGGCGGATGTGCAAGTCACGGTGGGACACCAAGACACAAATAGAATCATTTCAGTCGGTCATGATACCCTGTGTGAAGCCTTCACCTTTTCATTACCTATACGTGCCGCAAGAAATTAATAATTCCTGTCTGAGCTGACACGTTATTTTAAACATGAACATAAAATCCTTGTATCTAGCCTTTTAAATGCAACTAGTCAAAACAACCGGGTGTTATGCTGCTCTTGAGCACACATGTTTAGCTTTTCCAAGAATTCTTTCTTCTCTATCGCAAATTTGTTCGGCGTGTTTCTCTTTGCCCTGTTACCCACAGTCTTCAAATCAGGCCCTACTAGTCCTATGCATGACATTGATGGCTTCTTATGCACAGAAGTATACATGATTATAATTGTATAATCAGGTCAGGTATTGCCAATTACACACCTTAAATGGTCATTGGGTTAAAGTTGTGACACGTTGGGAATGTTAGGGCCACAAAATTTCAGCTGCAGCCCTTAATAAGATACCCTGTTGCAAACTTTGCTTTCAAGTTTCTCATCTTTAATGTCCGATAAGTGTCTGGCCAGATCATATTCATTGCGGCGAAAATATTTCAGGGTAAATCAACTAGGAATGTTTATTTTTCTTCCATGACTATACCACATAATAACGCGCAAGAACGATTCACTACACGACAAATCGTGTTGGAGCATACGATTAAGACAAGTAGCTGAGCAAATGTACTTTTACCTGAAACGCTTCCCATTGTGAAAACGAGAAACCTTGCAGTGTAGCATTAACGGGGAACGTTGATCGGAAACACTTCAAAGGATAAGGGTACGTGATCATAAGCTTGATGAATGAAACCAGTGACCCGCTGAAGTCCCGCTCCATGTATAATTTAATCATTTTCCACCAAAGGGAGGATTCTTTGGAGAAAATTTTAGTATCTTCTGCTGAAACGGTGAATTGATTCTCAGTGTAGCTTGCAATGCTTGATGGAAAATTAAAGCATAGCCACAAGGTACTGTGTCCTCTGTAACAAACGTTTCTGGGCTGTAAATAAAGTTTAACACATTATCCTTCCACGTATGTCGAGGATGCCCGACCGTTTTGAAGGTCACATGTTTCCATTCCTGTTCTTTTTCACATAGTATTGAAAAAAGGTCATACAGCAGGTAGACGTGAATAAAACACCTAGTCAACCGCTTCCCTCGGTGTCCTCTGTGGTACAAAGGAAACGTGTTGATATAGTCTTCTATATGCCGACCAGAATTAGCAATATTGTTAACCCGGTCGGTCTCTGGGTAACTGGGAGTTTAAACAATTACCGATAGTTTCTTACAAATGAAATGAGAAAACACTTCCAGAAGAAATAACAGGCCACTACATTAAAGCAACACCTGCTTGACAAATCCCCAAGGGACTGGTGACGTACATGCAGGATATTGTCGATGTATGACGTCACGGTCTAGCAAGGTCATGTCTGTCTGAAAGAGTTGAGCTGTAATTAAAGTGAGCATTTAACACATTTGTATTGTATATTATATCGATTTGGTTAAACACATTGAATATTACATATTGGTGTGTTCTTGCATACAACGATGCGAATATCTAAATAGTACAGAAAAGCATGACCCATATTCATAGATTCCAAACCCAACAATGACAGCCAAGAGATTCCAGAGTTACCAAAGCATCAACATTCATCTTAAAATACCAATGTGAAAGAAAAACATTCACTCCTGACTTACGACAGGCCGTCGCCCACAAAAGGCAATTGGTGGTTTTAAACCAGTCCTCGCAACCTTTGAAATATTCTTCATTAACAACAAGCCATAGTGTTCCCAAAACGTATAGGCCTAACCACTCAAAATCCAAATTTTATTATTTGTGCCAAAATAATAAGAGACATGGTTGGCCAATCACTTTTAAGTTCTCCTGACTTGTCAGTCAGCTAAGTTTACAGAAAGAAGAGAGTAGGCCTACATCGTTTTTGTGATATTTACGAATCTGGAATATTATAAACATACTCAACCTCCATTTTAACTATGAGTCGGAAAGCACAGCCCACAGCACAACATAGCGAATTAAGTATTTATAAAATAGTACAGAAAAACATAACCCATATTCATCAATTCCAAAACCAACAATGACAGCAAAGAGATTCCAGAGTTACCAAGGCATCAACATTCATCTTCCAATACCAATGTGAAGAAACAAATTTCACTTCTGACTTGAGACAGGCAGTCACCCATAAAAGGCATCTGGTGGTTTTTAACCGGTCCTCTCAACCTTTGAAATATTGTTCTTTAACTACACACTATAGTGTTCCCAAAACGTTTAGGCCTAACCACTCAAAATTCAAATTTTATAACTTGTGCCAAAAATAAAAAGAGACCTGGTAGGCCTATTACTTTTTAGTTATAGTTAACAATATCCAAACGGAAATCTCCAAATCTTCAGTTTAGGAGATAAGAAAGTTGAATGATATCCAGAAAAAGAAAATGATACGTAGGAACATTAATTTGGGTAACTTGGTCAGCTATTGTCCTCTCTGGTGTGTCTGTTGCTATTTCTTAGATTGAGATTGACGTAGATAAAATTGGATACTAGATATGGCTGGTAACATGTAGCACCAAAGTATCTGTCTGTAAAGCTAATGAGCAAAATGTTGCATATCTGGTGCACATTTGGAGTACGTCCATGTTTCAACAAGTGTTGCTGAAAAGAATAGACACCACAAGCAAATAAGGGATATGTTTTTGTCATGAGCAGCATAAGTATTGATTACTCTTTTAGTCCATTTATATCAACTGTGCAGGGCCTGCTTTAGCATATAAAAAACCTATAGAATGATCGATTTTAGTCCATCGATAGCCCGGTCGAATGACCTATATCAGCCTCTTGATAAGTATCGTGAATGACATATTTTCGGCCTTTGGTGGCCAAAGAGAATGACTTTTGTTTCTGAACCAGGCATCCATGCTGTCAAAGTCAAGGCATCTCTAAACTTCTTTATCTCCACTTAGTTTTATGTCTGCATCATGGCACCACGTTAACTACAAATCAATTCCAGCGATAGTGCTTCTTGTAACCATTCAATTCGCAACCATAACACCCTTGGTCGTGACTTTTCACAGACAAACATTAAGAGTATTGTGTAATAAGCTGATTTTGATGCCTCAAAAGTACAGTGAGAGTCCTGTATCAGTATTACCAAAGTAGAGTTGTAGTTCATGACACAAAAAAGTATTCAATTTCTATGTTTATTCATTTACACATTTTCTTTGTAAAGGATAGGCCTTTTAGAAAGAAACATTACTTCTTTTCAATGGGACCACGTATATATATATATATATATATATATATATATATATATATATATATATACATATATATATATATATATATATATATATACATATATATATATATATATATATATATATATATATATATATATATATATATATATATATATATACAATGAATCAAAGAATATATTCACAATGTTTAATTAGAGTAAAGATAGAGTTGTCAAACGTCATGCCATCACGTTAGTGCCTCCAAGAAAATGCCTGTAAGCCCTTGCTTTATATTCATATTTTTACAGTTTTTGCACGATAAAACGTGAACATTATGACTTTCTTACGAGATCTGATCAGTGTAAAAAATGGGCACTAGATGATGTAAATAGGCAAACATGAGGGCCCCCCAAAATAGTTCACATGCTTATTCAAAGTTTTCATATATCTCTTTCACAATAAAATCTAAAAATCAAACCTTTTCACTTTCAGCATTTAATGATTAACAAGAACTATAACTGTTCATTGATGATAAAAGCCCTTTTACTATTGGCCACAACCTATTGTGACCAAACATAGTCGCCCTCTGTGGAGAGTTGGGGCTATGTAGTTGGTTTACCTAAGGAAATCGTCATAGTACTCTTTAATAAAGTTGCACAAGTACATTCCTCCGTCCCAATATTCTCATTGGTATTTTACAACATCGACAGCATGGTAAGCGCTCATATTTGCTTTTAATCGATTTAACACCAGAAGGTGCAGGATCTTCCGTGAGATGAGAGATGTTCACATCTTCAAAACTGTTCACACTTGTTCGCCAAACTGGTAGAAATCATTACAAATTAAGGCTTCCATATTGCGCACCCATAAATGAAGTGCTGTATGGCTCTTTGAAAATAAGGCTG